>CM070643.1:6600100-6972600 GCA_036346575.1 Dendrocalamus sinicus
GTCCATAGTCTCGTGTGGCGAGGCATTCAGCGTAGCCAGCAGTGGTGGTGTGGTGGTGCTGGCAAGGTGGGGCGAGGGACAGCGATGGATGGCTGATCCCTGGTACACGTCGCCCACTCTATCTCTCTCCATGGGCCGTGTGGACCCCAAGACTGACATGAATCAACGCAGGCTGCGCGCGAGTCCAAGCCTTCCTTTACTCGTGGGTCGTGGCCGCAGCAGCCACGGCCCCACCCTAACGCCTGGCCTGCCACACCTCACCTCTCTCATCTCGCCTGTTGCCATTCATTCATGTCATGGGTTCATTGGTGCGAGTAGTACAAGTATTTATCATCTCGTTTTTCCCATGCAGCAGCTCCTGCTGACTTGGACCTTGGGTGATCTCCAAGCCGCCTGTCGTCTTCCCCTCTTTGGCCACGCTTCGCTGACAATCCAACATGGTTCTACCTCCGTCCATCTATGCCGTAACGAAGGCTGTCCTGTCCCCCTGGGACTGGACTGGAGGAGATGGGAACATTGCACCAAGACTAGCAGCAGCAGCACATCTTCGACAATCCTGTTTGGAGGACCAGCAAGCAGAACATCGTTTTCAATGGGAACGTGTTATTGTCGTTGGTCCTTCCTCTAGTGCACACATGATGATCACAAACCACGTTTCTAGCAGATTCAATAGCACCATCCCATCACAATTATACGTTCTGATCGCTTCAAGCAGATGGCCACAAGGGAATTAATTATTGATGTATGTGTATGTTGTACACAATCGCTGTTCACTACAATCTATAATAAGTACATAGTAACAGTTTATGCAAGCAGTAACGGTTTCATCCGAGTTGTCGACAGGAAAACTAAGTCTCAATCCACCTCAATGAATTGTACTAACTGGGAAGCTGAGACACCATGTTGTTCATGCAAGAGGATCAAGCGGTTTGTGAAGGAAAAGGGATTGAAGCCCATGCTAGAAAATAATGCTCTAGATAGCAGCAACCTATAGAATATAGTGATCAACTCAAGTGCAAATCATCTGCATCAATTTCTGTCAGGACATCATCCTCAAAGAATGCCTGATGAAGGGCTTTTATGCATTGCTTTGCCTCGCTATCGTGAACGATCAGCGACATGTTAACCTGGTGAAAATGAAGACATGCCAAATGTTGGAACCGAAACATGCACACGACATCACAAAATCACTCTTTATGTAGTTTGCCATGATGGCTGTAGCAAGTGAGTACCTTCGATGCCCCTTGCGAGATCATCTGGACATTGACCCCACCTTTCCTCAACACATGAAAGGCCTTCAGATAATCAGATGTAGATGCTTAATGTGAGTTTGTGACTATCCTATGGAATATTCCTTTTAAAATGTACAAACAGTGTACCTTTTCTAGTATAAGTGATGACCGTCGCACATTTCCAATGAGCGAGATTATTGCCCTATGCTGCAGTAGATGAACAACTGCAATTTTCTCAAGCTCTTCGACTACATGGTCAAGTTCCTACAAGTTTGGCAACAAAGTAAATGGGGCTGAGAAAGCAGTGAAGAGAATGATTCTGAGGAAGCTGCTCCATGCCACCAAGCCATGAGAAACCTAGCATACTACAATTTTTGAAGCAATGGTCAAAAAACAAATGATCAACTCATTTTGCAGTGCCATGGTGCTAATTTTCCATACAAAGGAATATAGTTCAGTCAGAAGTACAGCTATTTGACATTTAGCATGTAGATGGATGCACTTGCCTGCTGAATAAGTTCCCTGCTCCAGATCTTTGATGGGTCAAGTGACACAGAAATACTAACTTCACTTGTAGCCACACAATCTACAGATATGCCTAGATCTTCAAATATAGAAAAGACCTGCTCAAGCGCATACAAAATAGCAGTCAGAAACTCAGAATCATGAAATGTGAATTAAACTTAATAGCTCAATGACTCAACGTACCTTTGCCAGAAAACCAAATTGACCAAGCATCCGAGTGCTCACTATGTCCAACATAGTCACATTTGACTTCAGCACTATACTAGTTAGCACAACCTATGTAGTAGAAGAAAAAACAATGGCTTGAGAGCTGGACAGTTCTGATGTGAGAACATGCCATAATTAATCTACTACAGACCTTATCCATCTCTCTTTGTTTAGTGATAAGTGTGCCTGGAGCTTTAGGGTTGTATGAATTCTTCACCCTAACTGGTATATCGCCTTCTCTAGCAGGTCTCATTGATTGTGGATGTAAAACCTGTTGTAGAGCACAACAATGAATAACCATGAACCAAAAATTATCTTTCCTATAGTACAAGGGGAAACTGAAACTGACTTGATGAGCTATATGTACAGTTCATGATGGCTAGTAAATCAAGTGACAACCAAAACTCCTTTACACTTCTAATTCTGAAGAACAATAGAAGCCATCCATTATCTTCTGATATTTGAGTAGTACACCAAAGTGTGTAGGTGCAAAAATGGTCTACGATAGTCTTTGATTGAAATTTGGAAGTATGCAAAATATTTTCCCAGGTAAATAGAGTAATGATACATATATTCCTTTTGTCCAGAACTTACACCACACAATATATCCTCAAGTCTTAAAAATTGCAGTGAACATGAATTATCCTTTGTGAGCTATCATTGCAGTTCAGTCTTATAATCCTCTTCTCGAACAGCTTGTTCTTATATACTCAAAATGAATACATACCTGGGCACCAAAATAAGCAAGTTCGGCAGCCTCTTCAAATGTTAAGGCGGGGACAGTCTTTGCATTTGGATAGATATTTGGATCACAAGTCAGCACACCATCAACATCCTTCCATACCTATCACAGTCAATGGTATGCTTTCAGACAAAACAGGTACTAACTGGGGATAAGCAACAGCTACTAAACCAATCAGAATGATAAATAAATTGGAATAGTCAACTGTAGTCTCTCTATTTTTCCCCTCAGAAAGGAAGAATATGGTCTGTTTACTATCTATTCAGACTTCACATGGACCTGAATTTCTCTCAATCCCAAGGCTTTACCAATGGTTGTAGCAGTCAAGTCACTGCCACCTCGGCCTAAAGTAGTAACAGCACCTGATTTCCAGCCCTGCAAGTGATGGCGACTGCAATGAATTAATAAGTCGCTCCACAAATGAAAAGCTCATTCATTGATGAGAATACCTTCCCAAGGAACCCAGTAACAATAGGTATTGCTGGATCCCGAATCCAGTCTCCATGTAGTCTCTTCGCAACAGCAGGATAAGTTGCTTCCAAAATATCCGCATTACCAAAATCGTCTGTTGTTATGAATCCAATATCGAATGCGTCGCACTGCAAAAGCGTTGGCAAAATACAAATTAAAACCATCATGATTTCACATCATGAGACAAATATAGCGGAGATTCGATCCATAAGGAATTTAGAGGCTAGCTAACTTTATGGGCCGCAGTGCCAAATTGAGACATTTGGGGAAGGAAGCACAGACACAATAGAGGAATTAATATAAAAATGTGCTATGCGACAAATTAGAACAAATGAGCTGAGAACAAGGAGTGAATTGCGGTCGAAAATTCAGCGACCGGTTATCGAATTTTCAAGACTGTCTTCCATAGTAGAGGGATACTTATATACTATTGCAAATTCATGTAGGTTGATGTATTCATACCCTGTGAAGCATACTGGTTCACTGCAAAAACCAAGAACATGTTAAGAAATACCTGCCGCGCTTTGACGCCAATTTTGTTTAAATAAGCAGCAAAAATCCGTGTGGACAGGCATTCTCCAAATGAAACGAGGTAGTCAGTGGTCCGAAGCGTCAGCTCTTTCATCATGGCAATACCTTTCAAGAGTTGCTCCAGTTCATCCAGCATAGCTACGAATTTCATTCACAGGGAACCATAAGCTAATTATATTAAGGAAAACAAATACACAAGAGGTTAGTTAGTGGGGTTACTATGTATCACAGATCTTGGGAGTCCAAGTTCATCCACTGTCCTGAAGTGACAGCAAACAAGCCGCCATCATCAAGTGAAGTACTCAAAATCGTTCCCCTAGTAACTGACTGAAAATACACATACTTATAATGCAGATCTTTGAGCACGTTCCACTCTTCGATTTCAGAAACACGGATCACTCCGCATCCCACTGCCTTCTCTCCAGCCTAAAAATAAGACCACACATACCATGCATTTCAAAAGAAACATCTAACAATTAAAATGCCTATATCGTACCCTTGTGCTCAAATATCTCAACTACAATTCAACAGTGAAACCTGAAGAAAGGTTTAGTCTTCAGTTAACTTCCCCTTTGGCCTTTGTTTATCGCCATTATTGATGCACTGTAACAGCAAATTATGGAAAAAAAGGTGAAAGTTTCACCTAGCATCTGCTACTGCCTACAGATTCTTGATGATTTTCAATGCAAATTATGGCAAAAGGTGCAAACTTTAAATTAGCTAACACTCCCCCGTGATTGAAGATTCTTGATGCATCGAAACAGTGAATTATGAAAAGGAACAACTTTTGGTAAAGCAAGATCGCAGAGCTATAGCCTAAAGGGGAATCAGAAAGCAGTAGTAGTACGAGGAGGAGGAGATTGGTGGTCTTCCCCATGGCGGAGAGGACGACGACGGGGCGCTCCTCGGGGAAGGTGAGGATGAGGCCGGCCACCTCTTCCATCCTCGCCGCCGACGACACTGAAGACCCCCCAAACTTCATCACCACGCTCAGCTGATCTCCCCCTTCCACTCCTGTTTCTCCAAGGACAGCGACCCCAAGAACGCCGTCCCTGTCGTCCCCTTTCTTGGCTCGACAGCGAGTGGAATTGGCGACCGTCATTGCCAATCTCCTACCACGGCAAGTCCCGTCCAGAGCACCGATACGAGCCAGTCCTCCTCCATGTCCGGGAAACGCATTCGTCGGAGGTACCGACAAGGCGAGGCGGCGCGGGGTGGCGGCGAATCGGAGCGCGATCGCCATTACTTTCTTTCTTTCTTCTCCTTAGGTTCGGCAGTGAGGGAGACTCCTACTACCCTCTCACCGTACTGGGCGTGAAAGCGGATTTTTTTTTCCCGATTTACGTAATAGGGCTCTCAACTCTCAAGGCAAAAAAATAGATTACAAACCTTCAAAGCGGTATGTGTTAGAATGATCTCAACCCATTTGGCCCAACGGCCAAATGGGCCCCCTTGCTCGCGCATCGATCGGGGCGCCGGCCTAATGGTCGATGGGCCTGTCGCCACGCCATATAAAGAGGTGGGGCGGGACGGCACAATCGACGAGGTTGACCGTGCCGCCGCCACCCACCGAAACCCTAACCGATCTAGAGGAGGCGCCCAATGACGGAAGCACCATCGGCTCCTTTGCCTCTTCTCCGGACCACCGGCCGCAGGAGAACCCCGCCGCCGGGACGCGCGCCACCGAGGAGCTCCGCTCTCTTCACCGACCACCGCGATGGCCACTTCTTCTTCTTCTACGTCCGACGGTCGGTGATTCTCTCCTCTCGGTTTTACCCCAAGAACACGAACCCTAGAGATAAGAGAAGAACCCGCTAGATCTACCTAGGAGATCCTAAAAGCTAAAGAACAAACCTAACAATGGTATCGGAGCGGGATCTAGGCGTAGATCTAGACGGCAAAAGAAAGAAAGAAAGAAAGGGAATGGATCTTGGATCGGAAAGAACGAATCAAAAGAAAAGAAAAATGTTGAAAAGAAAGGGCTTACGGCGCCGATGCCGCCATCGCGCGCGCGCCGCTCCATGGCCGTCGCCGGTGTAAGCGCGCCGCTATGCGCAGCGGCTGCGTCTGCGGAGCCGCCCGCCTCGCCGTAGCGGCCGGCCAGTAGCTCCGCCCGGGGCCGCTGGCGTCGCGCCGCCGCCGCCGCTGCTGCTGCCGCGTGCGGCGCGCTTGCCGCGCCTTCCGATGGAGCCGCCGCTGGCCGCTGTCGCTCCGTGGGAGCCCGCCGCCGGCGAGTCCCGCCGGCCGCTTTCCCCGCGAGAGCGCCGTTTGCCTCCGCTCGACGCGCGTCGCCGATCCGTTTTTCGCGTGGAGGCGCCAAATGGGATTAGGGTTAGGGTGGGGTTTTGTCCCGCCTGCAGAGCTTCGCCGTCCGATTGCATCGGACGGTCTTCCTTTAATGCGCTGGTCCTTTGGGCCGACCGATGAAAAGGAGCTGCGGGCCCAGATGGGCGACTGTGCACCAAGGAAGAAGCGCGCGCGCAAGGCTACTGAGTGGGCATGGCGCCAGAAGGAAATTTGAAATGGCCGTTTTGCGATAAAATCCGAAAGGGATTTAATGATTTTCAAGTATTATTTTGATGAATTTCAATGAAATTTGATTTAAAATCTCTGAAAATTTTTGCACCAACGTGTTATTTTTCAGAGATTAAATGTATACAAGATAATGCTTCAGATAATGAATTATTTTTAGAATAATTACGATTTCATTGCAAAAGTTAATGTTGATCATTTTCATTATTAAATTCGAACCAACGGGAGAGTTTAATTTTGGAAAAATAGATAGAATTTTCAGATAATTATGATATTGTTATTTTCGACCAACGTTGATAATAAATGTATTATAATTTTTAATTGAAGTTTTTATGCATTATTTCTATTTACGCCAACGGTGATGTAGATTTAATGTATAAATAAAATTGTATGTCGTATTTTGACCAATGTTGGAAATAAGGCATATAATTTTCTTTGTTAAAAGTATGATAATTTTAATTGATGTTTCATGCATTATTTCTATTTTCTGCCCAACGGTGATGTAGATTTAATGTGTAAACAACTGTATGTTTTAATTTTAACCAACGTTAAAACCAAGACATGCAGTTGTTGTTATCATGTTTAATTGTTCTCACTGTATATGAATTGTGTCACCACACCGTGTCCCACAGAGCCTGTGGGACCGGTGAGGATGAAAATGAGGTTGATCTTTGCTTGGCGAGACAAGGCAGAGGAATATGCTCCCATAAAATGTCATATGATCTTGATCATAAAGTGGGTCACCGCCAACAAGAAATGTTTGGTCGTGATAAAGAACACGATTGAGCTCGCAATTGTGGGCTCAATCGCAGAGTGTGACACTGTCACAGAGTACCTTGAGAAAATAAAGAGTCAGTTTACTGGCTCTTCAAAGACTTATGCTACACAGCTGATTAAGCAGCTTGTGACAGAAAGGTACTCTGGTGGTGGCAGTGGCATAAGAGAGCACACACTAAGGATGAGTAACTTGGCATCTAAGCTTAAACCAATGGATTTGGCTCTCAAGGATGAGTTCCTTATTCATTTGATTTTTGCTTCCTTGCCGAGAGAGTTTGACACCTTTTGTTGTCAACTACAACATGCAACCCGAGAAATGGGACTTGGAAAAGTGCATAGTTATGTGTGTGCAAGAGGAGGAAAGAATTAAAACCTCACATGGTGGTTCTATCAACTATGTGAAGGACAACAAGAAAAGAACTTCAACAGTAACTCCTTCTTCAAAGAACAAGGGAAAAACCCCTGTCTATCAGCCTCAACAGAATAAGTTTGCAGTAGACAAAAATCAGCGTCTTCACTGCCAAAAGACGGGACACTACAAGAAGAACTGTCCTGATTACTTAAAGATGATAATGACAAAGAAATGTGAGAACATTGATGTGAATGTCGTATGCGATAATGGGAACGTCGCGTGCGAGAAAGTGAATGAATCCTCGTCTACGAATGTAAACAGAAAACGACAGAGAACTCTAGATGAGTCGTCGAAATTATGGCACTGTCGTTTAGGCCATATTTCGAGGGGGAGAATAGAAAGACTAGTTAAGAATGATATTCTTCCTCCATTAGAGTTCTCAGACTTAGAACAATGCAGAGAATGCATTAAAAGAAAATATGTAAAGAAAATTAAAAAAAGACGCTAGTGTGGATGGATATGACTCGTTCATAACATTCACGGATGATTACTCCCGTTTTGGATATATTTATCCAATCAAAGAAAGAAATGAAGCCTTGGATAAATTCAAGATATTTAAGGCTGAAGTTGAAAACCAACACGATTTAAAGATTAAGATAGTCCGATCTGACCGTGGGGGGAGTACTACGGTCGACATACCCCATATGGATAAGTTCCTGGACCTTTTGCAAGGTTTTTACAGGAAAATGGCATAGTGGCCCAGTATTCTACACCGGGCGAACCTCAGCAAAATGAGTAGCTGAAAGACGCAACCGTACCCTGATGGATATGGTGCGAAGTATGATGTGCTATTCCACACTGCCATTGAGTTTATGGATGGAGGCGTTAAAAACCGCCATTCATATTCTCAACAGAGTGCCTAATAAGTCGGTGCCCAAAACACCGTACGAGTTGTGGACAGGAAGAGTTCCCTCACTAAACCACTTACGTGTGTGGGGGAGTCCTGCTGAGGCTAAAGTATTTAACCCAAACCTTGGGAAGCTTGATCCCAAAACAGTAAGTTGCCATTTCATTGGCTACCCTGAAAAGTTAAAAGGTTATCGTTTCTACTGTCTAGATAGATATACAAAGTTTGTAGAAACGAGACACGCTGTCTTCTTAGAGGATGAGATGATGAAGGGGAGCATGGTAGCTCGAGAGATTGACCTTGAAGAGAAGCGGGTGTATGCGCCCACTCCGATGATTCAAGAGCCATTCTTTACACTACCTGCTGTCGCTGCACCGACGGTGCAAGACACTGTGATGCCAGCACCTGTTATTGTTCCTCCTGTGGCAACAATGAATGAGAATAAGGACCCTGTTCTTCAGGATCCTATAGAATCCATTGCCACAGATGAGGGGGAGCAACAACAGCCTCAAACAGAAGATGTACCAAATGAAGAGGCCCCGAGGAGGTCTCAAAGAATAAGAGGATCAGCCATTTCTGATGATTATCAGATTTATCATACAGAGGGATTTTCAAATGGAGGATGATCCCACCTCATTTGAAGAAGCCATGAGAAGTGCAAATTCCTTAAAATGGCTTGAGGCCATGGAAGAGGAAATGAGGTCCATGAAGACTAATAAAGTCTGGGACTTGGAAATTATTCCTAAAGGAGCCAAAACAGTAGGCTGTAAATGGGTCTACAAGACAAAGCTTGACTCCCAAGGGAATGTAGAAAGATACAAAGTGCGACTTGTGGCAAAAGGCTTTACGCAAAGAGAAGAGATTGATTACAACGAGACCTTTTCTCCAGTCTCATGTAAAGATTCTTCGAATCATAATGGCATTAGTAGCACATTATGATTTAGAGTTCAAGACGGCATTTCTTAATGAGGATTTGGAGGAAAATGTTTACATGGCACAACCGAAAGGTTTTGTCGTGGAAGGAAATGAAAGAATGGGATGCCGCCTAAAGAAATCGATTTATGGGTTAAAGCAAGCTTCAAGACAATGGTACTTGAATTTTTGACAGTACAATAAGAAAATTTTGGGTTTAAAGATAATGTAGAGGACAACTGTGTTTATGCAAAGTTTAAAGATGGGAAGTTTATCTTCCTAATCTCAGTATGTGGATGACATCCCATCGGCTAGTAGTGATATCAGTCTACTACTGGAGACAAAGAAGTTTTTGTCCTCAAACTTTGATATGAAAGATCTTGGTGAAGCTTCGTTCGTTTTAGGGATCGAAATTCACCGGAATAGAAACAAAGGGGTATTGGGACTGTCACAAAAGGCATACATAGAGAAAGTCTTAAAGAAATTTGGTATGCATAAATGTAGTCCTTCACCTGCACCTATAGTCAAGGGCGACAGATATGGGGATTTTCAGTGCCCAAGGAACCAGTACGAGCTCGATCAAATGAAAGCGGTTCCATATGCTTCAGCTGTCGGAAGCTTACAGTATGCTCAAATGTGCACACGCCCTGACTTAGCATTTGTTACCGGGTTACTTGGCAGATTCCAGAGCAATCCTGGAATAGAACATTGGAAATTAATAAAGAAAGTCTTGCGTTTTTTTTGCAAGGAACAAAAGGCCTCATGATGACATACAGAAAATCAGATTTACTCCATATAGTGGGGTATACAGATTCTGATTTTGCGAGAGATGATAGAAAGTCTACATCCGGATATGTGTTCACTCTCGCTAAATGAGCTATATCGTGGAAAAGCTCAAAACAAACCGTCACTACATCGTCCACAATGTATGCCGAGTTTGTAGCATGTTATGAGGCTACGGGGCAGGTGAACTAGCTAAAGATGTTCATACCCGGTTTAAAAGTGGTTGACGACATCAATAGACCACTTAAGTTGTACTGCGATAATGAACCCGCAGTAACGTATGCCCACAACAATAAGTCAAGTGGTGCTGCCAAACACATTGACATAAAGTACTATGTTGTGAAAGATAAAGTTCGGGATCAAATTATAAGTCTTGAGCATATAAGTACCGCAAAGATGTTAGCGGATCCGCTTACTAAAGGCTTACCACCCAACGTGTTCAGAAACATGTAGCCGGCATGGGTTTAAGGGAAAGCCTATGATTCTGGACTAAAAGATGGCCCAAAAGATTAAAGTAACTATTTCGCAAGCAGAGGTGTATTGTAGTCATTGAATCTATCGGCGATTGACCGTGACGATGAGACATGTTCTATGCACTAATCTGTGATGGAATGTGTAAAGGCAAAAGTAATTAAAGATAAAGTATAGATTGAGATCAAGGGGAGAATGTTAGAATGATCTCAACCCATTTGGCCCAACGCCAAATGGGCCCCTGCTCGCGCTCGATCGGGGCGCCCGGCCTAATGGTCGATGGGCCCTGTCGCGCCGCCATATAAAGAGGTGGGGCGGACGGCACAACCGACGAGGTTGACCGTGCGCCGCCGGCTCCACCGAAACCCTAACCGATCTAGAGGAGGCGCCCAATGACGGAAGCACCATCGGCTCCTTTGCCTCTTCTCCGGACCACCGGCCGCAGGAGAACCCCGCCGCCGGACGCGCCGCCACCAGGAGCTCCGCCTCTCTTCACCGACCACCGCGATGGCCACTTCTTCTTCTTCTACGTCCGACGGTCAGTACTTCTCTCCCTCTCGGTTTTACCCCAAGAACACGAACCCTAGAGATAAGAGAAGAACCCGCTAGATCTACCCTAGGAGATCCTAAAAGCTAAAGAACAAACCTAACAGTATGTCCTCAAATAGCCAAGATCTAGAGCTAGGGTAGAACCACAGAATAAAAATTAGGAAAAACTTTACTTATGTAATAGGGCTCTCAAGGCGAAAAATAGATAACGAACCTTCATAGTAGTATGTCCTCAAATAGCCGAGGCCCGAGGTGGGGCAGAACCGCAGAATAGAAATTAGGAAAAGCTTTACTATCTTCCGCACTAAATAGCAAAAGAGTGAACACCTTCCAAATCAGGGGAAAAAAGAAAGTACTATAGAAAACCATAGAACTCCATGACAGCTAGCACTCCTCGAGTGGCGAACAACCAAATCTCTACTCTTTAAAAGTATGAGATGGTGGTCGTCGGTCCATTCTCCCTCAACTCTCTACAGCCGTTCGTTCTTCCTCAACTCTTCCCAGTAGTCCGATCAAATGTGCATAGCTCCTCTCAAACTGTCATTTTCCAAACCGCTCCCTTTTACGCCCACTACTTTCCTCCGGCCTCTCTCCCAAGTTTCCATACCTGCATCACCACCGTGTCCCCCGCAATCGATCATGTCTTTCCTCATCTCCGTCTCTCTCTTCTCCTCCTCCTGGGCGCTACTCCTTTTCTTCTTGCCTCTCCCCTCTGCGGCCTCCGTCGAGCCGCTCTTTGTTGAGGCCAAGCTGCGCCAGCAGCAGATGCTGCCCAACCCCGCCTGCCCGTAGCGGGCTATGCCCAGAATCGCTTACCTCGTCTCCGGATCCATCGGCAACGGCACCACGCTACGCCGGACGTTCAGGGTGCTCTACCGTCTGGCCAACCTATACATGGTGCACCTCGACTTGGAGGTGCCGGCCGCCGAGTGCTTTGAGCTCGTCGCTGCCGTGCACACTGACCCCATCTACTCACAGTTCCAGAATATCAAGGTGCACACCTGCGACAACCTGGTCACCTACCGAGGCCCAACCATGGTGGCCAACACGCTGCACGCGGCGGCCATCCTATTGCGCAAGGGCGGCGACTGGGACTGGTTCATCAACCTCTTCACCTCTGACTACCCACTCGTCACCCAGGATGGTAAGCACAGATGCGATCTGCTCCACCCCAATTCAACTCTCTTGCCGTGCTATCCTCCTCCGCATCGTCATCGCCTAGCCACTGTCTCACATGCTCTCTTCTCATTTGCCCCCCATCTACATCATCGTCGCTCAGGAGCCGTCCCGCCGGCTATCTCCCAGTGCCACCCCACCGAAACCTCCCCTCCCCTTTCCCCTCTGCCTCCAACCGCTGCTGCCCCGAGTGAGCCGCCTTGTTGTCGTTCCTTGACTAGATCTGGTTGTCGCCATGCCTCTTCCCTCAATCCCCGAAGTCTCCACCTTGGTTGCTAAGATGGGCGGTTCTTGGTGTAGCTGCTATGGCGGCAACCCAGCCTAGGTCACGATGCAGTCCCTACTGGACAAGGCGTCGAAGTGAAGCGGTGTGGCTGCCAACGACGCCTTTGACCAAACATTACCTATTGCTCCCGATGCTCTTATAGGTTGTTGGCCCAAACAAATTTATATACATGAGCTCCAATGGTCTAGAAGTTGACATGATATTTTCAGGAGGATAAAAATTTGCAACTTGCTTTCCAGCTTGACATGCTCTACATAATTTATTTTTCTCAAACTTCACATCTTTCAAGCCATGAGATAGTCTTGAATTGAAGTCGATGAGTTGGTGCTTTGTCATCATCGGCCTTCTTGCTCTTCAGTTTGGGGCAATTAAGCTCACCATATTCATAGCATCTGATAGGACCTACTCCCCACCTTATTCTAATGTTATTGATTGCCTTGGTCACCCTGTTGAAGAGAAGTACAAGCTGCTCTTCTGGTATCTTCTCTAATTGTTCATCTAAAACAGAGCACAATGTAGACAAACAGACACTAGAAGAACTAGATGAACTGTTAACTTGATTAGTCACTAAGCCCAAGGAGTTAGTCTTTTTTATCCTATCCAAAACATAAACCTCATATGTTTTCATCTTGGAATAAAGATCATTTAAAATAAGTATTTTCATGCTAAATCATTCAAAGTAAGTATTTTCATGCTAACAGAATGATTAATAGTAGTGACTAAAACATTTCAAACAGACATATTTAAAGAATTTAGAATTTGTCATGAATTATCAGAATCAGTATATGTGACACCAACAGATTGCAAGTCACTAATAATCTTGTTGAAACGATCGAAAATAGCATATACTAATTTTCTAGGTTTCATCTCTAGGTTTCCCTCCTACATTGCATTCTGAAAACCAGCACAGTGAAGGAGCACTGCCTTAATGTCTTCCGGCATAAGTCCAGGACCATCCCTGCATTGCTGGAAGACAGAAGTACAGAACAGACATAAAGAGGGTGAATTACGGGAGGATTTGATCAAATACATCTGAACGCATGTATCCGAGAGGATTCATGTGCACTGCCGATTAGAGAAAAGCTAAGGATGTGAGAATTTACAAACCTCGGCACGGAAAACATCCATTGCAAACCCATTGAAACTCGTACAAAGGTGCTGAATTGTTAGGCTGCAACTTGCATATATTCCAAGAACTGTACTTCAAGTCTTTCTTTATTGTTCAAATCCGTCTTGATCATCGTGAACAAAAGAGTTTATGACATAAAACAACAGCAGAAAACTGAGCATGCACACTTTTCATACCGAAACTTCCAAGTGCAGGGTTTTTTCAAGGAAACCAACAAAAGTTAAAGAAAAAAACTTCCAACACGAAGAACTATGAAAAACAGAAAGAAAATGACTTTGTGAGCTATCTGTCGATGGGTCGCTTTCGGCTACATCTTGTGCATGGCACTGTGTTAAAATTGTCTCAGAGTTAAAGGTCCCCATAAGTAACCTCAAACATCAACAAAAATAAAAGACATTCGAATATAATTTCAGAACTGAAATTTACCATGACTTGACAGTAAGACAATCATCCAACAAACTGAAAAGGAATTCCTTATCGTACTAAAGTTCCATGATCGAATTTTGCAGTTTAGCTTAAAGAGTAATGAAAAGTGTGGATATAATTTCTAACGACAAACGCTGTTTAGAATGAATCAGGGTGCTGGAACAACATAACAGTATGCGTGCCATAGATCTACCAAAAAGGGATTTGGGATCTAAGTTCAGTGACAATATTCAAGAATTCACCGCCAAGATACACACCAATTTCAGTGACAGTATCACATTACACTCCTGTACAGGGGCGGATCTAGGAATTTAGGAATGAGTATTCGAAGTTAAAAAATATTGTTCAAAAACAAATATAAAGGTCCATAATAGCGAAAATTAAAGTACAATTGTTTGTACTACAGACAACAACTGAAATAATACAAAGAAATTATAAAATAATTAATAACTAAATATTAACGCGACGACGCTTCTTGCCTTGAAAGCGAGATATAATCTCATCATCCTTAACTTGCATAAAAAAACTCTCGCTCAAGAAATGTAACCAAGCAATCATTCAAGTACCGCTCTCCCATTCTATTTCTCAACTTATTCTTCACGTAATTCATTGAAGAAAACACTCTCTCAAAATGTCCATAATCCATTACTCCATTTCCAACTTCCAAGTATTGCTATATACTCATATACATAAATATTGCCATATATACCTACACATCTCAGACTCATATACACAAATATTGCCACAGAATGTAGTGCACATGCATTTGGAAATTCAAAGTAGAGATTAACTAATAACTACTTTATCTGTTTCTCAGCCTCTCAGTTTACAGTTTATCCAACACACAGAAGACAGATCTGAAGGAAGGGGAGTGGAATAGGGGATGGATTACCTCGGGTCTCTGCCTGCTCGCTGCATCGCCAAGATCACATCAGGGCTGCGGCACTGGGCGGCGGCGAGAGGAGTGGCTGAGCCGAAGGCGGAGCAGCCGGCTAGCCGGGAGCAGCTGAGCCGAGGAAGCTGTGAAGGAGAAGGCTTGCGCGCGCCAGCCGCCGGCGCTGGCGCCAGCGCCGATCTCGAGAGCAAAGAACGGTCAGACAGACGAGGCGCGGATCGAGAGCAGAGGCGCCGGATCCGAGAGCAGAGAGAGGAGAGCCGGAGCCCGAGAGGCGAGACGCCGTCACGCCGAGAGCCGAGCCCGAGAGGGCAGGATCGCGCACGAGAGCCCGAGGAAGGAGCGCCGAGCCGCCGCCGCCGAGGTGTCGAAGCGCCGCCGCCGCCCGGCACCGGATCCGAGGACCGAGAGCTAGGGTTGGAGACTTCGCCGCAGCTTCGCCGCTCTGTCGGTGTCGGGTGTTGCTTTGTGTCGCAGCGCAGTCGCAGATGTGGAGTTGCGAATGGGCCGTGGGCGTTTTGCGTGCGTGGGTCGGGAGACGGAGACGGAGTCGGAGACCGCAGGCGCAGCGGATCTGCGGCCATGGCCGGAGGTTTAAAATATTCACGAGACCCATTATATATATATATATATATATATATATATATATATATATATATATATATATATATATATATACACACTTAATATATAGCAGATTTTTTGCAAAAAATTTTGGGTATTCAGCTGAATACCCATGACTTAATGTAGATCCGCCCCTGCTCCTGTACTAGTTCACTTAAGAACAGAAGCATAGTAAAACTGAACAGTAAGTAGAGATGGAAAGTAGATGATTAAATAACAAAGAAATGGCGTGAGCATTCGTCACCTTGCTGATCTTGGGCACCACAGAGCGCAGCATGTAGAGGCGGTCATTGAGCTTCTTCCTGCGCCGTCGCTCCGCCATGAGGTTCTTGGCCGGCATCCCCTTCTTCTTGCCCCTCCCGTTGCAGTTGACGTTTCCGTTCCCGCCACCTGCCCCCGCCGCCACGGCCGCGGCATTCTCCAGCCGGGCCGAGACCCGCATTGAGGAGGCGTCCACGCTCTGCTCAAGCTCGTCCTCCTCGTCCCACCCCATCCCGCCGGCGAACGCCGGAGAGGCCAAGAACCCGCCTTTCTGGGTCGCCCGGGCTAGCGACGGCGGCCCAAGGAACGGCGGCGCGTCGTCGAAGGGGTTGGAGGACTGGAAGTCTGTTGGCTTGGCCTGTGTTGGACTAGACGCCTTCACCCGTGGAACAGAACAATCAAGACGAGAAACACTCAAGGAAACTCACGCGAACTCCTAGTCCTGTGTTGGCTAGAACTGAACAACCAATCACACGTACGCAAGAAGCGTTTTGGTGCTGCCCAGAACTACACAAGCTGCAGCTTTTCTTTGTATATTAGACTCCTTTTTAAAGCAATACAATGAAGAATACAAAGGGACGGAAGAAACTGAAAACAGGGTACTTCAATGCGACGTGACTCAGAAAGATTTCAATCCCCACGTCGCATGCACAAACTGAAAAACTGAAATAAAGCTATTAGTCACTACCATGCGAAATCAAGCATTAGCATGCTTGTATGCGGAAACGGAAAACAAAAAAACATGCGACTAAAGTAGTAATCGATATGCATAATAACTAGATTAATTAACATTACTCCCTAATCTAGTTGTGGTTGATGTCGACGATGCCGAGCCGAGCGCAGTGCGTAAATCTCACCGCCAAGTGATTTTGTCAATATATCGCCACCGATCGTCGGTGTGAATCTTACGGATGGCAACAGCCACCTCGACGCACTCTCGGATGAAGTGAAAGCGCGTCTCGATGTGCTTGCTCCGCCATGGAAGACCGGATTCTTGCGAGTTGTATCGATCGGTTGTCGATGTAGATTGTCGCGATGCCCGAGCTCGCCGTAGAATCTGCCGAGCGAGCGACCAAGCCAAAGCCCTTGGCATGCGCGCCGAGGCGCGATGTACTCGGCTCGCGACGACGATAGCGCCACCACCGGCCGCTTTGTGATCGCCATGACACGTGCTCGCGTCGAGGCGAACAAAATGCCGGAGGTGCTCTTGCGATCATCCACGCCGCCGCCATGTCGCGTCGCTGCACCTTGAGCTCGATGTCGTTGTGCCTTGGTGTAACAAAGGCCAAAGTGGAGCGTATCGGCGACATAACGGCAGATGCTTGACGGCGCCGGTGTTCCGTCGTTGGGCTCGCCATGAACTCGCTCACATACCCGACCGCGAAGCCGATATCCGGCCGGTGTGGACCTGGCACCGAGGTCGCCAACCACACTACGGTAGAACGTAGGATCAACAGTGGATTGGAACTCTCCTTACTCGCTTTAAGACGTGCCTCCATGGGCACTTGTACGGCATTGCGATCGGCCATGCCCGCTTTGTCCCAGCAGCCGTCGCGCGACGTCGCTGGCACAATGTGATCTTCGGGTAGCCGCTTAATTTCGATCCCGAGGTAGTAGCTCAAGTGTCCGAGGTCGCCATCTTGAATGAGCGCCGCATCTCTTTCTTGAATTGATCGATCTCACCCGGTCGGCACCGGTGAGAATTAAGTCGCCGACGACACGCCCAATAGTAGACGCCGTTCCTATGCCGCGAGTGTACACGCCGTGCTCTTCCTCACGCGCGCGTGAACCCGAGCGCCACCGGCGGCGGTCGAGCTTAGCATTCCACGCCCGAGGAGCTTGTCGAGGCGTAGAGTGCTTTGCGCAGCCGTAGTACTTGCCGCTCGCCGGCGATCATGAATCCCGGCGGTTGAGCGACGTAAACCTCCTCCGTGAGGTCGCCGCTCGTAAACGCAGACTTGACGCCGAGATGGTGGAGCGCCCGGCCCTCGTGTGTCGCCACCGCTGCCGCTGCACGACGAGTCGAGCCGCGCCACCGGTGCAAAACCTCATCAAAGTCCACGCCCCGTGCGTTATCGTACCCTTAGCCACCACCGCGCCTTGTGCCGAACCACCGCCCCTTGTGCATCCTTCTTGAGCTTGAACACCCATTTGAGGCCAATCGGGCGGTGTCCGCCGGAGGTCCATCGCCTCCCACGTGCCGTTGTCCTCAATGGCCGCCATCTCCTCTTCCATCGCGGCGCGCCACGCCGGATCGGTGGTCGCCTCGTCGAGGAGGTGGGCTCCTCGGTCGCAACGAGGAGCCACTCGTCGGGTCGAAGACGCGTGGCTCGGCAGTTGTTGATGCAATTGTCCACCGGCGGAAACGCCGTGGCGCGCCATTGTCACTATGGTCGAGCCCGACGGATGTGCGACGGTGGAGTGCGAGGTTTCGACTTGAGCACCACCGATGTCGTGAGTGGCGTTCATGGGCGTTCGGGTGACGCCACAGCTTCTCACCTTCCTCCGTGGACGGGACCGCAGGGGATACAGGAGCGCTCGGCTCGCCGCCGCCCAAGACGCCGCTGACCGTGTACTCTACGGTGAACGTCTCAGGGCTGGCGTCGCCGTTCGCCTCCCAATTCCACCCTTTGGTCTCGTCGAACACCACGTCGCGGGTCACATGGAGTCGGCCGCCCACCGGATCGTACACCCGGTAGCCTTTGGAGCCCGGCTCGTACCCGACGAAAACCATCTTCACGCTTCGGTCATCGAGCTTCGTGGCGTGCGGGCGTGTAACCTTGACGTGAGCGAGGCAACCGAACGTGCGCATGAAATGCACAGCCGGTTTCTTGCCATGCCAAGCTTCATAAGGCGTCATCCGGTGGCGCTTCGTCGATGAACGGTTCAAGATGAACACGCCGTGCTCACCGCCTCCCCGAATGTATCTGGGCACCTTTTTGCCTTGAGCAGCATCGCGCCATAGCCATGACGATCTGGTTTGGCGCCCACGACGCCGTTACATTGCGGGAGTACGGCGCCGTGAGTTGCGGTGCACACCTTTCTCCGCGCAGTACTCACCGAAGGTCACGGACGTGAACTCGCCACCACGATCGACGTAGCGCGCGCGGCTTCCGCCGGCCTCGACCTCGACGCCGCTTGAAACTTCTTGATCGCACCGCCGCCTCGCCCTGCTTGACAACAAAGCACTAGCCACATATAGCGACTCAGCATCGTCAACGAGGAGGAGGAAGTAGCGTTTGCCACCGCGCGTCGCCGGGCGTGATGAGCCCACATAGATCTCCATGTACGAGATCAAGCCGGCCCTTCGCGCGGTACTTGGCCTCCAGAGGGAATGGCGAGCGCCGTTGCTTGCCGACAAGGCACGCGTCACACAGCTGGTCGACATGATCCAACAGTGGAAGCCCACGCACCATGTCGCCACGCCAAGTTTCTTCAACCCTCGGCTCGGTGGCCGAACCGCTCATGCCAGCGCCACGCATCGTCGTTGGCGTGCGCCAGGAGCGAGATCGGTCGAGCGAGCGTGAGGGGAATCTTGTATAGTCGATTCGTCGATCGCCGTACCTTGGCGAGAAGCTCCTCCTCGGATCGCGCACCGCGAGACGCCGTCCTCGATCAACACTTGGCACCGACCGCCGAGTTGTCCCAAGCCGATGATGTTGCCGTGAGCGTGGGATGAAGTACACGTCCGACAGCATACGATGGCGTCCACCCTGTGCCGCGAACATGATCGTGCCGCGCCCGAGGATGTCCACCATTGATCCATCGCCGAACTTTACCGTGCCCGTGATGTCGCGGTTCAGCTCGGAGAAGGCCGCATCGTTTCCCGTCATATGGTTCGACGCGCCCGTGTCGAGGTACCACACGCCGTCGTCCTGGCCGCCGGTGTGATAGTTGGTGTCACCCAACTGCACCGTCGCGCGTTCTTCGTTGAGGAAGACCCGACCGCCGACGTGCAGCAGTGCGCGCTCGGGAGGCACGCGGCACCGGTGAAAGAGAGGCCACTGGGCCATCAACGAGGATGGCTCGTCGTCGCCGCCTCCTCCTCCACCCAGCCAGCTGCGCGCGCGCCTCGTCTCTCTTCTTCTTCCGGCATTCCCGGGCCCAATGCCCAGTTTTCCCGCAGTACTTGCACGTATCCTTGTCGATGACCTTGCCGCCACCGCCCTTGCGTGCGTCGTCGGTACCGCGCTTGGGTGGCTGCGCGCCGCGCCGTGGTGGGACCGAGCCGCCGTTCGTACCACTTCCGCTGGCGCCAGCGCTTCCAACGCGCGCACCCTCCTTGTCGCGCTTGCGTAGGCGACGTATGAGATCCTCCTCCTTTGACGAGAGAAGCAGCCGGGAGCCCAGTTCCGCAGCCGCTTCCCGCGCGTCGAGCCGCTGCTCCACGGACCGAAGACGGCCCGTGACCTCCTCGATGGACAGGTCGTTGATGTTGAGCAGCGTCTCGATGGAGATTGCGACTGCATGAACTTATCGGGATCACTGCAGCATCTTGCGCACGCGACCCGCCGCCGGTGATGTGGTCGCCGAGAAGCCGCAGATTATTGGCGAGGCCCGTGATGCGATCGAGAAGTCGCCGATGGCCTCCTTCCTTGAATGCTATATTGTTGAAGTCGCGTCGGAGTTTCGCGCGCGTTCGCCTCACGACGCGCTCGACGCCATCCGCATGACCTTGACAAAGATCCCACGCCTCGCGCGAGTCCTTATTGCCGATCGAGGCCAAGCATCTCGGCGGGACAGCTCGTGCAATCGCCGCTAACGCCACCGATCCACGCTGTACTCTGCGTCGCCGGGTTCGATGGCTCCCACAAGCCTTGCGCCGCAGTTGATGCGCATGAGCATCGCCACTCCGGTAGTTGGTCTTGGTCAAGATCGGATATTGTACCGACGCCGACGCTTCCTTGACCACGCGCTCGATGACGACCTCGCGCTCCCGACCATCTTTGTTGTCGCGACGGCGAGGACCACGTGATGGCGGCCAAGGCGATCCGTCGCGGAGGAGTGATCGACCCGCCCCACCGAGCCGACATGACCACCGAATCCCGAAGCGAGCTCGATACCAAATGTTGGCTTGGCCTGTGTTGGACTAGACGCCTTCACCCGTGGAAACAGAACAATCAAGACGAAACACTCAAGGAAACTCACGCGAACTCCTAGTCTGTGTTGGCTAGAACCGAACAACCAATCACACGACGCAAGAAGCGTTTTGGTGCTGCCAGAACTACACAAGCTGCAGCTTTTCTTTGTATATTAGACTCCTTTTAAAGCAATACAATGAAGAA
Organism: Dendrocalamus sinicus; assembly: GCA_036346575.1. Classification (NCBI taxonomy): domain Eukaryota; kingdom Viridiplantae; phylum Streptophyta; class Magnoliopsida; order Poales; family Poaceae; genus Dendrocalamus; species Dendrocalamus sinicus. The sequence goes on from CM070643.1 coordinate 6,621,174, forward strand.
TACAAAGGGACGGAAGAAACGAAAACAGGTACTTCAATGCGACGTGACTCGAAAGATTTCAATCCCCACGCCGCATGCACAAACTGAAAAACTGAAATAAAGCTATTAGTCACTACCATGCAGAAACTGAAGCATTAGCATGCTTGTATGCGGAAACGGAAAACAAAAAAAAACATGCAGACTAAAGTAGTAACTGATATGCATAATAACTAGATTAATTAACAAAGTCGTGGAAGGCGGGGAGCGTTGGCGCGGCCGCGGAGGACGACGGGAAGGCCCCGTGGAGGTCGAACATCGAGGAGGTGTCCATGGAGAGGAGCAGCGAGGCGGAGGACGGCGTGGAGAGGACGTCCCTGGGGAAGGGGAGCGCCAGGAAGGAGGAGGTCGCCATCGCGTCCGACGCGAGGCACTGGTGCAGCAACATTGTAGCATGGTGTGCAGTTGCACCCAAAATTTTTACACAAAAAATTGATATATATATATATATATATATATATATCCTTTAATATATAAAGTATATGTTATCCATATTAACATACTCTTGCTAGTCCATTAGATTCAATAGACAATAAATCAAACTTATTAGCCCAAGTGTCCAAGCCATCTTCACTTCCTCAATCGATGGGCCAAGAAGTCCAAGTAGCTCTTCTACACCTACCTTGTCTAGTCCCCTATATTCCTGACTTATTGTACCTTGTTTTTTACTGTCCAGCTCTTTTATACATCTAAGTCCTCGATGTCGATTAGCTTCTTGAATGCTAGTCGTAGATCGTTTCCTAATGTTCATGTGTCAACTAGCTGCTAATTCGGTGATGCTAATAATATTTCTAAATCCTTGTAAATTGTCTAAATTAAAGTATGATTATAATGTTATGGCGCTACAAGTATGATTAGAATGTTATAGCGCTGCAAGATATGCCTTTGGAGAGTTCTATGATGTTAATTTAAGTCTCGATATACTAATTTATAAATTTGTATTAAACTTCCGTACTATACCATTCGAACTTGTTTTAGAATGAACGTATCTTAAATTTGTACTCTTATTGTCAAAATCCTAACTCCACCGCTGACGCGAGGTACGCCCCGTCTTCGCCAAGTGCTCCAGCGAAGCCGGCCCCTCCCGCGAGCTCGTCCAGCCTCCATGGCTTCGTGCTCCCTTAGCTTCTGCTTCTTGTTTGCTCGCTTGTCCATTCGTGTGCAGCTCTCCACTGTGAGCCGAGCCCTTGGCTTGGCCTCTTATAGGAGAGGGAGGGTGGGGGTGGGTTAGGCCTGGATATCGAGCTGGCTCGGCTCGGTCTGGCTCGGTAGGATAACGAGCTGGCTCGTTATAACTAATAAGCTAAAAAGCTAGCTCGGCTCGGCTCGATAATAAGCTTGAGCTAGCTCGTTTGGCTCGTGAGCCAGGGCCAAAAAATGTAAAATGAAGACTACCTTATATTCTAGTGAGTCATACAGCACATATTCATCCATCATACATGCTAACAGCAAGCAGCATATGCATACACATTAACACATGCAATAGAGTACAAATTAGGTCCATGTCTCCATCATATATTCATCCATTCTTGCGGGCTAAATTCCTGGAAGCATGGCTGCGAGCTGGCTCGAGTTGGCTCGTTATAGCTAACGAGCTAAAATCTTGGCTCGGCTCGGCTCGGCTCGTTATCCTAACGAGCTGAGCCGAGCCAGCCACGAGCCGAGCGAGCTAACGAGCTTCGAGTTTTTCGTCCAGGCCTAGGGTGGGTTGGTTTTAGGGCTGAAAACGAAAACGGTAATTCTCGGTTACCGAAAATCGTTTTTGAGATATTACCGATTTTTTCCCCTAAACGAAAACGGTGACGGTAACCGATAAAACGGAAACGAAAATGGTAAAAAAATCCGAAAATGAAAACGAAAATGATTTAGCTCTCTTCCGATCGTTTTCGAAAAATACCGTATTTATCCGATAATATACCGTCGATAATTACCGATCCCCTCATCAGTCATCCCCACGCGGAGTCGCCGACTGAGCACAGAGCAGTAGCGGACCACGCGAACGCCTGCTATCTTTCAGAGAAAAGGTGCGACAGCTCGTTCCATATTTTATCCTGAAGACAATTTGGCGACGCCTTGTTCTTCGGTTCTCGTCCGCGTGCAGTGCTGCTAGAAGATTTCGGTTCACGCGATGGCAGTCCGCTGTTCCTGTACATGCATCACATGATTTGATTTTTGCAGAGCAAGAGCTTCATGTCCTCGGGCTGAATCGCTGCATCTCGATTGTTGTGCTAAACAAAAAGATTTCGTATCGTGAAGCACAACGGAGAGCGAGCAGCAAGAGCTTTTTTGTTTCTCGGTCCTCGTGCTGCATCTTTGGTCCAAGAATCGGTTTGCTTTTCATGTGTACAGGAGACGTACACAACTAGTAATGTTTTCCACCTTTTGCATACACTAGGAGCATCCAACTGGGAAACGTCAGCATAGCACTAAGGAAAATTACTATTTAGCAAAGTGAAAAGAGCAAGGTAAAAAGTATTATTTTTATTTCTTCTTTTTGCTATATTTTTGTGTTCTTTCGTGATCTGCAGGTTTAGATAAATAAAAAAGCAGTGGAATTGTGAGACGAGCTTCCGCTATAGGTCGCAATCATTCACCCCTCTCTGATTGTCATCGACGATCCTACAATACAGCTATTGTCATGCTGTGCAGATTGGTGTGTAATGTGTTTATTGTATTTTAGATATCGCTTTCATGATTTTCGATCGTTATCGATGCACTTTTGATCGAATAGTTTCGTTTCCGAATTTACCGGGATATCGATGTCGTTCTCGTTTCCGACAATATCGTATCGATTTCGTTTTCGAGAAAATAATGTGAAACTGAAAATGATTTGATCTCCTACCGATCGTTTCCGACCGTTTTCAGCCCTAGTTGGTTTCGTAGACTTGTGGTAGTGTGATACTTCGTTACACACACTGCAAGCTATCACATATATACACTGGTATAAACTTGCATTACATGGGTTGTTTCCTTTTTGTGTTTGGGTTCGGCTAATTGCTAGTGACTAGCCACACGCGAGATACAACATACACACCAAACAGTAAACACGAAAAGCATGAGAATTCTCTGTGCCAAGTTTGTTGCTTGGATGGTTCTATGTGGAATGCAGTGATTCAAAATAGTAAAGTTCTGTTTTTTCTTTTCAAAAATGAAAAACAGATAAATTATAATATTTGGTGGATTGTGCTTTTCCGATTTTGTTTTAATGTAATGTTGTGCCGTCCTGTAACAAAAGCTGTTGCAGCTAATCAAAATGAGTTGGCAAAGGTATCCCTCGAAGCTAAGATGGAGGAAAGGGAACATTACGAGAAAGGTTTGTTCAAAGGTCAGGGAGGAGCGCAAAGAGCGGTACACTTGTATGGCTCCCTACCGTATCCCACAGCCAAAAAAGATGGCTTCTGTTTTTTTATTTTTGGAAGGAGTTGCACAAAAGACAGATGCCTTTTGTTTGCTTGACCACAAGTAATATCTGGCTTTCTTACTCTAAAAATAATAACAGCAGCCTTTTGCCAGCCTAATTTGTCTTGGCTTTGGCTAATTTGCCTTATTTGCTTTGTTTCAATTTTTCTAGAGTACAAAAGGTTGGTTGGCGAGGCGTATTTATCTATGGTTCTAGACATGTAGGACTTAAAATTTTTGCCGCATTGAATAATGAAAAATTCATCGATAACCCCCCTAATAAGTAGCCGGTTACTTTCTTGTCTTGGCCTTATCTTGATATTATAATCCTAGGGCTATCCGTAAATTCACACAAGCAGTAAGGAGTTCGCTAAACAAAATTTGGTAAAAATTGAAAAGGAAGGAAAGGAGATAAAATGGAGAGACCATTCTGTTCACGGTTTGATAACGAGGGGAGGGTGCATCTTGTGACTCTGCCGGAGCTGTGCAAGAGATCATCGGATGCAACGCGAGGGAATGGAATTGGAGCCGTGCGGTTGTTGTATGCCAGTGCTAGCTAGACTGCACCCTGTTTGACCGTCCGATCAATGTCCGGTGTTCCAGACCGGAAATTGGCGATTTTATGATAAAAAAATCAGATGAAAAATGAAAAACTCAGATCTGTGAAAAAGTCAGAATGAAACAAGATGACATTTTATGATAAAAAATGAAAGATTAACATACAGGCACACCGTAGCAACCTGTAACGCACTAGTCCCTCTCTCAAAATTAAAAAAAAAAATGAAAATTGGCACAGATCTGTGAAAAAGTCAGAATGAAACAAGATGGCATTTTATGATAAAAAATGAAAGATTAACATACAGGCACACCGTAGAAACCTGTAACGCACTAATCCCTCTCTCAAAATTAAAAAAAAAAACTGTAACGCAGTTGGTACTGAATGGCAATCAATAGATGTTACATCTTTTGCTCAATGAAGCCGACACAGATTATGCAGAAGTGAACCAAAATATGCTCAGCTCCAATTGCACCAAAAATAAACTCGGACTCCCAGGAGAACCACTGCTTGTGCTTTGTAAATTTGTTGCAGGAAGCACAGCTTCCTCGTCGTGGATATATTGAACTGGACAACAGTGAGTAAGCATGGGGACGTAATGACAAATATTGAGTTAGGATGACTCACATATAGTCTTTTAAGATTTAGAAAGGTGTACTATAAATAATTCTAGATAAATCCTATTAAGGATTAAAACTCCTACTCCTATTTAAATTATGATTTCTATTCTAAATTGGAGAAGGGCTAGAAGAAGCTATATAAACTATAAAGCAGAGGGCGCACGAGATGATTAGAGGCTAAGATATTCTTTACCACTATATTTTTGTAGAGAGCAATAATCCGAGGGTCTTAAAATATTCGAAAGGGTTGTAAGTGGGCGATAATCCATTTACTCTTTTGAGAATGTGCTTCAAGAATTTGCAATCTGTTTAGCCAAATTTTTTTTCTCTCTAGTCATGATTGTTTCAACATCGTTATTTTAGTTCTCTCTACGAGATTCATTTGCCTCGTTCTTGATACCGTGTATGCTCGTGCCATATCTCACAAACTCTGATTTGATCTTAGAGTTGTTGTGCATAACAGCATAAGAAATGGTATCAGAGTGTAGCAAGTGATATCAGAGCCAAAGAATCTAATTTGTGAGAAGGTCGGTAAATAGTCGATGGCACAAAATCAAGATTGATATCGACGATGTGAAATCAAGTAGAGAAATTTGATGAGGGAGAATTTTTCAGCATGTGACAATGCATGGTGAAAGATGTTGTTGTCCAGGAAAAACTAATCAATACTCTTGAAGAGGACAAACTAAAAATGATATTTGATGAAGACTAGAAGCCAGGTGATAAAGGCGAAAGGTTGTTAGTTGTAGCACCCTAAAAATTAGGATTTCAAAAATCCATCTTATCCATCTCTCTCTCCCTCCCATCTTTATCTCTTCATCTCTCTCCAAACCCATCTATAACTCTCTCTCTCCCCGTGAGGCTGGCGCAAGGGTCGACAGGCAGCGGCGACGACAACAGCGCCGGTGGTGTCGGCAGTAGGTGACAGCTGGCGTGGAGGGACGCAGCGCGCAGAGGTGCGATGCATGTGGCCAACATGGGGGCGCAGCCAAGTGAAGTCGGTGCGGCAGCCTGGCGGCAGTGCAATAGCGGAAAAGTGGCCATGGCGGCGCACAGGTCGCAGGAGCGGTGGCTATGGTGGCGCAAGCCGAAGGCAACACGGCAGGCCGTGACGGCAAGCAAGCTGGGTGGTGCGGCTGGCCGAGGTGGCGCGCAAGTCGGCCGCAGCGTGCAGGTCGGAGGCGGCGCGACGACTGTGGTAGAGCTGGCCGGAGGTGGCGCGGCGGCTGCGGTGGTAGGCTGGGCGGCAGCTGACAGTGGTAGCGCACAGGCCGGGCGATGGCTGGTCGCGGCAGTGCGCAGGCCAAGGTAGCATGGCTGAGAGGCGACAACAGCGGCCAGGTGGCGGTAGCTGACCGGCGGTGACTGGTGGTGGCCGTGCGGCCATAACACAGTGGCCACACGACTGGGTCGGTCAGGGCACGGTCGAACTTGGATTCGCATGGGGTTTTGCTAGCTCTTGCCACGAGAAGTAGTTCGTTTGGTCAATTGAGTTATTCGCTCAGTCGAATAGCGATTCGCACGGCGAAGTCTTAGCGAACGCAATCTTTTCCAACCGAACAATCTCTTGCCGCCCTTCTACAATTTTATCTTAAACCTTATCTGATTCACCTCTAATTCACATTTTAGGTTCACATGTGGCCATTGAAGAAATGTTCGGTCAGTTGCGTACCTCGGATCCTTCGTGCAACCGAATGTGCTGAAGGAAAATACCTCGCGGCCGTAACCTTTCCGTTCCACATTTTCACACCTTCCATGATCACTAAAGTTACCTGGCTATTATCATATCACTAAAGTTATCTGGCTATTATCATACCACTAAAGTTACCTGGCTATTATCATAACACTAAAGTTACCTAGCTATTATCATACCGCTAAATTTACCTGGCTATAATCATGCCACTAAATTTACCTGGCTATTATCATATCGCTAAAGTTACATAGCTATTATTATATCACTAAAGTTACCTGGTTATTATCATATCACTAAAATTTACCTGGTTATTATCATCTCACTAAAGCTTATCTAGTCATTATCATATCACTAATGCTTGCCTGGTTATATCGTTCATGCTTGCCTGGTTATAGACTTTTAACACTATATTCAAACCATGATGTTTTAAGTTTTCTTGTTCCACATGCTTTTAGGTTTATTAGAATGCTCAGTTAACAATGTTCTAGAATTCATACTTTTAATTAGTATTTTAGAATTCATGCTTAAATCATTAATAGGGGTAGCATATGAACATGTTTCAAATTTAGGTTTAAACCACTAGCAATCTTTTAACAATAGAGCGGCTATATTTATTCTTCCTAATATCATGATTCATTACTCGTATGTGGATCATGACTGATGTATATAATACCTGTTAATTTAACTAATAATCACTTATCACGTAATGAAACTTGGATGATTGCCAACCCTTGTGTAAGCTATATTTTAATGCCTCTTTAGAATAATTTTATATCATTACCACCATATTATCATTCCACATCACTCTCATATCAGAAATCATGCTTCTTCATTTCCAATCTTAGCAAATCCTTCTTTCTATTATAACTTTATCTTAGCCTTCTCTTAGTTTTCTTAATTTGACACCATATAAAATGTTAACAATATAACCGCTACCTGGTCTGGGGTTACCCACATATAGGGGAGATTTTCACCCACTTGATAACGTACAGGGGGCCGTACACTTTCGTTACTTAGGATATTACACCCCGTATGCGGTTATACAGTCGAGGACAGTGTTGTGACTGACTACTCTCGTATAATCAGATATGTGGGAAATAATCGTCGGTGCCATTGCTATAACTTGCTAAATAACAATTATCTTTAATTACACTGTTCTGGTGATCTCTATCTTCGATCCGTATCAGTGGTGTTGATAACCTAGTTTTATTGTATTTAACCAGTGTCAATTACTTGCTTGCATTACTTGTCCTTTACTCACCATGTTGCGATCATTGTTGGGTGCTTGTTAAGATTTCCAAATCTCACGCTTGCTCTTTCCATTCTTAGATAAAAAACCAATGGAGTGATAGCAATATGCATGGGTAGGAGCACTCAAGTTTTCAACATTGTGGCTTGCCTCTATTTGTGTTATCTTTTACTATTTTATTTGGTTAAAAGTGGACCGGTCTCATATTTCAAATATTTATTTCAGCTTCCGTTGGTTTTCTATTAAAGTGCGAATAAAATTTTAATTTCCTTATGACTTCCAATGTTGCTCTTATTTATTCTTTACTTTGGCGATGATATTTTATAGTAGTATCTTATATTGGTATGTGAGATGCTACATTAGTACAATCCGTCTATGTCTCTCCGATAAGTTAAAATACTCAGTGATCAAGAAGAATTCACCGAAAAAATTATTAGAGGACTCAGAAAAATTGTATATGTCAAAGTCGCTTACAAACCGGTGGATGTTAAAGTGACAACTGTACAGGTTACGTATGGAAAAAGGTACACGGTTCATTGACCATCTCAATGCCTTCAACAAGCTTATCACACAGCTGACTAGCAGATGTGGCCAGACGAGCGGCATGGCCTGGCACGGCATGGGCCCATCCGGGCATGGCCCATTTAGGCACAGACCCGTTTGGATCATAGCTTAAGTGGGTCGGGCCGTGTCGACCCATGAGCTAAGGCACCGATCCAAGTATGACCTGACACGATTAGCCTATCGGGCTGGTCAGGCACGGTTAGCCCATTTTGCATGAAAATATAAAAATAAAAAATTATATTAAATATATAAAAAGTACAAAATAAAATTACTTATACTTATAAAATTAACTATATAAAAATCAATAAAATAAAATCATATAAATATTTAAAAAATAAATGGGCCTAGCGGGTTGTGCCGGGCTAGATTGTGCCTGGGTCGTGCCATGTTGGGCCCAACACTATTCATACCATGCGGGGTGGTGGCCCAAGCACACCCTGGTGCTTGGTGGTGGGTCATACCGTGCCTCGGTTGGGCCAACAGTGGCGTGCTTTGGGCTGGCCCGGTAAGTACGACCCATTTGGCCACCTTTACTGACTAGTGAGGATGAGAATTGAGAAGAACGACAAGCCTGTTATATTAGTATCATCTCTACCACCATCATGGGAGCAATTTGTGGTGAATATTCTCATCGAAAAATGCACACTCAACTACAAAGAGGCAATTATATATCTATTGAAAGTAGAGTTCTTAAACATGGGAGCAATTTGTGATGAATATTCTCGTCGAAAAAGGCACTCTCAACTTCAATGAGGTAATTGTATATCTATTGGTAGTGGAGTTCTTGAACATGGGAGCAATTTGTGGTGAATATTCTCGTCGAAAAAGGCACTCTCAACTTCAATGAGGCAATTGTATATATATTGAAAGTGGAGTTCTTGAAAAAGTCATCGGAATCTTCGTCATCGAGTGAGCAAGCATTGGTTACAGTAGGTGTTACAGGCAGAAGCAAAAGTCACAGAAAGAAGAAGGGCAAGACCAAGAGCACATGTGTATGCTATCTATGTGACAAGAAAGGTCATATGATAGAAGACTACCTAAGTTTGAAATAAATAAAGGGTGTATGCTTAACAACAATAAAGGATGATTCAGACGTACTAGTCATCAGTGAATCAGATATTTCTCATGGATAGATATTAGATTCAGCTTGTTGCTTCCATATATGTTCGATGAAGAAAATATTTGACGAAATTGCTACGCCTGGCGTATAGAACGGTTCACTTAGCGGATTGCAAAGAGTGTGCAATCTTTAAGGTAGGAATGGTTACATTAGAGTTCCGGTCTAAAGAAGAATCCAATATTCGTGAGGTCGCTTGAATTCGAACGTTGTGAAATATCACTTTAAGGTGAAGTCACGTGTAATCATGAAAATTATCTGGAACAATGGAGGATATCGATTAAATGACAATCTTAAAAGTGGAGCAACCAATGAGAGGTCTGATAAAAGTTCTGGTCAGGAGAAGGAAACCATGTTGTCAACAGTAGATACTCAAATCTCATCTGTAGTTATGTGTGGAACTGCAAAGATAGTTGCAAAATCTAGTAGACGCGAAGACAAAGATACAAGCTGTTGAAAGAAGACGTGGTGGAACCAATCACGAGGTACTGGCGAACAGACGAAGCTTGGAGGCGGTACAAACCTATGGCATGAAAGACTGTAGGACCAGAAAGTGTGGTTAATTAAACTACACAACGAATGAGCTCTCAAATAGAGGGTTCGGGCATGAGAACACTCCTAAAGGTGGTAGAAAAAATTATAGAGATGATTTGGAGCAAATTCTTAGTGGAGCACAATAACTTCAATGGATAAAACTTAAGGTGAAGATTGTTGATTTAGGGTGACTCGTATCAAATCTTTTAGGACTTGAAAAGATGTGCTATAAAGAGTTCTAAATAAATCCTATTAAAATTAAGACTCCTAATTTTATTTGGATCAAGATTCCTACTCTAAATTAGAGAATAGCTAAGAGGCGCTATGTAAACCATGAGAGATAACCATGATGAGAAACCAAGTAATCAAGCCTACTTATCTAAAGCAGAAGGCACGAGAGGATCAGAGACTAAATATTATTTAGCACTAGATTCTTATATAAGGCAATGATCCAAGTGTCTAAAAAAGTCAAAAGGATTGTAAGTAAACAATAATCCCTAATACTATTTTAGGATTGTACTTAAAATATTTACATCGACTTCATCAAATCTTTTATATTGTCATGGTTACCTCAACATCGTTATTTGAGTTCTCTATGAGATTGTTTTTCTGTTGATACCGTGTACGCTCGTGTCGTATCTTATAACTCTGATTTGATCCAAAAGCTACTGCACGTAAAAAAAATGGTATCAAAGTGTAACAACAAATTCACAATTACCGGATGAAATGAGGTCATCGTCATCTTGCCCGGACATAACAATTATACATTTCACAAAGCTATTTTAACATATAAATGGCTCGCGCATGCACTACACAAACTCACCAGAAATTTCGACAAGTCCATTGCTCAACACCCGATGATTGAACCGTTCAGAGCTTCGATGATGGCAAGGGCCTGAGACCTGCTGGGAACCGGAGTTCCCATTTCTCCAAAATTGGGATGATAAACAAAGCACAACAACCATGACGCATGCCTATTGGTTCTCAATTGCCGAAGCAGCTTGATCTATGTCTGCACGCGAGCCCTCCCACAATTGCTGCTCTATGCCCAATTTCCTGAGCTCTGTTAGACCTCGCTCCACTGCAGTAACAAAACTGACTGTTCAGTAACCGCATAAAATGAAAATGATGGCATCTTGGACCAGAAAAGTTGGATGATAAGCATGAAACCAGGAGTAGAATTAGAAAGCCCAACAGACAGACAACATATAATATAGGAGGGCATACTAAAAATGCTTTTCTACAGCCACCTTAACTGGTTTATGCAAATATACATTTATAACATTTTTTTGGTTCCGTACAAAAATGACTTGGCTTCCAAGAGCAATAGGACAGTTCGATGTTCAGAGCAAGGGGCATGCTGTTAAATGAAAATCCATCCCATGAACATCACGCTAATCAAATAATGACATAATTAGTAACTTAAGAGGGGTATTTGCCTATAGTTAGGTTTTTCAATAATGGGTAAGAGGGAACAAGCATTATACCATCTATAGCATCGTGAGAATTTGGAGCTTGCGTGTTGCGACCAATCCAAAACTGAAGCCGTTCGTCAGCAATATCTTCCTCAATACCATGAGTTTTGGCTCTTCTCCAGAAGTATATAAGCCATGCCTGCATTGGTATGGAGTCCATAAAGCACGGGCAAAAATAAGAAGAAATCAACAGTTCACATTGATGAAGGCTTACCTGCTTAAAGCTAACATCCTCCGCCTCTTCTGGGCTAAGGTCTGCAATATGGTAAATAGTTTCAGGTAGAATTAAACTACAAAACCGGTTGAAATGTTTACATATAATACAAGCTCAAACCATGGTAAAAAGGGAAAATTCACAGAAATATTATATTAGACAAAAGGAAGAAGTATTACCAAATGCCTCCAAGTATTTAGGTTCGCCGGGTGATTTAAAATCTACATAGGTAGAAAAGAATTTACAACTTGCTTAGTAAAAATGCAAGCAAGAACACAGAAATGCATGTAAATGGAGTCATCGACAATCATTCCTGTGAAACGAAATATGGTAGATGCACCAGTAGATGGTACTGTACAACAAAGATTTCTTTGCTTCATGTAATGACCACTACCAAGTCTGGGTGTTGATGAAACAGTTATTGGGAAGAAGACCAATGCATATATGAGGGATTTGTGGTGTTTCAAACATACACACCACATTGTAGGGGGGACCCGACTGCAAACTATGTTAGGAACTTCGGCCGATCAACACGCCTGAGCTCACACTCGAACACACACGAAGTTGGGAGAATAGAGCAAGAACACAAGAGTTTTTGTGTTGCTGAAAATCTGGTAACATTTTCTGTTGTATTAGACTGCTATTTAAAGAAAAACCTAGTTAACTTTCGTTGTTAAGTCACCTTTATTATGCGCCACTACCTGCACGATCCCACAGACCAGGCCATGACGCGCATGGCACTAACAAAGCGGAGAACGTGCTCTCGCGTGAACTGAGCACGCGTCGAGCACTTTCGACTGTTACAATAACTCTTCGACCACAGCCCCTACGACTACAACCACGACCGCCACAACTATGACCACGGCTACTACCACTATGATCACGACCGCTACGACTTATGACCAGTAGCTCACGACTCACGCGATAACTCCATGATCGCTCTAAGACTCTCGATCTTCTGATAAATCTCGACTACAACAGTACTCTACGACTTCGACCATGAGCTACGACTTAAGACATGCAATCACAGTGAACGTGCTGGATTATTCAACATTCTCCCCCTAATCCTTGCCACGTTCTCCTGTGATCTTGACGACGCACTTGATGTGCCCAGGCAACTTCGTGAGAATGTCTACGAGCTGCTCCTCTATGCGAGAATGCTCGAGGATGATCTTCCCTCCATCAACACACTCCCGGATGAATTGAAAGCGAGTGTTGATGTGCTTGCTCCGGTTGTGGAAGACAAGATTATTGGTTAAAACAATGGCGGACTTGTTGTCTATCTTGAGCACTAGCGTTCTGGGCTCTTGAACAGAGAAGTTAGCCCACTAGCCGAGCTAGCCAGATGCTTGACACGCCGCAATCATCGCGGCGATGTACTCCGCCTCGCAGGACGACAACGCCACCACCCTCTACTTTTGTGATTGCCAGGCGATGGGGTTGCTTCCGAGGAACAGTACTCCAGTGGTGCTTCTCCGGTTGTCGACATCGTCGGCCATGTCGCTGTCACTGAAACCCAACAGCAGTGGCCGACCATCTCTTCCTTGTATAGCAGACGACATGATTTCGCGTGCTGGCAATGTAGTGCAGTATATGCTTGGCCACGATCAGGTGGTTCTCGTGTGGTTCCTCCATGAATTGGCTTGCGTAGCCCACCTCATAGGCTATGTCCGGCCGCGTGTTCACCAAATACCAGAGGCTGCCGATAATACCCAGTTCTGCTATGGGGAATAAGGGGCCGTGAGCTGCCGCTGCACACCGCGTTCGACACAGTACTCACCGAATTCCACCGACGTGAATTCCCTGCCGCGGTCGGTTCGGAGCACCTTGGGTTTGCGCCCTGACTCCACCTCCACCATGACCTAAAAGCGCTTGATCGACGCTGGAGCTTGGTCCTTGCTCGCAAAGAGACTGAGCCACATATAGCGGCTCAAGTCATCCACAAGCAGCAAGAAGTAGCTATTGCCACTCGGCGTCGTTGGCGTAATCGACCCACAGAGATCGCCGTGGACGAGGTCAAGAACATCCGCGCACGGTCCTTTCCCTGCTCCAGGAAAGGAGCCCGCCGCTGTTCACCAGCGAGGCAGCTGTCACAGACTTGATCCACCTGATCAATCCGCGATAGCCCTCGTACCATGTCGTTCTATGCGAGCTTGTGCAAAGCCTAGAAATTCAAATGACCATACCTTGCGTGCCACTTCCACGCCTCCTCCGAGCTCCTTGCGGATAGGCACACCGGTTGCACGATCTTAAGTCAGAGTAGGTACAGTCAGCTAAGTGAGCACCCGACTTTCACCAGTAGATGCTGCTGCTCATCGCGTATCCTCAAGATCTCGTCGTCAATCAGCACTGGTAGCCCATCTCATCAATCTGGCCGACGCTGATGAGGTTGATGGTGAGCCAGGGAATATAGTACACCCCCGTAAGGGTGCGATGTTCCCCGGATTTGCACGCGAAGAGGATCGTCCCGTGCCCCTCGATGTTGACGATGGAGCCGTCGTCGAACTTCACTGTGCTGACCACCTCAGAGCTCAGCTCGGAGAATAACTCGTGAGTCGGTAACATGGTTGGTCGCTCCAGTATTGAGGTCCCAAAGCCCGTCGTCGCACTCCCCCCGATCTAGTTGTGCGAAAAGACCTCGGCCTCAACCAGTCGGAGGGGCTTGCTTCGCGGCGATGGGGATGAGTGGTCGAACCCATGGTCGAAGAAGCGGTCGAAGCCATAGTCGAAAGAGCAGTCGAAGCAGTGGTCGAAGGCACGGTCAAAGCCACTGTGAGTAGTCATAGGGACGGTGGTCGTGTTGAGGACTCAGCCCTGGCCATCAGGAGTGTGGCCTCATCGTCATCGCCTTGCGTCAAATGAGCCTCGGTCCGCTTCTGCCGGCTGCGGCAATCCTTGGCCCAATGACCCATTTTGCTACAATTGCAGGCCTTGTCCTTTGAGAAGTCGCGTCCGCCACCAGATCATGGCCTTTCCCTGCTTTCATCCGCGCCGCCGCTATCAGCCCGTCGTCGTGGTGGCTTGCGTCGACGGTTACCAGACTTGGAGCCGCCAAGGGATCCCTCCCCCTGCTGCCGCTCCCTCATCCGCGCAGACCACTCCTCCGTGAGCAGCAGCTTCCCGCTAGCTCCGGTGACAGGCATCAAGTCTAGACCATCTTTTGCCGCCTTCAATCTCCCGATCACCTCTATCGAGAGCGTCGAGACATCAAGTAAAGTTTCAATTGACAGAGCAATTTGGGAGAACTTGGGGGGACAACACGCAGGTACTTCTCGACGACCTTGTGTGGCAGCTCCGGGTCACGAGAGTGCTAAACTGGTTTACCAGCCCAGTGAACGGCAACACGAAGTCGTCAACAGACTCCCCGTCGCGGAATGCAATGCTCTCGAACTCCTTGCGAAGCTTCTAAGCATTGGCCTTGTGCACTCGATCAATGCCGACGTGCATGGTCTTCAGGGTATCCCACGCCTCCTTAGCGGTTGCCTTGATAGCAAGCGTGGAGATCATCTCCAGCGGAACGACGCGCAGGATGGCCTCTAGTGCCATCCTATCCTCCTAGAATTAAGCCCCGCCGGTGTCAACGGCGTCCCAGAGCCCATGCGCCTAGAGCATGACCTTCATCATCAAGGCCCAATCATCGTAGTTCGTCTTCGTGAGTGTCGA
Organism: Dendrocalamus sinicus; assembly: GCA_036346575.1. NCBI lineage: Eukaryota > Viridiplantae > Streptophyta > Magnoliopsida > Poales > Poaceae > Dendrocalamus > Dendrocalamus sinicus. The sequence continues at coordinate 6,636,294 of CM070643.1, forward strand.
ATACGCCGCTGATCCCCCGACCTCCTTCACCACCCTTTGTACCACTAGAGCGCCGCCGCTGCCGTTGGTGCGGTCTCTGGGACGTGACAATGAAGACTGGGAGCGCCGGAGTGACACGGAATTACCTAGCTTCATCATGGATCAGTGTTCCCTAACTTTGATACCAAATGTCAAGAACTTCGACCGATCAACACGACTGAGCTCACACTTGAACACACACGAAATTGGGAAAACAAAGCAAGAACACAACAGTTTTTATGTTGCTGGAAATTTGGCGGCGTTTTATGTTGTATTAGACTACTATTTAAAGGAAATCCTAGTCTAACTTTTGTGGTTAAGCCACCCTTATTACGCGCCACTACCTGCACGATCCCACGAACCCAGGCCATGACGCGCACGACGCTAACAAAGCGAAGAATGTGCACTCTCATGGACTAAGTACGCATCAAGCACTTTCGACTGTTACAACAACTCTTCAATCACAGCCGCTACGACTACGACCACGGCCACTACAACTATAACCACGGCCACTACGACTACGACCACGGCCGCTACGACTTATAACCAGTAACTCTACGACTACACAGTAACTCCATGACCGCAACAATACTCTACAACCGCTACAGTAAATCTACGATTACAACAGTACTCTACAACTTCGACCATGAGCTACGACTTTTAACCACAGTGAACGTGCTAGATTATTCAACAAACTAGTAGATATGCAAACCCAAAATTTTGTCACGAGACCCGCGATAGTTGATAATATAAAATTCATCAATCCCACCAAAAAAAAAGCTTTGCCACCAAGGAACATTCAAAATAGTTGAATTAAGAAAATAAGCATCACAGGCCATGTGAACATTACTTATGGTTACAGTGCAAACTTTAAAGAAGATTAAGAAAAGAAAAAAAATTGCAAACGAAGGAGTACTATTTATTCATTGAAGCGAACCCTAATCATAAAGCTCTAGCACCACCAATGATTTTATGTATGGTAATGACATAGTTATAATATCCATAGAAGGTAACAAGCATAGTATAAAATAATAACAAAAAGAGCAAACCTGATGTGAATTGCCGAACTATGCTAGGTCTCCGATGTTGACCAAGTGCAACCACAACAGCATCTTCCACCTACATGACAATAACTAAAGTTGAGAGGATCACAATGACAGTGAAGCCAGCTAGCGATTACAGATGGGAGAGAAACTACACAGTAATAGAAGGGCAAAAGTGCACATGTAGCCTGTCATTTGTCCAATAGTTGAAACAGACCTAAAAAAATTGACTACTTTGAGTGCCTCTATTACAGTGGAAGTCCAGCCGAGCCCTTCCTACTTTTGGCAGAAGGAAAACTCTCTGTATCTGAACACACATTAATTCTGTTGCCACTTCAGCATTCCATTGGACAGAATCAACAAAGGGCTCAGTCAAACTTTGTAGAATATAAGAGTAGCAAATGTCCCAACCTTTTTCGTGCAGAAGCTTGTATATACATTTGAAGTTTGAACAAGTGCTAGAACAGAAAATGAACACAACTTGCTGCGGAAGAGGGTGTAGGAATACCTTCAAAGATGAAAGCTCTCTAAGTCCCATTTCAACTGAAAGCATGCTCTCTATATTGCCTTCTCCCATTATGTCACTCATATCTCGAACAAGTTTATTTCTCCTCTGAGCATCATCCTCGCCTGCTCGAATAAATTCCAGGAATAATTAATTGGAGTGCATGGAATAAACTATGATCCACAACATATACAGTGTAAAGATGCAGGCTTGCCTTGCTTACGGGGCTCCTCCTTAGCCTTTTGACCAGCAGAGAGAACAACCTCGAGAGGAAGAGGAGCTAATGATGACCAATGTTCATGCTTTGATACTGCAATCTCGGGATACACTCCTTCAAGTTTATTAAATGGCCATCAGATAATCAACAAGAACCAGGGGAAAAAAGTACATGTCAACATTATCCCTGCTGGTGTTTGTCAACTAGACCTGAGCATTTTCCAGGCTAGAACCTTCATCAGGTCTGGTTCCTTTTGGATCCCCTAACCTAGGCACAGGTCTGGCTCTATATGTAGTTGGGCTGGCCCAGTCGGCCATTTGCCTCATTTGTCAAGCCTGAACCAGCCCTAAACCTGGGCTCAGGCTGGGCCAAATTTGCTTAGGTTTAGTATGAACACGAATTACTAGCATCCAGAGGCAAACTATATAATCAAACAATATTAAAGACCATTTTTTGTGAACTCAATACCCACATTGCACAGAAGCTGCAATAATTGTTGTCTTTCCACAACTAATTAGCTCTTATTCACTCCTAACACATCAACATTTCATCTTTAGTCTATACATATCTTAGTCAAATCATATGTGGGTAGAAGAGCTGGGATGTCCTATGGAAAATTACCCAAACAAAGCAAATCACACAAACAAGCTAGCTAACTTCCTTTCAAGAGAGAACAATAAATAGAGATCTCCAATAAATAACATCTGAGCATAGAAATTTATTTGTATCGTGATTACCACATAAACTTTGATTTTGTTTTGAAATGCCCAATGAGGATAAGTAGAGAACAGCTCATACTGGATAATGTTCATCATTTTTTTCCTTAAAGAAATGGCTTCTTAGGCAACTTACCATATTGAACCGCTAAGGCCCAATAACGTGCAAGCCAGCACCTTTTTAGGACAACCTCTTCCTAGCATAAAGTTGCAAATAGATCAAAATCCATGTCAAACGCAAACAAATGAGTGGAATCGTACATAAACCAAACTAACCATTTCTTCTTGGGTTAAGATCATTCTCTGAGTCATGGACCGGAGAGCCTTTGTTTCGGACTCGGCTTCCTTTAGCTGGTCCATAGCTGTCGCAACCTCTTCTTTGGCAAACTATTCAATGTATGAGTGAACACAAATATGAGTCGAATAAAGCGCCATAGATAAACCAACAAAAACTTTCATATTTTGATTTGTGGAAAGTACCATTACCTCTAGTTCTTGCTTTAGTGTTGTTACTTCCCCGTCTCTACCATCCTTCGATTCCCTTGCAGCCTTTAGTGCAGCCTGTGGACACATAAATAGAAAGAATTACATACAATAGTAGCATTAAAGTGTTGGCTAATCGATAAGAAAGTTTCTCTTCAACTGTTCAGTTCGTAACAGCTTGTAAAATTTATAGGTATGTACTTTCATATATTATTCAGCAAAACTTTGAAATGAAACAAGCAAGTTTCTCTTCAACTGTTCAGTTCGTAACAGCTTGTAAAATTTATAGGTATGTACTTTCGTATATTATTCAGCAAAACTTTGAAATGAAACACAAGAAGAAAAACTAACCTCCCTCTGTTTAAGTGCTGCTTCCTTCCTGCCAGCATTCATGTGAATGTTATGCTATGACCAGTTCTGGATTTGTGAAACACGCATATTCAAGCATGGAACAAACCTGCTCAAGAGGCGAGCTTCTAATGATACCCCTTCTCCGAGAGCGGCTACCTGCATATCAACAAATTATGACCTCAGCAAAAAGAAGATGCATACAGCAAACTATGCAGGAAGACTTACATTCTGAACACAAAAAGGCCAATTTATTCCAATATTTCAAAAGTCAAGTTTGGTTATAGTTGAGATAGACTCAGAATACCTATTACAAATGGGCAAACATATTCGCATAAGCACATCAGAGGAATTTTTAGTATATCCTAATTTCACCTGTTTCTCAAGCTCCTTGGCTCTAGCTTCTGCTTCCTCACATCTTTCTTCAGCAAGTCGTAACTGTTGATCAAGATTCAGAAACAACTTATTGAAGCCCAGCATAAAAATGATTACTACATTGCACTATATAGTGATGATGTTTGCTATTTACCTTTTCTAGAACGCTCTCATTCTCGTCTTGTAGCATATCAAGCTGTAGGACAGCATTGCTTTAGTCTTCAAATAGCTGATATGCAAGCAACTAGTTTCTAGAGAACAAGGAAAACCTCATCTTGAAGTGCCGATGCCTCTCTTTGTGGTGCTGATTCTCTAGAGTTAAGATGCCCTGTATCAAACCTGAAGCAAAAAAGGGTAAGAAAAAACTATACTTGGTGCCTGTTTTTTGAAAACACATAGAAAAGGGATGAAAAGAGAAGCTTTTTTTGAAGGATGGGTAAAAAAGAAACTCAAGCTACAAGAGCTGTGATGATTCCAAATTTCTAATACAACAAGCAACAGTGCCCATGGTAACATACAGAAAAGGGAAAGAATGTGTTTGACATGGTGGATGATTTGAAAAGGCATCATCTCTTACTAATTTTAGATGTATTAACTTGTAAGTAACCTTCCTTTTAGAGCAATAACAGAAATTATATACTAGAGTTGGTAAAGATTGTCTATAACTAAATGGTTTCTGCAGCACAGTTCAGCATAGCACAATAATGGGCCTGTTCTTTTGGGCTTTTGAAATTGGCTTTTGGCTTCTGCTACAGTACCTAACTTTCAAACGGAGTATTTTCTCAAGACGGGGTCTACAAGTTAAACGATCTACACGTTAAAATCCCAACATCTGTATCAGCCAAAATCGCAAATGAGTATATGTCTCTCCATAATCTGTATCGTAAACAACCAAAATTCAAAATTTTCAGCCAAAAGCCATAAGCAGCAGCCAAAAAGAACAGACCCATTTTCAAACTGGCTGAGAGGCATACTCACACACCCACAATGTTGACCTACCGATTTAATCATATACCAAAATTCATAATTTTGATGAAAGATTAAGATTTCAGTCACATATTAACCATTGAGTACATTAGCATATACAATTGGACTCAAATTTTCAATTCCATTAGACAAAAGGTCAGAGGCTCTCTGCTGTAATCAAAATTGAACACAAAACTTGGTGCTGATTCGACCTTATGATACCAATATCATTCTTTAAAAATTATAACTCAGAAGCACCTTAACATGTATCACTTATTTTCTCAGGTTGATTCATGGGCACCTAATGCTTTGGCCATACATAATTGGGTGACACTTGCATTGATGCATCATAAATGCTAAGTCAAACTACATAAATATATTGACCATATCTGAATTTCATGAGATACAAGTTCTAAAAAGACCTAACACCGAGTCCACTCATCAAACTAACCCCATAGCAAGAGCCGATTAATGCAGTAAGCTAGTAGCATCACTTCTTCTGACAAGTGGTACCAGCAGTAGAATCCAGTCGTTATTGCTCCATTTGGGGGGGACACTAGTACCACTAATCATGCATTCATCTTGTAGGAGCTGAGATTAGCCTACTTTTAGTATGCAAAGCACATTGCACATTCTGCAGATCTGGGGGATGCCACTGGTGTACCTTTTCTGCCGACTGCGATCCATTGGAGGCTCCACGGCCACTGATGGAATAGGGGACGGGGTTCGCAATGTCGAATTGGTTTTGATCGGTGGCACCACTGTGGTGGTCGGCCGTGCTGGCCTCCCGGCCGATGTTGAGCGAACGGTAGGAGGTGGCTCTACAATGTTCCGACCTAACTAATGAAAACATGAGGAGATCAAATTAGCAGCAGGACTAATCCAAAATTACAATGCACTCATCATTTCTCTCAGTTCTGCGAATTCAAAAGGCAGCATCACAAAAAAGACCTAGCATTAGCGAATGGGAACCAGGTTCATTTGCAAATTCATCTACTAATTAAGCATACTTTCAAACCTATTTGACCTCGATTTGACCAATTAGGACTAATTAGCGCCTAGCTGCAGTTGAAAACAGCCGATTCCGAAGTAGAGATGCAGCGGGAAGCAAGATTAACGAGAGATCCGGACGCAAAATACCGCAGGGGAGGGAGATCTCGTGGTGCGGCCGAGCAGGGAGACGCCGTTGCTGCCGTGCGCGGGGCGGGCGCCGCCGCCGAACCTGGCGGGAGGCGGGGGCGGGTGGTCGGCTGCGTAGTCGTCGTCGTCGTCGTCGTCGCCGGCGGCCGCGGCGGCGCTCTGGGAGGCCATGACTTGCGCGAGCCTGGCGGCGGCGGCGCGCGCGGCGACGTTCTGCGTGCGGCGGACGTTGGAGATGCCTGCGCCGGCGGCGGAGGCGGCGGAGGAGGTGGAGGAGGAGCGGTGGTGGGAGGGGGAGACGCCGCCGGGGGAGGTGGAGCCCGTGCTGCTGCCGCTGCGCTGCCGCCCGTAGACGGGGCTCCCCGCCCGGAGACGGTCCATGCGTCGGCTCGCCGGAGGGATCTGGGCCGTCGGGCGCGCGGTACGGACGGCCGCGAAACGACGCGGAGATGGCGAGGCGGTGCGATGCGAGGCGAGGCGAAGCGAGGGGCAAGTGTGCAAGGAAGTGGGGGAGAGTACGCTCGCGACTCCGGTGGAGTTTGCAGTTTTTCTCTTCTCGCAGTTCGCCCCCTCGTCTTCTTTCATTTCTCAACAGCCGCGCGTCCTTATCCTTTTCTGTTTGTTATGCACTTCTTAAAAATCTTCTTATGCGGTTAATTTCGCAAGGTATTTTTGATTTTTCTTTTGTAATTTGCTATTTACGGACCAACCCAACAGGGTTGCTACAACTTTATGAAACAAGTTTTTATAACAATGTATGTCATATGTGAAATGTTGATCATTTGGATTGTAAATTTTGGCTAAACATCAATCATTTCCGCGTTTTTATCATCATTTATGATTCGTTGCTTGAAGCATCTTTCTCTAGCTCTGGTCTTTTCCTTCCCTGGTTTTTGTAATAAGTGGCAACGCGAGACATGTTGTGCATTATAGCAATACTCATTCACAGCGCACAACACTAGACACGTTATCTAGTGTAGAACTCATTTACTGCAGTGCTATTTGTGACATTAGACCACTATTACACGGCTTAAGTAAAAACTACGCTTCTAATTAACTTCAATTCCCCTAGCTATAGGCTCTGTTTGGATCCCTCCATCTAAAATTTAGTCACTAAAGTTTAGATCTAAAGTCTCCAAACAGGTAGTCTAAAGTTAGATCTAAACTTTAGCTAACCCCTAAAAAACACTTTAGACCATTAGTCTACCAAAGTGAACTAAAGCGGTCTAAAGTTTTGGGTTCTTAGGCACAAAGACGTGTTTACCCATGCATATTGGTCTCTCACCTCCTATTTAATGGCTGACGCACGAAACGAGGAGAGGTAGTATGGTCTTTTTGAAACTTTAGTCCTATCCATTAGTACAGGATCCAAACAGAACCTTCGACTAAAGTTTAGTGGCTAAAGTTTAGCCAACTAAAGTTTAGTTCAAAACTTTAGACAACTAAACTTTAGACCATGAGATCCAAACAGGGCCATAGTTGTTACGATGTCAGGGGACCTATCAAGCGTATCTCTGCAATAAATAATATCGTTGTCTCTTGAAATATTTAGGAAATATAGTAATGAAGGACCATGTGACTTCGTCCAGAATTATATTGTAATGAATCATTGCAATTTGAGAAGGTTGAAAATTTAATTGCAAATATGTCGGATTTTTCGGATGGTCTCCAAACCGTGGTCATATCGCTCAAGGGAGGTCTAGCGGCGTAATATCGGTCGGCCAGGCCCCTATCGCTAATCGACTAGTATGGGGTCCAGTCAGATCGGCTAGTGTTGTCCCATTTAACTGGTTTCTGTTCTTTTGGGAATTCAAGTCTTGCGATAGTTTTTATCGACCTAGATTAGGGTTTATAGGTTGTATGAGGCATGTTCAGCTAATGTGGGCCAAGTTATGAAGAACCTGTATCTAGAAACGATTTCTTTGTCTTTGAATGTGCAGAATTACTTGGAGTCAACAATGGTCAACGGCGAGGATCAGGGCTACGCTCATGGAGTAACCGAGATCTAGAACAATCAAGAATGCTGAGTGAGATGACTGAGCTCAAGTATGGCATGAGAAAGACGGGAAATATTGAAGGAAAGTTTGAGTAACGGGTTGCACCATGTGGATTGGTCGATCTAAGTGAGCCGTGGTCTCGTGGAACCAAAATAAGAGAGACTTGCCGATGCTTGACAAGCCAGTGGTGCACCTACATGTGACAAGCATGGTGATGGCTTACAATAGAAGGAGAAGGCCATATCAACCAAGGATATTTTGGTATTAGGATAGAGACTTGTAGTTAACTATCTAATCACTCTCTCTTGCATTGAAGCCAAGTGTTCTAGCGTTAGGATTTGAGAAATGTTTAGTGATATGGTGTGCTCACTTATCCTCTAAGTGGAGTGGCTATAAAACATCAATCCTCAAGTAGCAATACATTAATTTTTGTTCATCTCCATAGATCCTTCTTGTGCTGATTGATTTACTCTTGACTTGGTTTTTGTTCTTCCTGTCCCCTTTTTGATTTTGGTGTGCCAAGGACGTGTAGGAGATGGAGATGACCTCTACAAATAAATCTCCACCTATCTAGACACCTGGTTGGCAAGTTCATAAAGAAACCCGATTTTGCTTAAATTTGACTCTCATGAGTGATTTCTTGATCCAATTATTTTTTGCTCGATTTCTTTGATATTTTTGTTTGTGTTGACATGTAAGAACACGTCTTGACCTTGATCCACCCATGAGCAAGTCATATTCACTACTTTTGGTTATTATCCATTTTTGGTGAAACCTTCCTTCACACTAAAAAGTATCACAACTTTAACAATTAGAATGGGTTCATGACTTCCTAAAGAAAGTATCTACCAATTTTCATGTCATTGGATCTACGGATAAAAAGTTTCATGGATTTCTGGTTTTGAAATAGTGTTAAAATTACTATTCCCCTGTGTGAAAATTATTGTAGAGGTTTGCCAACTACTGTTCACCAATCTGATTGAGTACTGTTTACCCAGTTTGACCTCTAAGCACGCCGAGGATTTTTTTCACTCCATTTCGCTTGGATTTTTCGTGTAGTGATTGGTTTCTGATTATTATAGCTATTGGAGTGAAGATCGATGAATACTTGAGGGAAAATTTTAAGACACCATTCACCCCCTCTATTACCAAACTAGTTTTATAAGTGGTATCAGAACCCAATTTGCTTTTCTCATCGATCTTAACCGGTCTCAGGAGCCATGGTATCAAATAAATATTCAACCATCCACCCATTTTCAATGGAGTCGATTTCTCTTATTGGAAGGATTGCATGCAATCCTACATAGAGGCTCAAGGGTATGCAATTTGGATTAAAGTTAAGAATCCTTATGCGGTGCTGATCAATGACGAGGTGATTACACCGAATGTAGAGGCAAGGCAAATAGTAAGGCTCAAAATTTTATGATTCAAGGGCTTAGTTGATTTGAATTTAAGCGTGTTGCTCACTTGAGGTCTGCTCACGAGATCTTGAAGACTCTCACTGATTACCATGAGGATTCTATCGCGATCAAGGAAGTGAGACAAAATCAACTGAAGAAAAGAATACTAAAAAATCGAGCAAAAGCTTGGTGAATCTTTGGATGAGTTATGGGGAAGGCTGGATGTTGTCCTTGTGTTTACTAAAGTTGCAAATGCACACTAGCTGTTGGGTGCACTTGATATAAGAGTTGGAGATAAGGATCATGTAACATCCCAAAAATTGGGATTAGAAAATGAGGGGATTTTGAATTACTTTTGCACTGTATTCCATTTGGATTTGGATTTTTCGATGCTTTTCTGAATTTGGTTAAGGTTCCAGAATTAAAGAATTTATAAAAGAGAAAGACAAACAATTGTAAACAAGAATCTGAAAAGATGATCCATAAAAGTAAATAAAGAAATTGGATTTAGGGCATAGAATATTAATTTTGGAAAAACAATGGCATGGAAAAATAAGGAAGTAAGTAAAATAAATACCAACTTTAGTTGGAAATATTTTTATTAAGTCGAGAATGTTACCAGAACCTCGAGAATTTTCCTAGAATTTTTGGAAGCATTTTCATATTTTTAGGACTTATTGGGATTTTCTGGTAATTTCTAAAAGCAAAACTTAAAATCCAAAAAGAAATCAGAAAATCCACCGCCCTCCGTCCGACACCTGGACGGGTGGGATTGAGCCACGTCGCCAGGCGGATCCCGCCTTCCTTACCCCGCGCGCGCGTGGGCGGCGCGATTTTCTCCTTCCGCGCCTCGGCCCATCCGCCCGTCGCCTCGGCATCTCTTCGCCGCCGATCGCCTCGGCCGATCTCCTCCGTTTCCTCACTTAAACCGCACCGCCGCCCGATCGACCCTCTCCGCCACGCGGCTTCATCCGCGCCATCGTGCTTTCCTCTCCCCTCTCCCGCTGACCGATGGGCCCGCCTGCCGCCTTCTGCTGCCCCGCTCCCTTTTCTCTCCGCGCGCGCGGCGCTGGCACCACGGCGAGCTTTTGCTCCGTGGCGCGCGCATGCACGCCTCGCCCGCCGCGTCACCCGTTGCTCGGTGGAAAGCTGCGCCTCCCGTCGCCCTTGACTCGACGCCACCGCCTCTGCACTTTTCCCATTGCGTCGCCGCGGCCGATCCATTGCCATTTCACGCGGGCAAAGGAGGAGGGAAGCGGTGCGCAGAGGCAACCACCCCGGGCGTGGCGTGCGGTGTGTCTTCACGGTCAAGACGCGATAACGCCGCCGCAGCCCTACCGCCTCGCCACCCGGCTCGACGCCCGCGCACGCGCGCGCGCCGTTGCCAGCTTCCCTCCGCGCGTGTATAAAAGGCCGTGGACCCCCGTTGAGTTCCACACATCGCCATCTTCGTTCTACAGCAGGTAATCGAGCCCACATCCACTCAAACGCCGGCGAGCCCCCATCGTCCCCAACTCCGGCCGCCCGCGCAATCTCTCGATCCGAGCCATTAAAACCCGATTCCTCTCACTCACACCACCTCACGAGCACCGTGAAGTCGTCCCCCGCCTCGCCCGAGCTTCCCGACGCCCGTACATCGCCGTCACCGAGAGCCACTCGAGTCGCCGCCGCCGCTCGCCGCCGACCCATCTCCGGACCTCCTCGGCCCCGGGCGACTGCACCATTGTCTTCACTGCAGCACGAGGAACGCATTTCACCTCTTCACCGGACCTCCCGACAGACCCCTCGTCGCGGCCACCGTCGCCCGACTCCTCTGCCCCACCCCTCGTCGGCATCCTTCAAAAGGATTCCTCATCCTTATAAAGCGAGCAAAGCCTCCCGCTCACAGCTATCGCGCTCTCTTCCCCTCCCGGCTCCCCGGCGCGCGCTCGAGCCTCACGGCTCCGCAGCGCCGGGTTGAGTTTTCTCCGTTTTATCTCGGCCCGGCGTGTGGGCCCCACTGCCACCCATCGCATCTCGAGTCACCCGACCGCTGGGCCCCACCGGTCGATGATGCATCCAAGCACGGACCGATCGACATGTGGACCCCATGAGCGAACTGGACCCCACATGTCGAGAAACAAAGAATGAAAAAGAAGATAAACTGGAAAAATTAAAATGAATAGAGGTGACAATGGGCCCCACATGTCGAGTTGTAATATTTTTGGATTTGATCGAACCAAAACTTTGACCGCTTATAACTTCTTCATTTTAGCTCCGAATTGAATGAAACAAATTTCTAAATTCGTTTAAATTCAAGATCTATCCAATGGAACCAGAACCATATTTTTTTGAGTTCATTTGAATTTCTGGTGATATTTTATTGATTGGTTGTTTTTCTTTTAATGGGGTATTCAGATGCGATTAAATAGCCTACGAGGCTCAAGAGGAAGATATCGAGGCAGCAGCACAAGAAGCACCAGATCACCAAGAAACCGACCCCTGTGACCAAGGCGAGTTAACACCTTGATCATTTTGAACCTATGATTTTGCAAAGTACTTTCTTTTAAAATATCAACATGCATGCTGTTATTTCATGTGGCAAAATATGTTCATTTCCAGAAATGATAGCTATACACCTACTGTAATGCTTGCTTATAATGATCCGTTGAAATGTTTGGACATGTGAACCTTGTCGCCTTAGCAAAACTTATACTGTCATAGCTTTTATCAGTAAGTCCCAATAAATATTGCGATGCTTAGTAATGCTAGATAAAACGGGGGTACATAGCTGCCCCAAAAACAACAATTGCAAAGTATGAAATGTTTTGGGGGCAGTCATGGATGGAATGACTGTAATAGGTGACACGATATTTTTACCTCTGGAAAATCCTAAAATTGCTTAAACACCTGGATGGATGGTTTGGGGGCTGGTAGTGGTGCGGTGGGAGCACAAATCATGAAATGTGGTAGAACCATCCAGGTAACTTTAAGGACCGAATCTTGTCATATCCACCGTGTAAAGCAGTACAACCACAAGTCTATAATGGGTGCGACCTAGTGAATAACTTGCAAGGGTCTAGTTCAGATATCACCGAGGAAAGTGGGTGCCGGGGTGTCTTGGTTTACTCTCGGTGAGGCACGGGGTGTCTGTACTCACACGGCGCAAGAGGGCTTCGATCGTGGTGGTGTAACCCTTGGCGGTGAAACCTCGGCGTGGGTGGTGTCTAGCTAGATCGGAGTAAGGTAAAGGCTTTGTGATAAATTATCCGGGTCTCATGCCTAAGGAAGCATGTTGGCAAAAGGATAGTTCATCTCTTGTGGTGAAAGTGTACAAACTCTGCAGAGTCAAAACTATTCGAATAGCCGTGCCATGGTCAAGGGACATATGGGAACTTAGCTGGATATAGTTCTGTTTTTAAAACCTTGGAAACGGGAATGGGCAAATTTAAGGCGAAGGATCGCCGGGTTTGGAATTGTCTGGGAGTTATCCAGTGGTATGTTAAGCGGCTATAATTTGAAAGATGCTATATGGCGCAGATGCCATGTAATGGTGGATGGAATCGGGTCAATTATATGATCAACTTACTTTATAAACAAAAGTTTTGAGTTTAAAATTGCTAGGTCTCGGGATTTTCCTATAATTGTATTCAAAAGCACTCTCGCAAAATAAAATGAGCCCAAGCCATCCTTTGATTAGCCGGGCATGTTAAATATTGCATTCGTGTGTTATCTTCTTGAGCACGGGCCTGAGTGCTCATTCTCGCTCTTGCGATACAATTGACAGGAGTTCAAGAACACTACGCCTATGAGGAGGCCCCGCCAACATCGACGGAAGCAAAGGCGATAATTAAGGCGTAGGCCTCGGTGGTTAGGCATAGACAAGTAGACCCTAGGCGTTGTGTACATGTATGTTACAGGGACCACGGTGGCATATATGGTACACATTACCCTACCGCCGCTTGCACGTGGATTTGGGTCTTTTTGCTATAATTTCATTGCGTTGATGTAATGAAGACATTTGGCCTAGTCGGCCCCCTTTTGTAAACTATCACCCGACGTGGTGTAATTCAGTTTATGTAATATAATGGTTGATTATGCGATGTATGAAATGATTCAGCAATGTACCTGTGTGCACTAACTACTGATCCAGGGATTAGTGCAGTGAAACACAGTAAGATTCATATTTAAAAATCCGGGTCTGACAGCGCTGGTATCAGAGCATACGACCGTAGGGTAAAGCCTTAGGATGGAAAAATTAGGATGGCCTAGGAATACAATAGTTATGAAAGCAAGAAAATAATTTCCAAAATCATAGTATAATGTTCTTACTCGTATCCTTCCTAGAATCTGCTCTACTCTATTTTTCATTACATTTTGGAAAAGTACTAACATTGGAACCATAATATTTATAGATGGCAGGAACGGGATATGAAGGGGACTGGGATTATTTGGGCCACGGTGTCTATGAAAATGAGTTCGCAAGCATCTTACATAGCTTCTACATTACATGGGCTCGACGAGCAACCTATCTACCGTGGGTGAAGGCTACCATAGGGAAGATGAATCTTGGACCATGCGGTCTACATCTACCCAAAAGCGAACAAGAACCTCATGTCTTTACCACGGAACATCGAAGGAGTACGAGGCGACGCGATCCAGACGCGCGCGCTTGCGCGCGCGCACTGTGTGACATATATGAGACGGCCATTCACCGCACGCCCTATCGTTTCTACCGTCGCGCGGGATGGTGCGCGGTACAATGAGACGAACTGCCGGTTGGCGAGGATGACCTGCGCTAACACACGGTCACTCTCACGGGGCTATGGCGCGGCCCACACCGCGCCTTGAGGAGATCACCCTTCTTCGACAGCGCCTTACCACCGGGCACGGCTCCGTGGTGGCGCTACGAGAGCGGCTTCGCCAAGAGCGGCGAGCCTTGGCGCAGCCGAGCGAAGTGACCGCCCTCAAGCTCGGCTCGAGCGAGCCTCCACCCTGCAGCGGCTCCAGCACCTCCACCACGAGATCCGGCCCCGACTCGGATGACCGCGCGTAAAGCACGCGGCCTCGGGTCCCGGCTGCACCGGGAGAGCCTCCTCAGAGCCGTAGCCCCCCACGCGCGCCCTCGGACGCCGATGATTCCGATCCGTCGGAGTTCAGTGGGAGCCGCTCCCGTTCCAAGTCCCCGCACTATAGCCCATCTCGCTACGGGTATCTGGAGGAGTAGATGGGATCGCGATGTACTTGCGCGTGTGTGTTGCAAGTACTAAATTCATGTATCTTAGTTGATGTATCCGTCCTTTTTATTTCGTAGTTGCGGACCTATGAACTTTAATTATTATGATGTAATTGTAAGCCCAGCATAAAAGCTGGCTATGTAATTGTTGATATGTTTAAGTGAATGGCTGGATATCGGCCTTATGTTGGAAATTGCCTCGTCATGGTTTTACTGCTTTCTCTTGTATGGGTTGGCACCCCTTGTTTTCTCCTATATATAGAACTAGCATTGAGTATAAAGCTACCACTGCAGATGGCGGTAGAAGAACTACCGGGCTCGACTAATACAAACCAGTAGAGGTAGACTCAAATCGCGGGATGCACGAAGACCAAGGTAGAGCTCAAGACCGGGAAATGACAACCTTCCAAACCCTCCGAACACCCTACAATGGCCCAAGTTATGGCACAACAAACTCAGATTTTGCAAGCCATATATGCGGGGATGCCAGGAAGCTTCAGGAGGGCATAGAGCTGACTTGGGAGATTTCAGAGGACAAGGCCAATCACATTTACATCGGCAGAAGAACCACCGGAAGCCGAGGGCGGCTTCGAGATATTGAGAGAAAGCTGCGCCTAATTAAATGCGCAGAGGAAGACAAAGTCATGTTCGCTGCACACCAGTGCGAGGAGCCGCTTGGCGGCTTGGTGGGAGAATTACTTGGCCGCCAGGGGCCAGGAGGATGCCACCACAGAAACCAGCACAGAAGCAGTTCCTTGGGAGGAATTCAAGACCGCTTTCAAGGCTAACTTTGTTCCAATCGGAGTAATGCGAATGATGAAGAATGAGTTTCGCACACTCAAGCAGGGAAATAGGTCAATAAATGAGTACCTTACCAAATTCACACAATTGGCCGATATGCCCCAAGGGATGTGGAGGACGAAGAAGAAAAGATTGTGATTCTTTGAAGGGATGAGCGAGGAGCTACGAGTACGGTGATCACTCAAGATTTCACCGACTTTCACCGGTGGTGAACAAGGCACTAATTGAAAACGAGAGGAAGAACTTGGAGGCCGGTAGGAGCGGAAGATGTCACTCAACGACGCGAGGAAGATTTGTCCAAAACTCTTTAACAATGCATCCTCTCCTTGAAGCCTAATCGGTTCAAGACTTCAACCCCATCGTTCGTCAGAAGCGATTCTCACGAGGTGGTCAATCTGCAGGATCAAACTCTATAGCCGACTACAAGTGCTTGGTGTGGCGAACAGGGCATTTCGCCAACAAATGTCCACAGAGGCGAGAATGCCTCGGCCGCGACCAAGCCTCGCACCAAACCGAGGGCATCAAAGCTCACAAGGCAGCAAGAGTGCATCACCCCAAACCGTGGTCGAGTCAACCATATC
The DNA here is from genome assembly GCA_036346575.1 of Dendrocalamus sinicus. NCBI lineage: Eukaryota > Viridiplantae > Streptophyta > Magnoliopsida > Poales > Poaceae > Dendrocalamus > Dendrocalamus sinicus. Next base: position 6,652,099 of record CM070643.1, read on the forward strand.
ACCGCCGAAGAAGCTAAGGAGGCCGTTGGAGTACTTATGGGTGCGTTTTACGTTAAGACCATGCCAAGACAAGTATTATTTGATTCGGGGGCTTCCCATTCCTTCATATCAAAAGGATATGCTGATAAATTGGGGTTACCTACCTTTACCTTAAAGAACCCAGTGGTGCTCAATTCACCAGCTGGTCCGATCACTGCTACCCTAGTGTGTCCTAAAGTGACCATTACTATGGAAAAGTGTGACTTTTTAGCAGACCTGATAGTGCTAAACTCCCAGACCTTGGATATAATACTAGGCATGGATTGGTTAGCCAGATACCAAGGGGTCATAGAATGTGCCACCCGGATGGTGAAATTAGTCAAATGTCCCGGGATGACCATAAAAGTAAAAGTAGATCGACCCCATCGATGGGGCCGTGCAATCTACTATAGTGAAGACATACCTTTGGAAGGGATGATCGTGGTGCAAGATTATCCTGAAGTGTTCCCGATGAACTCCTGGCATGCCCCGGATAGAGACACGAATTTGTCATCAACTTAAAGCCGGGAGCCGCTCCAATCTCCAAAAGGCCTTATAGAATGACGGTGGATGAGTTAGAAGAATTAAAGAAGCAACTATATGAGTTGCATGATAAGGGGTTCATTAGGCCGAGTTCCTCGCCTTGGGGATCTCCAGTATTATTTGTGAAGAAGAAAGATGGCACCACTCGGATGTGTGTGGATTACAGGGCCCTAAATGAAGTAACCATCAAGAACAAATACCCACTCCCCAGGATTGATGATTTATTCGATCAACTGGGTGGAGCCACGGTATTCTCCAAAATAGACTTGAGATCGGGCTATCACCAACTGAAGATTAGGGCTGAAGATATACCTAAGACGGCTTTCACCACTAGATATGGGCTATATGAGTTTACAGTCATGTCTTTTGGGTTAACCAATGCTCCAGCCTACTTCATGAACCTGATGAACAAGATATTCATGGAGTATTTGGACAAGTTTGTCGTGGTCTTTATTGACGACATCCTTATATACTCCAAAGATGCTGAAGAGCATGCGGAGCATCTGCGCCTGGTGTTGGAAAAGCTAAAGGAGCATCAATTATATGCAAAATTTAGCAAGTGTGAATTCTGGCTTCATGATATTAGTTTCTTGGGACACATAGTGTCAGCTGGAGGAATATCTGTTGATCCCGCCAAAATAGCAGCAGTCATAGAGTGGCAGCAGCCAGCTTCCGTCACTGAAGTGAGGAGCTTTCTCGGCTTGGCTGGGTACTACCGGAGATTCATAGAAGGATTTTCTCGGATTGCCAGGCCAATGACTCAACTACTCAAGAAGGAGAAGAAGTTCGAATGGTCCAAAGCATGTGAAGGAAGTTTCCAAGAATTGAAGAAGCGATTGACTACCACGCCTGTGCTAACCCTGCCTGATGTACGTAAGGATTTTGAGATATATTGTGATGCTTCACATCAAGGGCTTGGATGTGTACTAATGCAGGAAGGCAAGGTAGTGGCATACGCATCGCGCGGCTTCGCCCTCATGAAGCCAACTACCCTACTCATGACACGAATTGGCCTCAGTGGTACATGCATTGAAGATTTGGAGGCATTATCTGATAGGTAATCACTGTGACATATACACGGACCACCAGAGCCTTAAATATTTCTTCACCCAGTCACACCTCAACTTGAGACAGAGGAGATGGTTGGAGTTGATTAAGGACTATGACCTGAGCGTCCATTACCACCCAGGGAAGGCTAATGTTGTAGCGGATGCTCTAAGCCGGAAGGCCTATTGCAATAATCTCATGGTCCAGGAGCACCAACCCGAGCTATGTAAAGAACTGCAAGCCTTGAACTTGGAGATAGTAGAGAAAGGCACTCTAGCTACCATGGTAATTCAACCAAGTTTAGAGGAGCAGATTATGGTTGCTCAGCAGAAGGATCTAGCTATAATAAAATGGAAAGGACTGGTAGAAGCAGGGAAGGCTCCTAACATGAAGATTGATCAGGACGGTACTCTATGGTACTGGAAGCGTATAGTGGTACCTCATCAGAAGAATCTCAAGGATATGATATTGAGGGAAGCTCATAGCTCCCCGTACTCCCTGCACCCCGGAAGCACCAAGATGTATCAGGGTATGAAGCAATTCTGCTGGTGGCCCCGTATGAAGAGAGACATAGCTGAACATGTAGCCTGTTGTGATGTGTGTCAGAGAGTGAAAGCAGAACATCAAAGGCCAGCAGGACTACTACAACCATTAAAAATACCCCAGTGGAAGTGGGAAGAAGTCGGGATGGACTTTATCACGGGACTTCCACGAACCAAATCTGGATATGACTCCGTATGGGTCGTGATTGACAGGCTGACTAAGGTTGCACATTTCATCCCCGTCAAAACTACATACAAGGGAGATAAGTTAGCCGAGCTATATATGTCACGCATAGTATGTTTACACGGTGTACCAAAACGGATAGTCTCGGATCGAGGTTCCCAGTTTACCTCGCATTTTTGGGCTAGCCTGCATGAAGCTCTCGGTACTTACTTGGACTTTAGCACCGCATACCACCCCAGACAGATGGTCAAACGAGAGAGTGAATCGATATTGGAAGATATGCTTCGGCCTGTGCTCTAGATTTTTCTAAGGATTGGGATCGATGCCTACCCTATCTTGAGTTTGCTTATAACAACAGCTATCGGGCGGTCTTCGATGTCACCCTTGAAGCCTGTATGGTCGACAATGTCGAACCCTCTACATTGGTCGAAGTAGGGAGAACTACATTTTCGGGCGAGATACTTTAAGGCAGGCTGAAGAAAAGGTTCGCCTAATTAGAGATCGACTGCAAGCAGCCCAGTCCAGGCAGAAAAGTTATGCAGACAAGAGAAGAAGGCCACTAAGTTTTGAAGTGGGAGATCATGTTTATCTGAGAGTATCACCCTTGCGAGGAGTTAGACGATTCAAGGTCAAAGGCAAGCTTACCCCACGGTATGTTGGGCCATTCCCAATTGTGTCTAAAAAGGGGGAAGTTGCCTACCAGCTTGCACTCCCTCCGAATCTATCAGACATACACGACGTCTTCCACGTGTCCCAACCGAAGAAGTGTCTCACGAGTACACGAGGATCAAGCTCCATTGGAGGCAATCGAGATTGAGGGAGACCTAACCTACAAGGAGCGCCCGATCGAGATCCTGGATACCGTGGAAAAGAAAACGCGAACCCAAATCATTCGTATGTGCCGGGTACAATGGAGCCATCACTCCAAGAAAGAAGCTACCTGGGAGCGTGAAGACCAGCTACGAAGAGAGTACCCCGACTTGTTCACTAGTTAAATCAAATCTCGGGGTCGAGATTTTTGTAAGGGGTAGGTTTGTAACATCCCAAAATTGGGATTAGAAAATGAGGATTTTGAATTACTTTTGCATCGTATTCCATTTGGATTTGGATTTTTCGATGCTTTTAAGAATTTGGTTAAGGTTCCGAATTAAAGAATTTATAAAAGAGAAAGACAAACAATTGTAAACAAGAATCGAAAAGATGATCCATAAAAGTAAATAAAGAAATTGGATTTAGGGCATAGAATATTAATTTTGGAAAAACAATGGCATGGAAAAATAAGGAAGTAAGTAAAATAAATACCAACTTTAGTTGGAAATATTTTTATTAAGTCCAGAATGTTACCAGAACCTCGAGAATTTTCCTAGAATTTTTGGAAGCATTTTCATATTTTTAGGACTTATTGGGATTTTCGGTAATTTCTAAAAGCAAAACTTAAAATCCAAAAGAAATCAGAAAATCCACCGCCTCCGTCCGACACGGACGGGTGGGATTGAGCCACGTCGCCAGCGGATCCCGCCTTCCTTACCCCGCTCGCGCGTGGGCGGCGCGATTTTCTCCTTCGCGCGCCTCGGCCCATCCGCCCGCCCGCCTCGGCATCTCTCTCACCGCCGATCGCCTCGGCCGATCTCCTCCGTTCCCCTCACTTAAACCGCACCGGCCGCTGATCGACCCTCTCGCCCGCGCTTCATCCGCGCCATCGTGCTTTCTCTCTCTCTCCCGTGACCGATGGGCCCGCCCGCCGGCTTCGTCTGCCCCGCTCCCTTTTCTCTCCCGCGGCGCTGCTGGCACCTGGCGAGCTTTTGCTCCCGTGGCGCGCATGCACGCCTCGCCCGCCGCGTCACCCCGTTGCTCGGTGGAAAGCTGCGCGCCTCCGTCGCCCTTGACTCGACGCCACCGCCCGCACTTTTCCCATTGCGTCGCCGCCGGCCGATCCGCTGCCATTTCACGCGGGCAAAGGAGGAGGGAGAAGGCTGCGCAGAGGCAACCACCCGGGGCGTGGCGTGCGGTGTGTCTTCACGGTCAAGACTGCGTTAACGCCGCCGCACCCTACGCCTCGCCACCGCTCCGACGCGACCGCACGCGGCGCGCCGTTGCCGCCTTCCCTCCGCGCGTGTATAAAGGCCGTGGACCCCGTTGAGTTCCACACATCGCCATCTTCGTTCTCACAGTGTCGAGCCCACATCCACTCAAACGCCGGCGAGCCCCCATCGTCCCCAACTCCGGCCGCCCGCGCAATCTCTCGATCCGAGCCATTAAAACCCGATTCCTCTCACTCACACCACCTACGGAGCACCGTGAAGTCGTCCCCGGCCTCGCCCGAGCTTCCCGACGCCCGTACATCGCCGTCACCGAGAGCCACTCTGAGTCGCCGCCGCCGCTCGCCGCCGACCCATCTCCGGACCTCCTCGGCCCCGGGCGACTGCACCATTGTCTTCACTGCAGCACGAGGAACGCATTTCACCTCTTCACCGGACCTCCCGACAGCCTCGTCGCGGCCACCGTCGCCCGACTCCGCCCAGCCCCTCGTCGGCATCCTTCAAAAGGATTCCTCATCCTTATAAAGCGTGCAAAGCCTCCCGCTCACTTGGCTATCGCGCTCTCTTCCCTCCCGGCTCCCGGCGCGCGCGCTCGAGCCTCGCTCCGCGCAGCGGCGGGTTGAGTTTTCTCCGTTTATCTCGATCGACAGGTGGGCCCCACTGCCGCCCATCGCATCTCAGTCACCGTGGCCGCTGGGCCCCACCGGTCGATGATGCATCCAAGCACGGACTGCATCGACATGTGGACCCCATGAACGAGAACTGGACCCACATGTCGAGAAACAAAGAATGAAAAAGAAGATAAACTGGAAAAATTAAAATGAATAGAGGTGACAATGGGCCCCACATGTCGAGTTGTAATATTTTTGGATTTGATTGGGAACCAAAACTTTGACCGCTTATAACTTCTTCATTTTAGCTCGAATTGAATGAAACAAATTTCTAAATTCGTTTAAATTCAAGATCTATCCAATGGAACCAGAACCATATTTTTTGAGTTCATTTGAATTTCTGGTGATATTTTATTGATTGGTTGTTTTTCTTTTAATGGGGTATTAAATGCGATTAAATAGCCTACGAGGCTCAAGAGGAAGATATCGAGGCAGCAGCACAAGAAGCACCAGATCACCAAGAAACCGACCCTCGTGACCAAGGCGAGTTAACACCTTGATCATTTTGAACCTATGATTTTGCAAAGTACTTTCTTTTAAAATATCAACATGCATCTTTGTTATTTCATGTGGCAAAATATGTTCATTTCAGAAATGATAGCTATACACCTACTGTAATGCTTGCTTATAATGATCCGTTGAAATGTTTGGACATGTGAACCTTGTCGCCTTAGCAAAACTTATCTTTGTCATAGCTTTTATCAAGAAGTCCCAATAAATATTGCGATGCTTAGTAATGCTAGATAAAGCGGGTACATAGCTGCCCCAAAAACAACAATTGCAAAGTATGAAATGTTTTGGGGCGGTCATGGATGGAATGACTGTAATAGGTGACACGATATTTTTACCTCTGGAAAATCCTAAAATTGCTTAAACACCGGATGGATGGTTTGAAATTTGGTAGTGGTGCGGTGGGAGCACAAATCATGAAATGTGGTAGAACCATCCAGTAACTTTAAGGACCGAATCTTGTCATATCCACCCGTAAAAGCAGTACAACCACAAGTCTATAATGGAGTGCGACCTAGCTGAATAACTTGCAAGGGTCTAGTTCGGATATCACCGAGGAAAGTGGGTGCCGGGTGTCTTGGTTTACTCTCGGTGAGGCACGGGTGTCTTTGTACTCACACAGCGCAAGAGGGGCTTCGATCGTGGTGGTGTAACCCTTGGCGGTGAAACCTCAGCGTGGGTGGTGTCTAGCTAGATCGGAGTAAGGTAAAGGCTTTGTGATAAATTATCCGGTCTCATGCCTAAGGAAGCATGTTGGCAAAAGGATAGTTCATCTCTTGTGGTGAAAGTGTACAAACTCTGCAGAGTCAAAACTATTCGAATAGCCGTGCCCACGGTCAAGGGCAGACATGGGAACTTAACTGGATATAGTTCTATTTTAAAAACCTTGGAAACGGGGAATGGGCAAATTTAAGGCGAAGGACCGCCGGGTTTGGAATTGTCCCGGAGTTATCCGGTGGTATGTTAAGCGGCTATAATTTGAAAGATGCTATATGGCGCAGATGCCATGTAATGGTGGATGGAATCGGGTCAATTATATGATCAACTTACTTTATAAACAAAAGTTTTGAGTTTAAAATTGCTAGGTCTCGAGGATTTTCCTATAATTGTATTCAAAAGCACTCTCATAAAATAAAATGAGCCCAAGCCATCCTTTGATTAGCGGGCATGTTAAATATTGCATTCTGTGTGTTATCTTCTTGAGCACGGGTGGAGTGCTCATTCTCGCTCTTGCGATACAATTGAAGGGGGAGTTCAAGAACACTACGCCTATGAGGAGGCCCCCGCCAACATCGACGGAAGCAAAGGCGATAATTAAGGCGTAGGCCTCGGTGGTTAGGCATAGACAAGTAGACCCTAGGCGTTGTGTACATGTATGTTACCGGGACCCTGGTGGCATATATGGTACACATTACCCTACTGGCCGCTTGCCTGTGGATTTGGGTCTGTTTTTGCTATAATTTCCGCTGCGTTGATGTAATGAAGACATTTGGCCTAGTCGGCCCCCTTTTGTAAACTATCACCCGACGTGGTGTAATTCAGTTTATGTAATATAATGGTTGATTATGCGATGTATGAAATGATTCAGCAATGTACCTGTGTGCACTAACTACTGATCCAGGGATTAGTGCAGTGAAACACAGTAAGATTCAGATTTAAAAATCCGGGTCTGACAGATCACTTCTATCAATGACAACACTATCATAAGTGAGTTTACTATGGATAGACTCTACTCACGGTTGAAGACATATAAAATTGACTTTATCTCGCATATTTCCAAGAGAGTCAATGGCACTTGTGGACTTTGGACTTTGGCTCTTTTGGATTTTCATTGTCTGCTTTGCATTCTTTGAGTGATGAGTAACTAGATAGGTTCCCTAATGATGATTTAGCTCTCCTAACCATAAAATACATGAGAGCCAACAACAATGTGGGGACAAGAAGAGAGGTGGTACTGTCGCATGTGTTTAAGTGTGGTGAGTTGAAGTATATTCGGGCCAAGTGCCCCAAGCTGAAGGGTAAGAAGGAGAAGGACTTTCGGAGGCGTCCTCAAGCTCATGACGCGAAGGCCAAGAAGCCCAAGTACCACAAGTTCATCAACCAGGTTCTTACCGCTCTTGAGAACATCAAAATAAGCGATGTGGACTCGAGGATGGAGGACGACGAGGATGACTGCAATGGTAAGAAGAAGACTCAAGACTTCATCGGCATGTGCTTCATGACTAAGGGCAGCATTGACATTGAGTCCTCCTTCGACAAGCCCTATAGTGATCTCGACGAGGTTCGACGTGTGAGGAAGGAGAATGTGTGGCTTATTGATTCCGGGTGTTCTCAACACATGACCAAAGATTCTACATAATTCTCCTCCCTCACACATGCATCCGGAAATGAGTTGATCATGTTTGGAAATGCTTCTAACAGGACTATGACAGCAAAGGGCATAATGTGTGTCAACAACAACTTCATACTCAATGATGTCACTTTAGTAAGTAAGCTAAGATATAATCCGCTATCTATTTCCCAACTTCTTCATGAGGGTCCAGAAGTGAGATACTTAAGTAGAGAGTATAGAGTTCTAGACTCCTCGAGTGAGTATGTCTTTGATATCTCTATGTTTGAGAGGATTTTTAGTGTTGATTTTAGTATCTCTTCTATCACTACCCCCAAGGTGTCTTATGGCTTCTAACTCTCAGGATTTAGTGTTGTGGCATCATAGGTTTAGACATATAGGTTTCAACCACTTAACTAAAGTTAGTAGTAAGAATCTTATTAGAGGATTATCTAGACTTAAGACTACTAAAGACCTAGTGTACACACCCTGTAGACATGGTAAGATGATTTTTACTTCTCATCTACATCTTATTTTAGTGATGACTTAGACACAGTTGGTCCTTCTACAGCTCTTATACTTAGACACAGTTGGTCCTTCTAGAGTCCAGTCTGTAGGAGGAAAATGGTATGCATTTTTATTGTAGATGACTTCTCTAAGTATTATTGGGTGTATTTTCTGGTTTATAAGGATGAGGCCTTTGGCTACTTTTGAGAGTTGGCTCTTAGATTAGCAGTTGACCTCCCAAGAGCCTTGAGAGGCATTAGTTGTAATAATGACACAGAATTCAAGAACTTATCTTTTACCACTTTCTACAAATGTTGTGACAATACTGGGAATTGGAAATTAAATTCTAGATTTCACAAAGAATCCAAATAAACCCCAAATGCTTTAAATTAATTAATATAAATTATTTTTTAACATAAATCCAAATTAACATTTAATTATTTTACTCATAAAATACTTTTAATTTTAGGAAAAGAGGAAAGCCTTTTTAAAAGCAGAAAAAGCAAATAAATTTGAAACTCAAGAAAACCAGAATAACACTTATTTTTTATTTTAATTAAAATATTTTTTATTAATTATTATTATTATTATTGAAATAAAAACCTAGGCTGTGATAGTACTGCAGCATAATCGGCTCCCTCCTTTACCTCACATCATCGAGACCAGATATGCAGTTTGTTGTGTGCCTGTGCGCTTGACTTTGAGCTTCCCCTCACGCCTCATATCGTCAAGTAGTGCATCGGATCTTCAGGTACCTTCATGATACTCTTGACTTTGGATTCTGGTATTCTTCTGATTCTACTCTCCATTTTTGCTTTTTCTTATGCTGATTTTGCGGTATATAGAATAGATAGAAAAAGTACTTCAGGTACCTGCCACTTCTTAGGCATATCTCTTATCTCTTGGTCATCTAGGAAACAATTATCTGTTGCACAGTCCATTACTTAGGTGGTGTATGTAGTTGATGGTAGTAGTTGCACTCAGTTTATCTGGATCTTATCTACTGTGCAAAATTATGGGCTGGTCTTAGATAGTGTTCCTCTCTTTTGTGACAACACTAGCGCTATAAATATTACTAGAAATTCAGTCCAACATTCTAGGACAAAGCACATTGACATTAGATACCATATAGAGGAGAGTGATGTTGTGTTTCATTTTGTAGAGTCGGCGCAGCAGGTTGCGGATATTTTTACTAAGGCTCTTGATTTCTCTCGTTTTGTTTCTTTGCAGGGAAAGTTGGGGGTTGTTAGTACTTTTTGCTTATTTTGAGGGGAGTTTGACTCTTTTGCATCCATTATAACATATTGCATATTTAATTTCAGCAACTTGCATTGTAATATAACTACATAGAGTTTTAACTATTATTCATATGTGACATGATATCTTACTTTATCTTACCATGTCTTATACTAATTTACTAGATTTATCATGTCTTTCTTATGTAGCTTAACTTTTACCATGCTAGCTCTATTAAATATGATAAACTTGAATTAAATCGTGTTTTGTTGGATCTTATGACTAGTTTTGCTCTAGCGGCCCTCTTATGATTCATGACATATCAAATAGGTTAAGTTGAGTCTTGAACCTAAATTGAGCTATGCTAGTTTTTTATTGAAGTATGAGTTTACTTCTCCTAGGCTTTTTGGCTCGAGTCGGGTATAGCTTGCGGACTAAGGAGTAACTCATTATTTTTGAACTAAAAAAATAAAAAGGAGAAATGATATCTTTTTGTGCGAAAAACCGATCCTATTAATTCTTTATCATGAAACAACTTACAATTGCACTAGGCATGAACTCTGAGGAAGTTTGAATGATCTAGACCACTCTTTTAAGCTTTGTTACTTGTGATGGTAGTAATAAGACTTGAAATCTAACACATAGCTAAGAAAACAAAAATATGAAAAATGGTTGAACCTTAGGAGACAGATATGGATAGCTCGTAGTACAGGACTTGCTTTGTTAAGATGAAATCAAAAATAAATTCAAGAAGTGTTAAATGTGCTAATTATACATAATTCCAAATGCTTGAATAAAATGATTCAATATCGAACTTGTAGCACTCTAAATTGAGTTAATTGCAGCTTCTTGGTTCCAGTTAATTTATTGACATGGCTTAGCTCATTTTTGGATACTTTTAGCTAAAACTATGGTCTTGAACAATTTGAGATGTTAAAAATCCATTTAATTTTATATTATTGCTCATTTGACTTAAGCTTTGGTATATATGGTTTTCCATGATCTAAAATAGTTACTTTACATAATATATGTAAATTCAAGCTCCATTAAATTGGCTTTGGTGATTAATGATAAATCTAAATGTGAGACTAACTTGTTTTGTTGAGTATGATATTGTTTAGTCTCATTTGGATAAAAATATAAAAATCATGAAGGTATGCACTCGACGTCATATTCTTATATCTTGTTACATTCCTTGGATCCAAAACATAGGTTGAACTTCACTAAAAATCTAACTTGAATATGCACATGTGTTTTTATTACACATTTGTGTATGCACACATTTAGTGGAATCCACTCTATATTTTTGGTTTCATCAGTATTGATCCATATTTTTTATCTACATATATCAAACATCTCTACATCAAACACATATCATTTGAGTATATAAAACTTGTGTAGTTCATATATACTCATATTGCTTTATATCCAATTATTTACAATTGTGGTGGTTGTCATCAATTACCAAAAGGCAAATATTGAAGAATCTAGACCTGTCATTCTAGGTTAATGATATATTTTAGTAATTAATTACAATCACATCGTGGAAGTAACATTTTCTATGTATTGGAGAAATAGGTTATGTTCTGTTGGACCTGGGAGTTTGTGACTTATTATGGTTTTTTTTTCAAAATTCTTGAAATTAAACCCCCAAATTAGTCATATGTATCTATTTCATACTCTTTATGACCAAATTAAGATAAATTCCTTGCCAAGCTCTTTATTTTGGAAAGACTCCATTTTGGCTTAACTTTATTTTGCATTTTTGGTGATTAATGCCAAAAAGGGAGATTTTTTGTAAACTAGGTTAGAGTTTTATATGTTGCATGAGATATATTACAGCTAACGTGGGTCAAATTGTAAAGAACTTATTGTAAAAATGATTTTTTTTATTTTTTAGATGTGCAGGATCGGTTAAAATCAACTATAGTCGACGACAAGAATCAGAGTTATGCTCATGGAGAAGCTGAGGCCCAGAATGGAAGGATGGCAGGTGAGATAACTGAGCTTAAGCATGGCATAAAAAAGGCAGGAAATATTGAAGTTCGAGCAGCGGGTTGCACCATGTGGCACCTGATTGGCAAGTTTATGAAGAAACCTGGTTTTATTTGGATTTGGCCCTCAAGAGTGATTTCTTAATCCAAGTATTTTTGGCTCAATTTCATTGGTGCTTTTGTTTGCTGTGACATATGGGAATACATCTAGAGCCATCTTAGCCATCATTTACTCACGAGCAAGTCATATTTATTATTTTTGGTTTTTACCTATTTTTGTGCAACATTCCTTCAAATTGAAAAAGATATCAACTTTGATACTGACTTTCTCTATCATTTATTGGAATTGGTTCATCACATCCTAGAGAAGGTGTTTACTAATTTTTATGTCATTGGATATACGGATCAAAAGTTTCATAGATTTTTGATTTGAAACGTGCTGAAACTACTATTCGCGTGTCGGAAGTACTGTAGCGGTCTGACCAACACTGTTCACCAGGCTGACCAAAAATTACTGTAGCAGTCTACCCCGTTACTGCTTACCAGTCTGATCGATTACTGTTCATCATGCATGGCCTTCGAGCATGTCGAGGATTGTTTCACTTGGATTTTTCGTGTGATGAATAGTCTCTGATCTTTATGGCTTCTCATAGCTATTGGAGTGAAGATGATGAATACTTAGGAAAAAATTCAAAAGTATTATTTATCTCTTTTATTGCTATACACGTCCTACAAGTATACTGTGTTTTGTATGTAAACAAAGCAAGTAAAAATTGAGAAGAACATAGGGTGCTCCAAACATAACAAACCAACTAACAGAAAGAAAACACCGAACAGAGACCCAGGTGGACAATACCAAAAAAGAGAAGGGGTTGTCGTGTAAAACGGAGCACATTATAAAAGCGAAATTCCACTTGTTTTTTCACATCCCCGGAGAGCGACGTTCGCGGTGCGTGTTGGCGCGCATCCGATCCGCTGCGCGGAACGCCCTTTCTTCTTCCTCCGTCACTGTTGATCAGCCTGACCCGATCCGATCCAACGGGCAGGACGCTATCTGTACGGACGGTTCGAGCAGGCGGGCCGCGCAGCGGATCCGCAGGTGGTGATGGTGCACAGAAGGACGGTGGTTGGAGAATACGGCCATCCATCTACAGAGGACACAAGATTAATTACTGTACCAGTTTGCCGTGGCAAGTGGCAATGGATGCAAGCTGAGGCTGCAGTGACTTTGAACTGCAATGTTTATTTAGATGGCGGATGATTTTTTACTATAGCCGATGATTTTGTTTGGATTTTTTGAAACGACGGTGACGCCGATACAGATTATACATATGATTTTGAATTCATGAAGCCGTTTAGAGAAACCGTCTGTTTATTTTAGATTTCAAAAAAATTAAAGTTAAAAACCACAAAAATAAAAAAAAGAATAGCTCGTAGCTGGGCTCTCTCTATATCTGGTTTACTAGAATTAAGAGGGTCAGTCACAAGTACAGCTTTGGTAGAATGATGGGGGAAAAAAGAAAAACTGAGTTAGAAAACGAGGTGTATAATTAACTGTGATTGATGCAAGGAGTGCATGCATGTTTAATGGTTGTAGGCGTACGCCTATTTTCAGAGCTTCAGCTCTGTGCCATGCATCTTAAATTAGCTGAAGCTAATTGCAACCCAAGTGCATGAGCTAGCATAGATGATCTTGTTTCTCCCACTAAAACCGCACTTATATGGCCGGGGTTGTCGATGATACTACCAATTAATTGGAACTGTTCCTCATAATTTTGACGTTGATCGTGTTTGTTCTCTTAAGGAAAAGGGATCCAAGAGGTTTAATTTGTTTATTTAATCTGGTCCGATCCGGGGCTCCAGCTACATGGCTTGGCTTGGCATCCACTCAAAATAATCCGGATTCCGGACGGCCAGTTGATGAGCTATGATTGTCAAGGGCATGCAATGCAACGCCATCGTTGCCGCTGACTGACAGCAAGTGTTAAGTTACACGTCTCGCATCATCTTATCATTATCATCTCTCGTACGTTGGCAATGCTGTTGAAAACCAGGCCAGCTAGTACCGGTAAGATTCTGCCGACATGCACATCAAGCGTTGATCCGAGGTATGGACGGACCAAATTTACGATCGACCGATGCATGAATGCGCTCCAAGTGACTAGACACAACAAATTCAGTTTAGTTGACTTCTGCATCATACATGCAGATCATGTCATATATAGAAATTGCTAGCTAGCTAGATGAAAGTCCCAGGAGCCTTGGTAGAGATCGCTTAATCAGCATGGCAAATGTTGCTTATTTAGATATATTAAGAGACATGCAGGCATGCATATATATACAGATGATGCTGATCAAGAAGTGATCAGATATTCAGATCATGAGATCCTTTAATTATACATATACAGATTCTTTGCTTGCATATGCGGTGAGCCTGAGCCTGAGCCTGAGAGGGGAGCTAGGGCCGGGAGACAGCGCCCTGGGCGCTGCCATGAGAGATGGACGCACACGCCAAAGTGGGCCGTTGTGCCAAGAGGAACAGCCGAGAGCTAGCCATGTGCGCGTGCTGCCCATGCATATGCATATCCCTGCCTCTTTTGCCTTGGCTAATCTAATCTAATCTAATCGCCTACGTAACCTAGCCGGCCATGTATACTGCAAGCAGTGCAAGAGTACTGCAAGTAGAGCGAACAGTAGATGGATCTCATGTAGATGGCCGCCATGCCCCATCGGACGCATCAAAATCACATGACCGCTCACAAGGCATGCACGGCACAGCAGGACCATCTCATTGTCTGCCTACCCTGCATACAACACCATGTTCATGACTCATGGGTCGGTCTCATTTCATTCCATCTCATTGCATTCCATCAACTCGAACTGATGAAATATTTAACTGATAGCGTCTGATTAGCTCGAATTGACCTGGCTTCTGCAGCTAGAAATATGGCCATTTGTTGCCAATATATGTGTGGGACTGAATATATGATCAATCATCAGCTGGCTAGCTCGTTGTGATTGGCTTGCAATGCAGCAGGCAGCAGCAGTGCAGATCGAATAGCCACCGACAGAAGCTGCAGTCAATATATACAGATGATTAACCAGGATCGCACCACCTGGGTTGTCAGCCTCAATAGTCATTCATGTGTATAACCTTTTGACCAGCAACAGTACTACTGCCTTGCAATTGGGATGTCTGCTTAATTGATTACTTAATTAACCAGTCTCCTGCCTTAATTTGCTTGGTCAACACATATATGTTCACTAACATGCAGCTAGCATAATGGGCACCAATGAATTGATGTAGTAATATATGACTGTCTAGGATCACTGCAAATTCTTGGATTAATTTCTTCAACTTAATCCATCTTGCTTAATTTGCTTGCCTCACAAAAGGCAGTTATAGCTGTTGTTACATTGCACAACAGTTACCTTCAGAGGAAAAGGAATACTATAATAAAGGAACAGATGAATGTGCAACCATGGGCTATGTAGCTATGACCTAATGTGTCTATGACTGGGCCATCTCTCTTTTAGAAAAGAAAAGTGGCATAGGAAAAGGATCCATTTGTGTCCATTTATAAAGGAACCAAAGCGTGTGTCAAGACTCAAGGCTGGAATATGAGAGGCAGAGATCAAAAGATAGCAGCAGAGTGAGTCGCACTGCATTTCTTTTGCTTAGGTGAGGAAGAGTGCTAGCTTCTGCCATTGCATTGTACATAGATCATAGACACAAGATATGAAGCTGTTGTTCCAGTGCCCCTGCTGCTCATGCTTCTGCTTCATGAAGGCCAAGAGGAGCAAAGGCAAGGAAGGAGGAGAAGGGAGCAAATTGCAAGGGGGAGTAGTAGGGAAAACCACAAACATGTAGCTTTGGTTTTGGTCAATTCCATCTTATCTGCATCATTGGTCCATGCATGCATGCTGAGTCAGTTCAGCAGCCTACCTAGCTTGCTGTTTGGTTTACATGATCATGTCGCAGCAGTTGCACCGTGCATTTGTTGTTGCTATCTTAGCTACTGTCTTTGAATTTTCAGACTTGTGAATCAAAAGTCTCGTGCCTTTGTGTTGTTATTGTATCTCAGCTATCTAGTTAATAAAAGCATTACTAGTTTGGTGAATTGTCTCCCTTAATCATCACTCGTGCACTTAATCTGTTTCTTGAAGTTACTTATGCCCTCAGCACTCGTAAATAGCCTTCATAACTACTGTTTGCTTGTGATAACCAGTTATTGGATGAAGAAACTTAAAGAGAATTACGGAACACAAGTATGTGGAATATATAAAGGTGCATTACTTTGTAAAGTAATTAAAGTGTTTGTGATGAGCAATTTGCAGAACATATGTAGCTAAAAGTCTAAGTAAAGTGTCTTCATGATCAATTTGCAGAACATAGCTACAAGTAGGCAAAAGAAAAGCGTGTGTTCAGTACGATGCATGTGAATAGAAAGCACGCGTGCTTTCTGAAAACATTGTTCTGAACAATGTGGTCAAACTTCAGAAAAAGCGTCTAGCTAGCTTTCTCTGTTGATGGATGACATTTGAAGAGAGGTGGTACCTTGGTTCAATTGCAGCAATTTTATATTTTTAAAAAATTGGAGTAATTTTTGTTGTTGTTCAAGTAACATGACACTATCTCTGCCTCCTAAAGACTAAATTAGAGATGTAATGTTTGCAATAATGAAACTGAAAGCCCGCAACGCTCCAAACACAGAGAGGAAATTCACATGGGCTGGCCCAATGCATCTGCCCTTGCCAGCCCAGTAGCCCAAGCATTTCGCAGATTTCACCGCACGGCTGGACACGGCCCATTAGTTCTGGGGTTTTCGGCTGGAGAGTTGGGGCAAGCAGAGAGCGAAGCGTCAATGGCTGCGGCGAGGAAGGGGACGGCGACGCCGCTGGGCGCCGCGTTCTCGCCGGAGGAGACGAGGAGGGCTGTCGCGCGGGTGGACGAGGCCGTCGCCGATCGCCGCGCCGGGCTCGGGCGCCTCCAGGGCTTCATCTCCGACAACGCCGCCCTCGTCTCCCTCGTCCAGAGGCTACCCGACGAAATCTCCCACGGAATCATGGTCCTCCCCTTATCTCTCTCTCGATTAGAAATCTGTATCGTTATCTAGTTCTAACGTTGTGAGATTTCTTGCTGTTGTAAGTTTCTCTTACTAGTCATGTGCCCGTGCGTTGCAACGGAAAACAAAATTTAGGAGTAAATATTATACTGCAGTTATATATTCTTACTCAAATAAATAGAAGTTTGTTTCTAGTTAATTATATGACCTACTTCTAATATAATATATAGCCAAATGTATGTTCAGAATGACCTAAACAACTCAACTAAACAAATATCTAAATCCAAAATCTTTTTCATGGAGTCCATCCTTGGCATAACCCAATGACATGCTCCACAACAGAGATTACATCCCTAAACATGGTCAATTTCCTAGAATTCTGTATTTTTTTTTGTCTTGCTTTCTATTTATCTAACGATGTATATGCAACAAGAACACTAATTTTCATAGGTTTTGGAGCAAGAACAAAAATGTGACATTTCAAAGGTGCTTTCAGGAAAATAAAAACCCTAGGCATAAGAAAACTAAAGCCAATACCTCAATTATGAGAAGTTTTGCTATCAGAGCATCTACATTTTGTGGGTCAAGAATAAAATCAGATTTTGTATATCTGACGAAGACAACTTCTAGGTATAGTATTGTATCAGTAATCTAATATAAAACCATTCTAAATTACATGGTTAGAAAGTCATAGCTGTTTGGTAAACTATATGTATATCATACTTTTTGGATGGCTTTTTATGAAGTAGTATCCTTCATATGTGGCTTGGCATAACTGCTTTTGAGTGGTTAGCCCATAGATCCCCCGGTCTCTGAATGTGACCATGGATTACTGTCAGAACTGCATGCACATACTTATTTGATGAGCTTGCTTTAGTCTTACCAAATTAGCATCTGGAAGTTCCTTCGCAACCACATCAATATTATCTGCAGTTTTCTTAACCTGTTACATGGACAATTCAGGTTAGTTTTTAGACAAGCTATGCTTTCACACAACAGAAATTTGACATTTAAGGTCCATGAAAAATTCAGTTTATCCAGCCCCAAAAAAGCAACATGTTTAGCACAATTAATAAATTGACGGAATAAAGTGTTAACCACAGAGACTTTCATATGTCATATAAATCAGTCTTCTAGCACTGGTTGTGTTGACTACCAGGGTCTAGGGCAGCCAATTGTCTTGTAATGCTAGTAGGTAACTTGGTATTAATAAAATTCTATAAGTAATCACACAATGAAGTCTTGGCAATTATAAAATAGTAGTAATTTAAGACCCATATGGTCTATTTTTGTTATTTTTGATAGCGTGCACAAATAGGCTAATTTTGAGTTAAAAAATACAAGCCAGCATGGCACCCTCTTTTACAGCATCATCTCGAACATGTTCAGTTCCATCCAACTGAAACCCAATAAAGTACTGCACATCACCCTGATCCACAGGCAAATTTGATGCATTTGAAATTACGTGCAAAAGAATTGCAAACTAATTATATGGAACTTACCAAAGATTTGAAAATCACTATTATATAGTACCTTCTGATCACGCATTGGTTGCAAGTGAAAGAGGTTCCAGAACTTTTTACCTATCCACGTGACGAACACCAATAAGTAATTTTAGCTGGATTCATTACCATGAGAAAATATATTTAAACATTTACAGCCTTTTTCTGTTGGCAATTGTTAATAAGATATTGTATCTCTGTCCCAAACATTTGGGGGGAAAATGGATGAACGGCAATTGCGCGATGCACTTACATGAACATGAACATGCAAGCATGTGAAGGGTAAATTACCACTCTTTGTATAATTTATCAGCTGAACAGTGACCTCTGTTTGGTTATCTATGGCATCTCTTATTTTCCTTACTGTCACACGGTCAGTTTCAGGACGTTGGAGAAACCTGGAAGGACGAGCCATGGAAGCGTCAGGAAAGTGATACATTAGTCTTTTTGCACAAAATGCTAACTTATACCAGTCTACAACATGCAGAAGAATAAAGGTCCAATTTCAGGATTTTGCTACCCTGTGCAATTGTTAATTTACGAATGGCTGACATTTGCTAAAACGTTAAAAAACCCTTGCCAGTGAAATTGTGCAATTAAAGGGGAAAGATGAGATTATCATTCACCTGCAGTTTCTTCCCAATATTTCTTCACGGCTATATTCTGTCAATTGCAGAAAACTATCGGACACAAATATCTGAAACATTGGCCAAAGAATAAATACAGATTTAATAAAAGTTCATATCTATACCAATAAAAAGAACAGCGGAGTCAGAGGTACAAGAGGTCCCAGTTGAATCTTACAATGGGATTATCAGGCAATCTTGGGTCAATGATGACAAAATTCTTTTCAATACGTTCAAGTGTAGTAGCCAAGTCTATAGCCCTTCTCATTTCTTTCCTCCTTAGCTCATCATCAAAGCTCTCAGGTCTTTCATCATCACTGTCAAGTAGTGGATCTTCATCTCTTGGTTTGAGCATGTTCTTCTCTACATTGCCATGGCCCATACCAAGAAAACTGCATGTACAAATTGAATAAGACAAAATAAAATCAAGGAACAGGAATTGTGCAAGTAAATTAAGAAATAAGATGCTGCAATTCAATCATTTGACTTGTATGAACCTAGTGCACCCCATAAATGAACGCAGACCAAATTTTCTAGTTTTATTCCCTCCTTTAGGAGCTTCACTGATCTTCTGCAGTGAGCTTCTTATTTCAGTATGAGAGTTACGACAGGATCCACTTTCAGAGCTTCTCTTGCCAGGAACTTCACTTATCAACAAACCTAATGATTTCTGCGATTTCCTTTTTAAGGTGCTATTTCTTGATTCTGACAGTGACCGTGGATTCTTCAGAGCCAACACAAGTTCAGATACTGAGCTACGAGCCTGATCCTTCTGTCTGGCTGCAAACATAACATTTTTTCAGTTTGAAACTAATATTCTGAAAATTCAAAGACTTAATAGCTAGAACAATTTGGAACAATAAGCTAAATCAGCAGTAGTACCATCATATTTGATGAGTGATTCTGGCAGTCCATTTGGGCGGACAACCATATCCTTGTTCCCTTCGGTGTATTCACTCACTTCCACTTGCATCCTGGAATAGCAACACAAACGATTCACAAGGGCGGGCACATCCACAGGGCGGGCAATGCTACGTATTTGGTCCATGTTCTTTAACTCAGGAGATAAACCCCCATGCATGCACAAGATCTTATCATCAATAAGTGCAGCCACCGGGAGGCAATTGAAACAATCGGTGAAAACCTTCCGAGACGAACATAAGCAATTGGGGTAGACAATTATTGTATACGGAATGCCCATCTTGTGTAATTTCCAACAGCAAATGTATACGAAATCGGGTTCAACGCACTTACGAGAGAGGGGATCCGGGGGGAAGGGACTCCATACTGCCTCCACACAACGATCCTCGCGGCCCAGTCGCCGCCCGCCTTGCCTCCTAGCGCCGCCTCGTGGTCTAGGGCTCGAGGAAGACAAGCCGCCGTGGTCTAGGGCTCGAGGAAGGGAGCCGATTTAGCTGCTGCCGTGATTTAGGGGAGGTGCAGGTGGACAGCGGGGATGGGGGTTGCAGGCGCTCACGCCGCCATGGCCGCCTGCTCAGGAGAAGATGGGGATGAGAGGAAATGGCTCGGGAGAGATGGAAGAACTGAACAGGCTCGGACTGGGGACTGAAGGGGAGAGGCCAGGGTAGATTGGTTCATACAAATGGGAGGGGGAGACGAATTCGAGAGGCGACATGGCGTGGAGTGGCGGCGGGGGAGAGGAATCGGTGGGGAGGAGGCGTGGTTCGGGATGGAGGAGCAGCGGCGGATTTTTTTTTTGAACTCTGGAGCAGCGGCGGATTGGGACGAGATGAGTGGAGAACGGGCGGAGAACGTGGGAGAACGGGCGGAACGTGGGAGAGAATCGGTGGGGGAGGAGGCCCACACGTCAGCGCAAAGCATCTGTGAGGAGGCGCAGAGTGTATGTGAGGAAGGATTAGAGAGAACAGACGGACTGCCACCAACTCCAATTTTTAAGTAGTAAAGATTCGCTCTATGCAAATTTTCGCTTGGCTTGCTCGCACAAGCATGACTGCCGGTTTGGTTAAAGAATGTATGATTCGGCATAACTATTTGAAATGAACTGTGAGAATCAAGCGAGTGTTGGTCCCCTCTTTCATAAAAATCAAGATATCAGTTTCTTCATTTCTATGAGAAAAGTTTGTTGGCAGGGTCTGAACTAAACAACCAGTAACTGTTAATTATGCACTCCCTCTATTGCAAGGCATAAGGCGTACTTTTTTGCATAGCAAAAAAGTGCAAAAAAAGTGAAGAATGCTGTAAGATTGATAGCAAAGCACTAAAATGTTACTCTCATAATTGATTTGGAAATACGAGGGAGTGCTTTGTGTGGATGGTAATGAATAAATGATGAGAGAGGAAAATAGAAAGGGGGCAAAAGACAGGAAATCCTAGTTAGATCTACATGTATGCTGTACAGTTTGCAGCAACATCCTAAAGAAATTAGCAGTGTTGCAGTATGTTTGTGTTAATGCATTAGCCATTCAAACGTTCGTAGGTCTGATTCTGAACCAGTTTTGATCTGTTGGTATGTTTTGTGCGTTTTGGTTGGTTTGCAGGTTCCCTTTGGTGGCGCCGCATTTTTCCCAGGACGTTTAATCCACACAAATGAACTTTTGGTGTGGCAGCCCACTATGGAACAGCTTTGGTTTCTATTTTATGTGGGTCTGGAACATAAATGCTTGTGATTTGCATTATGTCTTAGGTGCTTCTAGGTGAGGGGTACTATGCGGAGAGGTCCTCTAGGCAGACAACCGATATATTGCGCAGGAGGGGGATGGAATTGGAAGCTCAAGTGGAAGCAATGAAGGCAACTATCTCTGACCTTGAGGCTGAGGCGAAGTTCTTTGAGTCCACTGCCACCGAGGCTTCTGTAAGGCTCCCTTTTCATGTCTCACTAGGAAGGTGTCCATGTGTTGCAACAGGGTTCAAAGAGAGTATGATACATATCATCACACATTATCACAAACCATACAATGAAAATCAGTTTTCTGGTACACATATCAAGCGAAACATATATGTACAAACTATCAAGTTTCCACATTTAGGACCTGTTTGGTTCATGACCAGAAGTTGCCTAGCCACAAGTTAGGCGTGCTACAGTTTTTAGGTAGCTATTTGGTTCACTGACGTAACTGTGGTATGCCATACTTTCTTAGCACCCGGTCCCACACGTCATAGACTCAGTCTCTTGCCAAACTTTGCCATAAGTGTGGTTTCGATTTTGTTAGCCACACTTTCTGTGGCAGCCACATATTGACTAAGCTTAGGCATGGCAAGGTTAGGCACCAACCAAACATGCCCTTAGTAATAGACATTGTTTCTTGGCCAACATGAATACAAACAAAACATCTTTAGCTAGTGTATAAGACATGTAGGACGTAAGAATATCTTTGTAGACAATATTCGTAATAAATGTGCTAGTAGATTTAAAGTTACTATTATTCCCTGTTGTAGCAAGTATTCTGATATCGCTCCTAGCAGTAGCTCGTGAAAGCACAATATATAGTTGTCCATGGGACAAAAACCAGATCGGGGAGGTAGACACCTGCATTTGGGTAACTTTGCACCTATGCCTTATTGATGGTCATAGCAAAATTCAGTCTGACTGGAAAATGCTTTATCTAGTTGAATGCCCACACTATCATATGCATATATAGTCACTTATTCTATTGAATCATGTGAATTAGGCATACATTTGCCGTGAAACCAACTTTCTTTTCTTTTTTTGGTTACATACCCACCATCCATCAGAATTTTCCCTTAACTGTTTTAAGACTTAGATTTCCCTGACTAAGCGTCACACTAAGCTATAAGTCCTCCAGTTTCCTTCTAATTAATATTCTTCTGATGCTCATCAACACCATGTATCCAGATTGATCACAACAGAAGAAAAGAATCCAGTACATGCAGACTGTTAATATAGACGTCACAAGATCTCCGAAATTTTATCACGATGCATTTGTACTACTGCAAATGCACCAACTGATATTAGACTCCATCATGCATTCTAGAACTTCTATTGATAAAAAGTGATTACAATAGCTTAACCGTAAGTTTAAGTTAAAAAAGCGTAACCGTAAGGCAAGTTGTTTGATCATCTAAGAAACTGATTCAGTTTCCACTATACCTATATATGGGATTTCAGCATATTTTCACTTATGAATCATGAAAAAAAATTGATCCCGTTGCACATCGGGAAAACTGAGGTGGCTGATTACTGAATATAATAGGCAGTCTACCAAGGAGGCCTTGCCATCATGCATGCACGCGTGACTCTCAAATGGGGTACGTATTGTTGTTGTGTGAACTGTGGAGTTCATGGACAGGAAATGAATCATTTCAACAGAGACCAACGTATGCATGCTTCTTCTGCCAAATAATACCTCGCGTTCACACCAAACGACTGGAGGCATGGCCAGCTGTCGAGAGCGTCGCACGCGAACTGCTCGTCATGCAACCGTGAGGTGGACGATGGGTTGCTAACTCCGGCGACAACTTGACAGTGAACGAACCTGGCCGGCCGGTTGCATGACGGCAACGAGGCCCGTTCGCTCTAGAACAGGCCTCAAAAAGCAGCCCCGCCACGCAGGAAAGCCTCCATGTCCATGATTGACGAGTGCCCTACACACAAATGCATGGCGACACAAAAGAAAGAAGGGTAGAGTATGTCTAGAGAAGAGCAGTTACACGGCTTGTCGAAGAGGACGTAGGGTGCCAGCCGTCCTCGGTACAGGAGAAGCTTGTGAAGAAGGCAGGAGCTTCATTTCGCACTTCAAGTGTCACTGTCCGATCTGTCGCTTGCCTTCGCCGAATCCCCATTGGTCACCGCAGTTCTTGTCACCAGCGCTGCATCTCCTCGTCCTCCACAAACGGTCCACCATTGCAGCACACACCAGCATCACTCTTTGACGTGCCGGCGAAATAGCAACAGTCGAGGACGACCACTAGGGCGCGCGTTGCGAGGAATAGTGGGAGAACTGCGTTGCGCAAGCAGAATGATAGTTATGTTTATCGAGACCATCTGGGGTGCACCGCCCGTGAGGAGATGGATGCGGTACGCTGCAATAGGGCTCTCCACGTCGATGGAGCACCGCGTGACATAGTGTGTGCTACATATATGTTCTCTTGAACCTAAGCAACGTCGCCGAGTCGTCGTCATCGCACGGATCTGTGGTCGGCGCCCGCCGCTTATCCATGATTGACATTCTCTGAGATGCTACCGGAGTCGACCTTCGCCCTTGGACCTGCTGTAGCGTCACTATGCTTGGGGAAGACAGAACGAGGGGGGGGGGGGGGAGGCAACGGGGTGGAACCGGCGAGTTTTTTGCTATTATAGTACTCCTCAAATGCGGCTTCGACGAAACGGTATCTACGTCGTGGGTTTCTCTAAAATAGTATCTATTTTGTGTACTCCTTTCTATAATAGTATTTTCAGAGATTTAAAGTCATTTGAATTTGATTTTCGAATTTAATCTTCCTCATATGACTAAACTGCCCTTGCTTAACCCTAATAACTCTCATTTTATTCCTTTCACGTCGTTTCGGTGTCCTTGGCGACGGCGGCACGGGAGTACTCGCAGCACGGCGACTGGCCGGATCGCACGCAAGGTGAGCGCGCGGCAAGGTGGCCGGATCGCACGCACGCAAGGTGGCCGGATCGCAGCAAGGTGAGCGCACGGCGAGCGCGCGGCAAGGTCAGCGCCAGATTGATCAGGAAACAAGTTACGTGCAAGTTACATGCAAGGTCAGAAATCCCCCCCTATGCAACAATGGCATGACATTCTCTACCGTATTGATCAGGAAACAAGTTATTGCATACATGCAGTTTAACAGATTATGATATTCAAGATGTAGCGCATATAGAGGACGCGAGCCGTTTTCTACAGTTATTCAATATTGATATGCCTGAGTAGTGAGTTCTAAATTTTCAAGATAAAATGGTCTAACTAATGTATACAAATGAAAGAATGAAGAGTAGCTAAATAAAAATAGTTGATTATAAGATAATAACAATCTGCCACTATCGTATCCAATTATCTAAGTGTAACAACCTTTGATTTCTTTTGTTGATCATGATCTTTGAGATCCTTCAATTCCTGGTAGAATAAAGCAAAGCCAACATGTCAGAGACCTAACTAAGTCAAGATAAAATGAGAAGTTGTAGTGAGTATTGCCTTACCTTTGCTAACCTATCACTAAGTTGACGGTAGTCCATTGCTTCTTGCCGTGATTTATTAAGCTCCTCCTCCAAAAATGCAACTTTAACACGTAACTGTGATAGTTCTTCCTAT
The DNA here is from genome assembly GCA_036346575.1 of Dendrocalamus sinicus. Lineage (NCBI taxonomy): Eukaryota > Viridiplantae > Streptophyta > Magnoliopsida > Poales > Poaceae > Dendrocalamus > Dendrocalamus sinicus. Next base: position 6,677,167 of record CM070643.1, read on the forward strand.
TAATGGGGAGTGCTTAAGGATATAGATTTGAAACAAAAAGAAATGACTCTAGACATGTTTGTCTGCGATACTATATTTCACAGGTATCCCTAATTCCTTATATGATATGACCTGTCCCAGCACGATATTTCACAAAGGCTGTTCACGCTTTCTGCAGGATATTCTTGTCATGGATAGGGAGGAACCAATTGAGATGGATTGCAACCAGCCAGCAGGTCCATTGATTGATTGGGAACAACCGGTGTCTCCATTGATTGATTGGAATTCAATAGTAATTCAAGAAGAAACAGAGGAGCAAGGAAGGGTAGAACTTTGCAATGAGGAACAAGTTTATGAGTTTTTGGGGTTGAGGATGGAAGATGAGACAGCTGAAGATGCTAATGAGTTTGGTTCAAATTCGATGGACCATGAAGCAAGTGCTTCAGGGATCCCTAATATAGAAGGTACAGAAGGTGCATCTATGCCTATAGATGATTCTATTCCAGAGGAGACTGCGATAGTGTATGATAAGGATAATCCATCGATGGAATTGAAGAGCTTGTACCCCTCTATGGAGGAATTTAGACTGGCAGTGAGACAGTATGCTATCAATAAAGAATTTGAATTGGGAATTGAAGCCACAACCAAAAAAATATAGAGGTTATTGTTCTTTCAACGGCACTAAAAAAAGGTCAGTTCTTTAGCAATGTTTCACTTTGAATGTCTATTTCATACTTTCGTTACATGATTTGTTTCATTTTTACCATGCAGAAAAAGAAATCCAAGAAAAAATACGACTTAAGGGTGGGCTCCAAAAGATATAACACCAGATAGATCAATCAACACAAGAGAACAAATAATGCAAGAGAGTCCTGGAATTGTGACAAGAAGGTACAGAATTGATAGTTCTCAAAATATATGTGCTGTTTTGACTAAAAAAAATTAAAATAATACTGTACATGTTTGTGCAGGCGCTTAACTTTATTGATGGAAGAAGGCACATCTTATCAAGAGGCCCCTTCTCCTCAGACTCCAACCACCATTGCAGCTGTTCCTAAGAAGATTACTCCAAAAAAGGCTAAAAGGGACACAACTGTTCATTCTGTCGACAACTAAGTTGAAGAAGAATTCTGGGTAAAATAAAAACTCATTGTGTACTATAACTTGAATTAGGAATTATGCTTATTCATTTAAATGGGAACAACCGATCATCATATTGTAGTCGTTTCATGGACCAGTTTCCTAGTATATTGTAGTCGTTTCATCATATTGTAGTCGTTTCATCATATTGTAGCTGAGACATCAACATTAATCTAGTGTTTTTTAGAGTCGGCTTGTGATGATGGCTTATCTGCATTTAGCATTTTTAATTTACACTATGTCTGCCACTTATACTTTTAATTCCATTTAAAGTTCATATTGTTGACTGGAGATGCAAGGTGAACTTCTGATTGCTTATGGTGTTGCATTGAATTTCTGCAATAGTGGTTGCATCATTGAGCCAAGTGCTTTACTGTATGACTATCTTTGGATTGGATTTGTTTATTCAATCAGAACATGATATGGAAATTACTGATTTTACAATGGAATTATTTTACAGCCTCATAGTGAGAGTTTAGTTGTTGGACAGCAAAACCAGGATCATGCAGTGAAGCGCAAAGACCAATGCCGGTGTTTGGGGGCTACTGAAGCGCAATGGGAACTGGAGCTGGAAACTTCTCCCCACCCTTGGATGATGATATTAGTCCCTTCTGATATTAAACTGTCATGGGACATGATATGTGTAGGTTTCTAGTAGTATATGCTGCTCATTTCGTTGGATGCTTGGTTAACATTTCTAGTAGTCTAGTTTAGTCCATATTTCTCCTTTTCTAGTATTATGTTTGTTTTTGTTTGGACAATGGTTATAAAATGACTTGTGTAGATTTGGCTTCCATACTAGATTGAGGTAACAGAACGGTTTATTTGGCTTCCATATTTGGCTTCCATCAAGGAGAGCAACCTGTAACGCCAACAAGTGCAAACAAAATTATATAAACCAGACTTCAGCTAGCATCGCCTATCATCACAACGTAGATCTTCAGCACTTGAAAGTTTAGCGCACCCAGACGAAATCCCAGACATGTCAACCGAGGAAGCCAAATCTCCATTGTCAAAAAATGGACAATTCAACTGAAGCTGATTGCACAGCACATATTACAAGTTTGAGAATGAAGATGATTCGGTCATAACGTCTTGCATAGATATACAACTGAGTTATTCTTCTGTCATATATCTTACACACATATACAAGTTTGAGAATGATGATTCGGTCATATATCTAGTGAACTTGATTCAACACAAACATAGTTTCATACTGATTTGTCCATAGAAGCAAGACATATTACATTACTGAACTCAGACAACCCTGACAACCCTGCAATGTAAATTTCGCAACAAATTTGGCATACAAATTGACGATTACAGAATTGTACTCATCAACATCATCCAAAATTGCAACTTCTAACATGAGGCTCCCGCTGGTCGCTCCTGTGCCGCAGAGGCGCTGCCGCCAACGTCGGTGTGGTGGGCGCGATTGGCGGCAGACGCGCGCGCCGCCGCCGAGGGCGCCGCATTGGCGAGGCGTGGCGCATGGGCGCCGCCGATTGAGGATGGGTCGGGCCGCCGAGGCCGTCGCGGTCGGGCAAAGAGGCCGTCGCGGTCTCGCGTGGAAGAGGTGCCGCGCCGCCGGTGAGCGCGCGCCGTCAGCGGAGGCGGCCGCATGGGCGCCGCCGACGGAGGGACGGTCGCGGCCGCCGGAGGACGCCGCGTCTCGGGCGGAGAGGCCGTCGGGGGTGGGCGCCGTCGCAGCCGTGTGGAGGGAGGTCCCCGAGCCGGCGTCGCCATTCCTCACCGGCGTCACCTCGGCCGGGGTCGCTGGGGCGTTGGAAGATTCAGACCATGGCGTACAAGAAGAGAGAAAAAGAACCAAGGGGAGAAGAGAGAAAAAGATTCAGACCTGGGAGGAAAAATTGGGTCTGCTGAAAAAACCAAGGGGCATTTTAGTCATATGATGAAGATTAAATTCGAAAATCAAATTCAAATGACTTTAAATCTCTGAAAATACTATTATAAAGAGGAGTACACGAAATAGATACTATTTTAGAGAAGCCCACGACGTAGATACCGTTTCGTCGAAGCCGCATTTGAGGAGTACTATAATAGCAAAAAACTCGGCCGGTGCAGGATTAGGAAGGAGATCTTTTCTCTCACAAAAAAAAAAGGAAAGAGGAGATGGTAGGTCGCGGGAGCTGTTAGGATGTTATTTCTTTGGGGTTTTCTCAGAGATCGTGGGAGGAGTTGGGGGAGGCACCGACGGTTACGTTTTAGGGAGAAGCCAGCCGAGATACGCGTGCGAGACGTTATGAGCCCACATGTCGACCGACGAGTGGAGGAGAAGGGGGACGAGCGGTTTTTGTATTCCGTTGCGGGAGTGAACTGACAGAGTGCGACTTAAAAGGTGGTGAGCGGACAAACTCTCCTTTTATATTAGTAGAGATAATATCTCTAGAGATGGTATGTTAGTGTCCAACTAAGTAAGGGTAACTGTAATATCAATTTTCTTGAGGTAATTGGGATGGAAAAAAATAACATGTATAGACCTTCATGGACGTGGAGTTGTGGACTCAATTGCAGTACTCATAGGATGCATACTAAGCTTGCACGTTAGCCTTCTTTTAGATTGAAAGCTGGATGCTGCTCACCAGTTTTTCCTGACATGCTAAACTGCACCCCTGGAAAACAGTGTACTGTTTTGAGATCCTTACATATAATATGGGCATGGTCTGATTATACATAATATGTTGACTGTTGAGGTGTAGCAATATAACCTTTTAGAAGTGGCACTTAACTGAATTACTTGTATAGTTGACCCGTCACTGTGTTTTGTCTTCATAGAATTGAGAACTGTTCACATCATTGTTTCATTCTGAGCTTTGTTTCCATGCACAATTACGTTAAAATTGGATGCTTAATCATGTTGATGCTGGCAGGAGGGTCTCGTTGAAATAAGGGAAGAATATGATGAAGACACAGAAAGAAGTTCAGCAAAATCAGGTAACCATTTGAAACTTTCTTTTATTATCTACTGGTACTCTTCATTTTTATTATATTCAGGATTTGTTTGGCTCTTTGTGAAATCTCAGTATGTTGAATTCTAATATTAATGTTTTCCTAACATGCATATCCTTATTCTCTCTCGTGAATCCTTCTCAGGGTGTGTTTGAATGAGGGGTATCTAAATCAAATTTGATCTAAAATCTTAAGGATTCGAATCCAAACACCTCCATCCAAGTAGGCCCTTTTTTGGTATAATACCCTTGTTGAGGTGGATCTAAAGCAAATGTTGTTTTGGTGCGGTTAAGAGCATCAAATCTTTTGCCTTTTTTTAATATTATGCTGAGATGATTGTCATATTTATGCTCCAAAATCAGCTGTCAGTAAACATTTAGCGTTTACATGTAGTTGGCAAATTGCAACTTCTAGCCTGACTAGTTTTTCTACTTGTCTTCTGCAGAGGCTTCAAGTTCTTCTGGGGGCATGTCAGATAAAGACAGGGAACATGCTCGAATCATGGCAAGGTTAGATGAACTTGAATTGGAAGAAAAGAAAGCTGGAAGTACTTCTGAAGAAGATGGAGAAGAAGATGATGACGATGATGATGAAGGTGCTGGAACAAGTGAGGACTGAGGATGGTGAGGAAAATGAGGTAGATGGGAATACATCAAGTGATGAGAATGACATTGCTAATTTTGGTGCCTCATTTTCTGGAAGTGGTGGTAATGATCAGAGTCATGGCAACGTCCAGGTACTTTCTTGTTTCTCAAGCTGATCGAGCATAATATTGATGTAATCTTAATTTGTTTAATGTGCTGTGTTGCAATTATTATATTTTGATGCTTGGACTAATAGCTGAAAAGTGCATTAAAGAAGCTAGGAGGGAAGGAAATGCTGAAAGGTGCTTCTCTTGCACCATCAACTAGTACATCTCACTCAGTTTTTCCAGGCCAGGCTTCTGTGAGCTCCTTGACCTTATTTCAGTACCTTCTACTTTATGCCTGAATGAATGTCACGCAGTCACAATGGTTTGTCTTAGCTGCTGTAGCAGTCATAATGTGTTCCGTCTTATGTGCAGATAATACACTCCGAAGTTCAGGTTCCAATTAAAAAAGGTTAGTTGTGATACTTTCATGTGAGACAACTTACTCATAGTGTATTAGATATTTGTTTAGAACACCAAATGCCACGCCGATGTGTTTTGCTGTTTTTTATTGTCATCTTGTTCGTGTAATGTCATTGGAGCTGGAAGTAAACACATTATTCCCTTGTTGCTCCATATGTTGCTTGAAGTTCTTTAATTAACTACCCTGCTCATATGCGTGTGACCCAAATTTCCTACTCGCAGCTGTTTCTTTTCAAGATGACAACAAGCATATAGTTTGTTCGTCGAAGTCTCATCCCTTGCGACAGGATCCAAATTACTCTGCTCCAGTACTTGAGGTACCAATTGCAAGGGTTTGACTTCTTATTGGAAGATTTTGTATATATTGCTGGCATTCATAAATCTGTCATTGATATTTTGTTCAGTGTTCTTCTTTAGTTACATTACGAAACAATGTAAATGGGAGTACTGGTTCTCACAAATGATTCTTGTTATACGCCTGTGCTTTAGATCTTCATACACGGTTGACTTCTTACTCCATTTGGTAATATGGTCCACGTATTCTGTACATAAATCTTGTGCTAACATGACTTGGCACTTACTCTACATGTTCGTATTTAGCTTAGACTAGTAGAAGCGTAGAACTATTCCTTCTTTGTGAACTGGAATCAAGCACCATTCTGGAGACTTGGGGACGCAGTTTATCCCATGTTTCATTTGTGGTTTGTTATTGTTTCAAAACGTTGATAGTGCTGATTACCAGTTATTTGCTTGGCAGGTTTCTTCAGACAGCGCTCCATGTCATGATCGAAAGATAATATCAAGTGGACAAATTAAAAGGTCTTTTGGTTGTACTCTGATGTATATACTGCCACTCTTTGAGATTGCATTTACCCTAGTTTATGGCTATCACAGGCCTTCACGGGATGTATTATTGAACATGATAAGAATCTTTCAGCGATTCAACCACCAAGGAGTAATGATAGCGAGAAAGTAAGCTGTTTGTGTGAAACCTTTCATTGGTATGGACGTGATGCAAATTTATATTGATTAGCTCTTACTTTTTTCCTGAACATTTGGCAGCCTGTTAGTTCTTCTTCAAGACCTGTATCTAGATTCAAGATGCAGAAGGGAGGGCGTTGAGTCTCTCTTTGACACTAGGATGAATGCAAAATCATCTACTTAGAACTTTGGCAACAGCTGCATTGGCAGCAGGTGCTATAAGCGACATGTCCCGTCAAGATGGTTTTTGTTTGCCCCAATCTCAAGGGGAGTCCGTTGAGCTTGTCAATGCACGGGAAAGGAGATAACTATTGATACAATGAATGCATGGCACTAGCTTAAGGGCTGAGGGTTCAAAGACATTTTGGGGAAGCATTTGTATTTTTTAGGATCTACTTGATGTTAACACTGTAACGACATCACATTTATGGGAATGAATTACTCTGTAACCACCAGTGATCAGTTCTATGATAGCAGTTTGTCTAACGTGTTGAGCGCCTCAAACTGTGACCTTGAGTCCTTGCAATTTGCCTATATGGAATGCAGCTTCAGTGAACTGTATGTGTCACCTGACCTGCATTGACATGTCCCTGAAACATGGTTCGATGTGTACATTTTGTGTGTATGATTGCTGCTTTATCTGAGATGTCAATTTTCCTTGTATTTCTTGAGTTGCGAATTGCGATTCATCAGCCAGCATGTATAACCGTTTGTTTGAACTTTGGCATGCATCCTGCAATGTGGTTCTTGCGAGCAGCTAGCGAAACATAACAGAATTTGAGATTAGCCTGTCAGGTTGTTGTTTCCTGATGAAACAGCAGGCTTGCATTCTCGTTAGTTTTAAAGCCAAACTCAAGTCAAGTAATTCTCCGTGCACGTACGCTTGCTTTTGAGGGACATAATACTAAGATAAACTGACAAATACAAGTATATAACTGAACAACTGTAATGCTGAGGAAAGAGATTCTCACAACTCCAACAAACCGATGAAAACTCAAGTTCCCAACGTTTCAGTTCAGCTGGTTAAATGTATATGGTGGAAGATGAGGAAAACAAAGGAAGATCTCCATCAAATGTGGTCAACCTTTTCTCTCAAAAGAATGAAAAGGGAATTAAAACAAAAGGAAAAATACTCATTGGTTGGTTGGTTAATCTGGGACTAAGCATCAGTTAACCAGAGCAGCAGATTGTGAGAAGTTGGAAATGATCAAAGAACTTGTGTTGATTAATTACAGGCTGATCGGATTAACTAATGGTTCCTACTTGTGCTGTAGAAGAATGTCATTACATGGTCAGTAGTAGTAGCCGGTGAGCGCCGATCTGGCAGCTCGATAAGAGCCTTCTCTTCACTCGGTGCCGATGATGAGCACCAGACGCTATCTCTCACATGTTTCACCAGCAAGAATGGAGGGAGAAGCTGCCCTCTGCATGTCAGCTCCACCTGGTTAAGATCAACCATACGAATCAACTGTAACACACTAATTAGCTTAAGAGCAAACTAATGTCAATACTAGACCTGCTCAGAATAATGCCAAAAAATCACTAACAATAATGCATAATGCACTATCATGATCCGCAATTCTTTTTTTTTTTAGGAAATTATCTGCAATTCTCCATGCATGTTCCTAAAAACGAATCCTCTGTGCATGTATGTTCTCGGCGATGTCCTTTTACGCTATAATTGATGGTTTTTAACTGTTGTGGTTGATGGGTTTTATCTGTGCTTTTCAAGATAGTGATGGATAGTACATATGGTTTTGAGCTCGAGAAGTCGTTTGAAGAAACCGTCCCATTTATTTTGACTTCTAAAAAAACCGAAACTAAAAACTAAAAAAAAAAGACAAAAAGAACATAGCCGTCGTATGCTCCACGGAACAACAATGCATGCATTAAGCTTAAAGAACAGGTGTTAATCTGAGACCAATGAAGAATTGATGCTAAAAAATTAAACAGTGCATTAGCTGATATCCCATTAATTGTCCGTGCGTGTCCTTGTACAAATATTCTTTTCTGGCGACCTAACATAAGCATGATAGAATATGAACGTACGCATGCAGATCGATCGAAGCTTAGCTTATACCAGACAAATGTATGTATGTATTATACTTCCGAACGTCGTAGTTACTCCTATCCATGATAGAACGTATGTCGCCTTTCACGTTGCCTTTGCAGTGCAGCCATCTCTCTCCTCAACAAATGCGCCCTGCCTGGAGAGCCCACACCACGCTCCGGCCGGCCTTACTGTAGAAACCACTTCATGGCAAAACCTAGCTAGCTAGGCAGCCAAAGTTTTTTTCCCCCGTAATCAATATTCTCCTACATCTCCCGGGCCCCGGCACACATGTACACTTCAGTGTATTTAGCTAGCAATATATGCATACATCGAAAATATTGCTAATTAATTAAGAAAAAACAATGCATGTACAAACTACTGAACCTGCGAAAATCATGTGCGCGTGGTAGGCACAAATCAGAACTTAGATCCTGCACGTTGCGAGACGTTAACGTTCTAGCCGCTTTTGTAACTCAAAGCTTAAACTACCAGAGAGAGAACACGTACGGCGCCATCGAAGGCCGGGTCGTACTAGGTACGTGCGATCGATCTCGAGTGGTCGTACTCACGCGTGCCGCCAATGGCGTCGGATCGGAGCCCGACCCTGACCTACGCTGCAGGTCACGTACCTCTCATGCGATAAAGCGACCGGTCGGTCGACCGCATACACATATATATATATCGAACACGTTTCCAAGAAAACAATCGATCATACGCGTCGTGTCAATATATATAATTGGCCGCGTGCATGCAACATTGACCGATAGCGGTCCAATCATACTGCTGCATATGTACGGGCAGCACATCGATGATCCCCAGCAATCTACATCTTGGAAAAACGCCGTGTTTGGACCAGGGTAATTCTCGGGGAGGTCTCGGGATTTAGTTCAAATTTCTATTAAATCCTAAAATTTTCCGATGAAAATATCCCCTAAGTGAAAAGGATATGTCGACGGTAATATGTTGTACAGTTGTATGTTTGTTGTGAGCCGCGTTATGTACAACCGTATGAACTAAGCTAAAAAAGTGTTCCTAAAACAATAAAAATCCTAAATATAAGAATGGACAATCCTTAGTTATTGCCTTATTGGACTATCCCATGCATGGTTGGGCAAAATCATTCTATTCGGTGCTGCTGGGGCAATAAGTCCATAGAAATAGGAGGGCGATATATACAAAGTAAGATCGATCCAATGACCACTAGGTTAAACGACATCGATCGGTAAAAAAGACCGTACCCTCTTTCGAAAAATAATTAAGATCCAAAATACCCCCATGCATGCAATTAATAAATTAATTGCCCGTCCTGCAAATAATAGCGTATTATGACGATGATACATAACATACCTAATGTGAAGTGACTGCTACTAGCTAGCAGCTAGTCAGTCTCAGCGCGTAGACGTAACGCAATTAATACTGTGGTGCTAGCCACTGTGATGTACAGTACTCGTTTCCCTCAACCTGCGAGCAGCCAGAGGGGCGGGGAGAGAGACAGGGACAGAGAGAGGCGAAAGCATGACGATGAGATGATGTGCCTGGCTGCCTATATATACTACCCGTCGGTCACCACGGATGCACTTTTACTTATCAGCGATATGGATCGATAGAAGTTTCAAATTAACTGCATGATTATCGACCCCAAACACGATGCCATCGTGTGTGTGTGTGTGTGACAGTGTGATTACTTCATTGCCGTGCATGCATGCATGCGTACATATGTATAGCTGTACGTATGTACGTGGCATGCGTGCACGCACCTCACTATTCTCTTCTGAAAGAAACAGGGGAAAAAAAACGCCGACAACATTGTCGTCAGATAACCAATATGCTAGAGCAGTGCCATCGCAGAGATCCGTGACTTTGAAAATACTATCGCAAAATAGAAGAGCTATAAAATACCATCGTAAACTCAAAAATTATGAAAAATACTATCGCTGTGATATGTTTCATCTAAAACAACAGTTAGAGCCTTTTCTTGGAGAGTGAATTTAATAAATACCAATATTATCCATGTCTTTCTTGGGCCCCATAGGCAGTCGGACAGAGAGAGAAAGAGATCGAGTGAGATAAAGACGGAGAAATAGGAGAGGGCGGCGCAATGGCGATGGCTATCAGCGGCATGACGAGCATGGAAGACGGCTCAAATGGGTCGGAGGGAACATCAGGAGGTGACATCATGACTGATTGCTCACGGCAAAGGTGCAGATGGCAAGCAGTGCAGTCAGCGGTGATGGGGCAACCGTGTTGAAGAAGGACTAGTGCACGAAAGAGCAAGGAGATATCAAGGGGAGTCCTCTGGTGGGGTTGACGTGTTCGAAGGGAGCCAGAGGTGGCGGCCCACAGCAATGGTGTCGAAGAAGAAGAAGCTGACGATAGCAACACTCCATGGTGAAGAATCGGCCATATTGGAGCGGGGGTTAGATAGAGGGGGACGGTGGATATGGTGTAGGTGCGAGGAATTATGGAGAGGCTCATGGAGAACGAAGAAATCAGTGATGACAGCTTGAACGGAGTTGGGGAAGATGGTGAAATCCTAGCGAAGAGCTGTGAGAAATGCAAAATTGGTTGAGGGAAAAAGTTAATAGTGTCAGAGAACACGACATGACATGAAAACTTAAAGTAAAGGGTGCAACCACGCCACGGGATGACGCTGGTGTGATCTCCGTGGCATAGACCAGTGCGACGACGAGGGCGTATCTGACCCTGACGCCGGCGATGTTGCGGTCAACCATGAGTGTTGTGTAGCCGCTTGCAAACACCATGACGAGAGGGCCAACGAGGAAGATTTTGATGGTGAGCGCGATAGTCAGTTGGCGGCCGCGGATGTGGGACGTCTAGCCAGCTAGCAGCACATTCTACAAGCGAGAGAATGTTGATGGTGCCAAATATGATGGGCATTTTAGCACAAGAAAAGGAGGTTGTTTTGGATCTGATGGCCATACTGTATCCCATAAGCACAGAGGTCATGGATACAAGCACGGTGCAGAAAAAGAGTACTTGTTGCGGAACGACAGCTTGGCCAGTGAGGATAGCAGTAGCAATTGTGTACTACCGCCCTGTGACTGCTACTGCTATCCTCACTGGCATTTGGCCACGCATGCACTTCGTGATAGCATTTTCCAATACGCGATTCTTTGCGATAACACTGAACAAATTTTCTTAATATACTACGTATGTGCGTCTTCAAATTAGTTCAGTACTTGTTTGACAACAATGAGTACTCTATATATATGGAGTTAAAATCATAGCTAGAAACTCGCATAAATTAAACAGATCGATCAGACGATCAAGTTGACCTCGATTCAATCAAGATGATTAAGTATGGACAATGATATGAACTAATTAGTTTAATGCAAGTTGGCTGCTGTACTTAATTGATGAGTTGTGACAGACATATTGCAATAGTGTTATATAATTGACAGTTCAACAGTTAGCAATAGTACTTAATTTGAGCTTTTTTGATATTCCAAATAAAAGTATGAACCGATCTTTTTTTTATCAATGATCGATCCACTGCCTGTTTGACACAAATAAACACACTGGCAATTCCGAAAATTTGCACTGCAATTTTCTTTTTCTCATTAATCAGGATACATAAACTGCATGAACTAAACTAATTAAGAATATAATGTTCATTTTACAGCATGTAAATGTTGCAAAGACGCCACTAGTAGTATGTATGTAGATAGAGGCCGGTACATATATACGCCCCTGTATTAATTTACCAGCCTTACATGTGTATTGGAGTTTCAGTTTTGAAGATTTCTCTAATCAAGATCGATGCAGTGACATTAATATTTCATATTCATGTATACCAGCTGCCATCATTAATATATAGAAGAAAATAAGATGCAAATATCCTTGCATGCATGCATCAAAGGATGTTTACATATATAATAATGCCTTTTTAGTGGAACTCCAGATATAATGCTTTAATTTATATTCCTAAAAAAACTGTAATTTGCAAGAGGCTGTGAAACAAGTATGCAACACTAAATCAGCTCATGCATGCATATATAAAAAACACCAGAAACAAAATAAATAATACTACTTTAATCAAGGAAAAAGAAACTGCAGCTCGAGTTTAGTAGGACTAATTAGTTATATATGAATTATCAGCACTATATATAATCATGACCCTGGTAATAAAATTGAAGTACCTTGGTTTCAAAATAAAAATAAAGTAACATATTCTCCATATCTGACCCAATATTGCATGGTACTGATCAATTACTTAATTTCAATGTGCATGCGTGAGACCAAACATAGTCTTGATTTTCACTTTTCAGACACGTTATATTTAACATTGGGTTATGATAAATGCGTACCATTTATTTATCTATTAACTAATTTTAATAAATCGCACATAATGCATATATGCAACCACATAATGATATATTGGTAACTATATATATGATGTGGGCCTCTGACCTATTGCTTTGTCTAGTACCAAACCAAAGAGATCCCGACCTAGCTGCTATGTGGTTCGTTTAGGAATAATGTTTCTTTCATGTTTCCAGGTGCCAACCCATGTAACAGCAAGAAGCGAATGCTACCTTGCAGTGCAAATTCAACAATTGCATGCGCACTATTCACTATTGATCACTCGACCGATGCTTCTTTCAAACATTTGATATGTAATCAAGAAAAAGCCGACCATTATTTGATTATAGAAAATCAAAACAAAATAAAAGAAAAATAAGAAAAACTAGCATGCTTTGTGTCTAATTAAAGAAAGGTCGATTCGAAGTGCATGTACCTGATGAGATTGTGCGAGTCCTAGCTTGTCGGCCAAGTACTTCGTCACCACTTCCACCTTCATGTTGCTGTCCCTGTTAAAAATGTGGATGTATGCATTTTGAGATTTTTTTTGGTGTATACGTATGCACTACCTTTCAATTTTATACGTCTAGCCATTACAAAATCAAAAGGTCTATTTGATCGGTACTGTTCCTACTGTACGTACATGTAGCTAGCTAGCTGCCTGACCTAACTAGAAACTCAAAGGCTAGCTAGCTAGATAGTCCTTGCAGAAACTAACAAAACAAAGAGGGCTACATATCCAAATGTACATAGATAGCACTGTCTTTCCATTTAGTTTGTACTGTTATTCATAGAGAGATGGGGGGATGGAAAAGATAAATTACTTGATTCTTAAGTAGCTCTTTGGAATCTCAGGCAAAATGGGCTCTCTAACTCTGCAAGCATGAAAAGAAGAGCAGTTAAAGTTCCACACAACACGGACCAATACTAAAAAAATATGTATATTTGTGTCTACGTATATGATACACTTAGAGCATGTATTGCATGTTGCATGTATTTTATTCAAAAATAATAATACGCATACCATGCATAGGACTTGCACTTGCATTGTTGTCAGATGCATTAGCTATTGTGCATATACACCCATTGGTATGTAAGATCAAATATGTGTGTATATATGTCTATGTATGTAAACTTGTATATATGTACTTACTGGTTGGGAGCTGCCTGAAGTGTGAGCCACAAGCCGGCAGCCTCCGTTCTTCGCGGTGGGCTAATGACTCTCATCATGAGATCGCCGGAGCTCCTCAACGGCCGTGCAAACTGCAGGAACGGCGCCGACATGGACCCGCTAGCCGTCGTCGGCCGACACCGACCGTGGCCGTACGGGTAGCTCCTAATGGGCAGCGGGAACAGCGGCGGCCTCATCATCCTCTTAGTTTGCTTGTCGGCGAACAAGTCCAGCTCCATGGGACTAGGCGGTGCCGGAGCCGTGCTGTTGTTGTCGCCGGAGGAGGAGGTGGAGGACGACGACGCCGTGGAGAGGCCCAGCTGGAGCCAGTCCTTGTTGTCTCCGCCACCGCCGCCCCGAGAGCTCGTGCCGGTCGCCTCGTCGCCTTGCCGCCGCCGCCTCTCGGTGTCGTCGTCGGCCATGGCTAGCTGAGGGAATCTTGACAGCTTGTGATCTCTGAGCGCAGCTGCCGAGCCCTCCAATTGGGTGGTGATGGAGTATTGTGGGTAGTACGCGTTGCTGTTCTCGCTGTCATGGTGCAACAGGTTCCTAGTTGGGACCATGGCGACGATGTGCTGCTGACCTCGACCGTGCTGTGCGTCTCATGTCTCGATCGGCCAATCTCGGTGGCCGATTAGACGACGAGCTCCATCCATGGCTGCCTCATCTCAATCCTCTCCGTCGACAAGGCCTAGCTTGCTAGCTAATAAGTTCAGACTAGCCTGCGCTGCGTATGCATAGATCAGCAAGACGAGATATATATATGGAGGTGCCAAATGGAAGGGAAGAACTGAAGAAGATGAATCAATCAAGATTCAGGAAGGAGAGGTATAGCTTGAAAGGAAGAGAGGAAGGGAGAGGGTTCTGAATCCTTTTCTCCTATGGGGGAGCAAAGGAGAAGTCAAGATGATGACGAGAGGAGAGCCGATGGTGGCCTACTTTCCCTTTGGTCTCAAACTTGGATGCTTGTGGCCAAGGGATGAAATACTAGTTGCTAGCTTGCTGCTAGAGAGAGGCCAGCCAGAGGAGAGAGAAACTGAAGAAAAAGGATAAATCAGATCTGAATAGCTGCCAGTACTTTTTTTACAATTATATGTGTGATCTGTGATGGAAGTGAATTAAGATATAATAATATAAGGGTGCATGGCATCTTGTAGTAGAATCTATGTGCAGCGGTGGACGCTGGACAGGAAAACTACCTATTCAAACAAACGCACGTAGCCATAGGCTACAGAGAGAGAGAGAGAGAGAGAGAGAGAGAGAGAGAGAGAGAGAGAGAGAGAGAGAGAGAGGTGTCTGAGTAAAAACTGGTGGGAGAGATGGAAGCAAGTGAAGTATGTTCTACGTTGAGTTGACAGCATGGCAACTCACTCACCTCTAATTACTAATTCTTTTGATAAGTACTAGTTCCTAAATACATGGTAAGGTTTCTATGTTTAGTCCAGGTGTAGCTTTTCACCACCAAAAAGTTAGCTATTTGTGCAACTCTTCCATCCTCTTTACCTTATTGTTTTCTTGATAAGTACATTTAGATATGCTTAATTAATCAGCTCAACAGGAAATGACACTGGAGGCATCATGTACGGTGGAGGATAATCTTGCTATGATCCTGTTAAGGCGATGTCATGTCTCTGTTCCTGATACATGGTCATTCAGCAAAGATTCCTTAGTCTCCAAAACCTTAATTTTCTGATGCTAAGTCAGATTCAAAACGGATGATATGGTCTCATATTTGTTTGCGTCATCGCAAAAGAAATTGTACGCGTGGAGCTGGAGCAACGATGCATTAATGAATGATGGAAGAAAACAGATTAAGAGAGCTTCTAATTAAGGAGTACCACTTTTTTACTTTTGGGAAGCGTATAGCTGATATTTTTGATAAATTAAATACACATACCAAATGTGTACGTAGTTGTCTGTTTTGTTCCATCAGTCTTAATATGAGTACATGTATACATGGAGGTTGATTAGTGCCAGAATTTTAGTACTTCTATCTGATGAGATATGATAAAGGGTAGCTAGAGAAGGGGTGGGATCCTGATAAGTACGTGATCATTTAATTGTAGTGCACAGAAGGAGCACAACAACAACATGTGTTAAGCACTAATGATCATGAGCAAACCTCTTGTATTGTAGAAAAAATGAGCAGAATTCTTGCACGAGTAAATTGTTTATGAAATAAATGCTGGATAGGCATGATTGCATTCAGATTTGTCGATTTTCTAAAATTTTGATCCGGTTTTCTAGTACTCTTTTAGCCAGTAAATATGTGCACTTGGAGAACCAGATATATACGCCATTTATTCAACAACTTTTTAAATAATCTATTCCTCTATCAATATTACATAAATGTACCATCATTTAAAAATTACAGAAATAATCCTCTGTCGCCAATTCAAATAGCGACAGAGGCCTCTGTCGCTATTTGAATTGGCGTCTATCCTACGTAGAGTCTTGCGTGACAGCATGCATGGCTCTATCGCCAATTTGACTAATCTATAAGAAATAGATTACTCCTATCTAGGATGCAAAGATTAACTCCTTCTCCTGCTCCCTTCTCCTCTCATCTCCTCTTTTATTTTCTTCTCCTCTCTTTCTTTTTTACCGAATTAAAATGAATTCTGGCCAGTTTTTTTGATCTTTTTATAGGCTAGCTTATGTCACCATTTCAAATAGCGATAGAGGGTGTAGGGTCTCTTTCACCATTTGCAATGGCGATTGAAGCCACGGGGGCTTCTGTCACTAATTCAAGTGATAATTCGTCTCTCTGTTGCCAATTGAAATGGCGATAGAACCCATAGTGTTGATGTGATACTCTGTCATCCACTGGTTCGATGATAGAGCTTATGTCTCCATTTGACATGCAACAGAAGCTCTATCCTAGATTGAAAAGACGACATCGTCATTTCAAATAGCGACAGATGATTATTTCTATAATTGTTTTAAGTGAAAAATTTATGTAATATTAATAAAAATAGATTATTTTTTGAAAAATTATTTATTCAACTGCCCTCATCATTAATAATTATTTATATGGAGCATTATCATACTCTTGTACCGCCTGCATTCACTTCCTGGTAATAAGTCGGCAGCTTCGACGTATTCTATCTCTTGAGCATCCTCAAGGGCATGCATGCACATGTACATCGATCAGTACACGGTACATTCAAAATTGACTAATGCTAGACATCGATCAACTTGAGCTTAGTATAAGTTTCTTCAACGTAGACATGATCCAGAGCAGCTGGATACTTAGTTGTCAGTTATTCGTAGTTGAGGCCATCACGTAATAGAGATTAATAAAGGGACTACAGCGTCGACCTCATGGTTCATGATAATATTGATAGTGAATCTACTATACAATAACACAGCTGCACGAGAACATTAATTTATTTACCACATGAACAAAAAAACAAATGCGTAGGGCAGAATGACAACCCCATATGTTCTGCATTTCACTGATTTATTATGGGGGGCAATATCTATCAATGCAGAATTTTTCATATATTGGGCACAAGCTTGTGAAATCATTCTGCAATCATGCAGCATCAACGATGCCTTCACGTCGCAGTATACATGGTTTGTAATTGCAATATATTACTAGTCCCAGTTGATCATCCCCACATGAACATGAATACCATGTCATGAATAGCATGCAAAGGTTCTATCATCAAAATTGTTAATTTACTTAATCAAATATCTGCTGGTATATAGTCCAGTTCAGAGAAACACAATATTAATGACAATGCTGTAAAGAATGCTCATATCATGCATCGATGGTCCTGAAATATTCAGCAAGGGGGGATTGTGCACACAACCATATAGAACGTCACACTAGATTAATATGCACTTGTAGATGCATATATATACTACTGAGTACGTGCCAATCACTACCAAATATGAAATCAAGGTCTATTCTCCATACGTTGACACTGTAATTTATATTAAAAAACTAACGAAGGAGAAAGATAGTTCATAAACATGCTAATACGCTCCTCTGTAAACTATGATAGAATTAAAGCTGTGTGTTGGATTATCCAAACTGTACATTAATTTTGCATTTTCTTTTGATCAACCTCCTTGCCTCTCTATAAATGAGAATTGCAACATGTCTTCTTATGCATGTACTACTGATCTCCAATTGTTTTGTAGTGGACGGCCATGTGGACAAGAAGGTTACATTCTCATCCAGGAGCTAATAATTATGCAAAGCTAGATCATGAGTGGCTATAACTGTGTGTATAATTTATGTTTGTGATTCTTCAGCAATCAGCATGTACGACAGTATGCACAATTAATATCAGGGGCCACATTTTTTTCTTCAGCGATCAGCATAGATGACAGTGTGCACAATTAATTTCAGGTGTCACATTTTGTTCTGTGAGATGCAGCTGCTAACTTAATGATATTCACATGATACTATGAAGGGATAACGTTGCCATGCGTAATAGTGAGTAATTGATTTCTGGAACACTAATATTAACAGAGAGTTTCCATTGCTAAACAGAAATTGTACTCTGAACACATAATAGGTTGAGCAGAGGATGAACGGCATGATGTTTACTGGAAACAGATAAACATTGTGAATTTTCATAGAATGCTCTGAAGAAGATACTGAAGGATCTAGATCCGTTATTATTAGTAAATGGTATATTTTAATAATTAATGATAATTATATTGTAGGATTAATATTTTTTATGAGTTAGATAAATAGGTTGTGCCCTAAGATGATGAAGACTTTGTATGACATCATAAATTAATCGTCAACAAATCAAGATTTGGGATAAAAGATGACGTCATATGTTGATAAGCATCAAATCAAGTACCGATCGACCGTTGGTCTACAGTATTACTGGATTTCCTGATTTGTGCCCTCAACAGCTAGTTTCTTGGTGTAGGATCTATATACCCCTTCTGACCAGTTGGGGTAAGGTTGTTGATGCTCTATTCAATATTCTTGAGCTAGTGTGAGGCTCTCTATTCAATTGTACATGTGTTGTATCTTGTGAGCAAAAAGAAAGATATATAGTTGTATTTGTTGCATCTAAAAGTGGATTTTGTATCTATATTGAGCTTGTGCATTCGTTGCATGTGGTGAGAGTCAAGCAAAGGGTTTGACTTGTTACTTTTAGAGGTTGCCGACTCCTAGATTGTGAGAAAGCTTGACAAGTTGTGAAGGTTATAGCTCATCTATATGGAGGGGAAAGAGCTAGCACTAGTGGAATTGAGGTGATTCGCTTAATTTGTAGAGCTGGTCCAATTGTTTTCGTTTATCTCAACATTGACTAAGAGAAATTGGCAAGTCTCCAAACATCATGCTAAAAAGAAAACAGTGTAACTTGTTGTTTGCTTTCTCATACTTGTTTTACATTTAAGCAATTTATACTTCTAGAATGAAATTGATGTTTGCCGAAAGTACAGCAAAGGTAGTTAAAATGTCTCCACAAATGACCATCTGTTCCAAAGACAAGATAGTCGCGTTCTTAATTAGCACTTTACCACTTCCCAGTTCCTTGTTTAATTTTCTGAAAGATTATCCATTAATTAATAGTTCGGTGATCAGTAGCATTTTCTTTTCTGTAAATTGCACTTCATGTCCAATTTAATCCTTTTCCTAATCTGTTGCCAACATAAAAATGAAACATATGCAATAGTACAGAGCTATGTAAATATACAAACAAATCTGGATTCCAATTTGCAAAGCTGAGACTAAGGCTCTCTTTGTATTGGCTTCTATTTAGAAAAAACAAAAAAAAACCAATACGAACACTCGATTTCTTGAAGGTAGCTGTTAAACCATATGGATGGATGTAAATAAAGTGATGATAAATAATTAATATTTGGATTGCTTTGGATTTTGCGTTTGTGAAACTTTCGGTCGATCGCAGTGGAAGGTTTCAAGTTCGAGTGGTTTTTATTTCGTCTGAGTGGTTTTGCTCTGCTCCGAGTAGTTTTAGTCAGCTCCGAGTGGTTTTGGTCGCCCCGAGTGGTTTGCTTGAGTTCGAGTGGTTTTATTTTTGTCCGAGTGGTTTTGGTCTGCTCCGAGTGCTTTCGGACGGGACTGAGTGACATTAGGAGATCAGGTGACGTTCGAGTGCCATTGGAGTATCGGACAATGTCCGAGTAACATCGCGGGATCAGACAAGTCCAAGTAACATCAGAGCATCAGGCATCATTCGAGTGGAACCGGAGTATCGGACAACTTTCAAGTATCGATGGAGGATCGAATGGTGTTCGAGTGCGACTAGGTGATCGGATGACTTCCGAGTGACACAGATGCATCGGACGGTGTTCGAGTACCACCGGAAGATCAGACAACCTTCGAGTAGCATGATCAAATATTCAAAGAACGGACCGGTCAAAGCTATATGTTTTTTGTATGGCCGAAGCTACAATGATCTGGTCAAAACAGTACGGTCAAAAGAACAATACTTGGAGGTGAATAGTGATTCAGCTGGTCCTTGGAAGAGTATTGTAGCAGAGCTCAGCTTCACGACCATATCCAACTTTGACCACGACCGACTTCAACCTTGTCTAAATGACCACAACATTTTGACTACGTTTGGCTTCGACTACGTTTGGCTTCGACCATGGCAAATCGGCTACAACATTCCGACCACATCAGACTTTGACCATGTCCGGCTTCGACCACGTTCAATTTCGACCACTGAAGCTAATCATAGCTATAGTACTTTTCATGGTCGTAGCTATAGTATTTTTTATGGTCATAGCTACAGTATCTGGTCGGTACTCGATAGTCGTAGATTTTACTAGTCGATAGTCGATGACTTTGTAGTCGATAGTCATAGACTTTGTGATTGATAGTCATAGTTTGACTGGTCGATGTCGAAGGCTTTGCAGTCAATGGTTATAGACTTTGCAGACTGCTATTATAGTCGTAGACTTCACAGTCTTGTTTTCATAGTTGTAGGCTGTGCAGTCTGCTGTCGTTGTCTTTGGTAGTCGAAGGCTTTGTGCTCAGTTACTGTAGATTTCACGGTCAGTACGAGTAATTCAATTCTTATGATCTTTGAGACTTCGAGTACTTGTGTTAAACTAGCGGTATGACTGATTGGTGGTGATTGGTGAACAGCACTCGTAAGTTTCGGTACTCGAAAGATGAGTACTCGGTAGTTGAAATGACATGGTTCTCGATAGTCGGTAGCGATGCTTGTGGTTATGCCTGAGTGTTTTGAGCGGAGTGAAGGTAATTCTTGAGTACTTATTATTTTCGAGTATTCATTGAGCTAGCGGTCGTAAGAAGTGTCTGGAGCTATTTTGTGGAAAGCGATGGAATGTGTAGTCATGGATGACCTAGTTGATGGTCGTGGATGGTTTTGTTTTTGTCTATAGATGGACAAGGGTTGTGTGAGTGTGTGTGTGCTGTTGACGGTCAAGTTATGGAGAACTTGTGCCAGGAGAAGGTTTCTTTGGTCTTTGCATGTGCAGGTGAGCGTGGAGATGATCATGATCGGTGACGAGGAGGACCGGGACTAGGAGGGGGTAATATAAGGTCTAGACAGTTGAGATGTCACACGAGGTGGTCGGCTCATGCTGGAGCACATGGAGATCGAAGGTGGATGATATGTGGAGGCGTGGAGACGATTACGGTCGGTGATGAAGAGAACTGGGACTAGGAGGGGGTAATCTAATGTCCAGGTGGTCGAGATATCATGCGAGGTGATCGGGCTCACGCTAGAGCACGTGATGATGCGTGGAGAAGCTACATGAGGAGCGGTCTTGGAGGCTTCGACATAGGAGTTGGTGATGCGTGATAGAGATACAGGAGGTGTGTCCTAGAGGCTTTGTCACATGGTGAGACTGGAGACGTTATGGAAGGAGTCCATAACGAGAAGGTTTAGAGATATGGTAAAACCCATGTTAAGAAGGGTTTCAGATCCGTTGATTTGAGGAAGAGATAGAGTTGTGTGTTCGTGTTTGAGGCAAACATGGTTTGTAACCACATCCATGATACAGAAATAATAGATCAGATCTATTCCAAGAAAAGTTTGCTGGCATTGGTGACGTGTTTTCTGAGCATTGTTTTTCCTCTGTCTACGGCGTGTACTCGTTCAAGTGATTGAATCATTCGAGTGGCTGAAGTCTTCAAGCAGAGGAAGATTACGACTATGTGCGTCGGTGGTCATAGCGAGCAATTGAACGGAATGGTTGGACAATCGAAGCGTTCATCGAGCATGTGTGAGCGAACCAACATCTTGCGATTATAATCTATATCTGGTAATTTATATTGTTTGTCTTCTACTTATAGTTTTGGTTTCAAGTGTCAAAAAGTGGAGGTAATCTTCACCCCTCTGATTATGCTATACGATCCTACAAGTTGTATCAGAGCAAGGTAGCGATAGAATCATAGAGGTATGTGAATCGTCCCCCTATGCTAGATGGTACTAATTTTGTGTTTTGGAAGTGTCGCGTGCTAGCTTACATTGAGGCTTAAGGTAATGATGTCTGAAAAAAGGTTTCTCAACCTTATATTGTTCCTGCTGATGTTATGACTGAAAATGAGACTAATGTTGATTTGAATGATCGTGCTCGTAACATGCTTTTTTAAGGAATTTCTTACAAAGAATTTAATTGTGTAGCTCATATTACTTTTGCTCACTTAATCTAGAAAACTCTTTGTAATTATCATGTAGGAACCACTAAGATTAAGAAGGTGCATAAAAATCTTTATCAAAAAGAGTACTCGGATTTTGCTATGAAACCTGATGAATCTATAGATGATCTTTTTGCTCGTTTTGAAAAGATTTTGAGTTGTGTGGAGTTGGTGTTCTTCCTGCCGATGGAGATAATGCAACTAAAATTTTGAGGTCTTTAGATTCAGAATGGTTGATGATCGTCACGACTACTAATCAAACTGTCGATCTAGATACTTTAACCATAGATGATCTGTACTCTAGATTAAAAACTTGAGATGGAAGTTTTGCCATCTAAGACTGAAAAATCTTTATTTTTAGCACCTGTAACTAACCCTATGTAAACTGTCTCATTGAGTGCTTTGTCATGTGTTTCATTGTCTACTTTGTCCTCTTTTACAAAATATCAGTTCGAGCAGCTCTCTGAAGTGGACTTGGTCCTAATCTCCTCACGATTATACATGACTCAACACCGTGAGGATGAGTAAGCAAGGAGGCGCTTCAGGTCCTATCAGATGCTACGGTTGTGGCGAGCCAGGACACATTAAGATGGACTACCCCAAGCTCAAGGAGAAGGTGGTTTAGGAAGACAAGACTTATCATCGTCGACCTTCCAAGAGTAACACCAATGATAGATCCTTCTGTCATAGAGCTTTAGCAGCTATTAAGAATCTTGATTTGAGTGATGTGGATTCTGAGAGTTGCAATGATGATGACCACAACGATGATGAAGCCAAAGGCAAGAAGAAGAGTATAATGACTTCATGGACATGTGCTTCATGGCAAACAGCAACAACAACGATGACGACTACAGCGATCCCGACGAGGTAAGACCATCTTACGATGAGCTTGAAGAAGGTCTAGTTAGACTTGCCATCGAATTAAAAAAAGACAAAGAAGAAATTGAAAGAAAATAATTTTGTAGTTGAAACCTTGAATTCTGAGTTTACTAGACTTAGAGCATCTATTCCTAAAGATGATTCTTATGAAGCTTATCAAGTCTTACACTCTGAGTTGGAAATTGCTATATATGTTAATGCAACAGGCCTAGTTCAACTTAGGGCTGTGAGGGTATTTTGTAACCACATCTATGATACATAAATAATAGATCAGATCTATTTCAAGAAAAGTTTACTGGCATCGGTGACGTGTTTTCTGAACATCGTTTTTCTTCTGTCTCTAGCGTGTACTCGTTCAAGCGATCGAAGCGTTCGAGTAGCTGGAGTCTTCAAGCAAAGGGAGATTACGACTACGTGCATCAGCGGTAGTCGCAAGCGATCGTAGCGAGCGATCGTACTAAGAGATTGAAGGGAATGGTTGAATGATCGAAGCGTTCATTGAGCATGTGCGAGCGAACCGACATCTTGTGGTCGTAATCTACATCCGGTAATTTAAATTGTTTTTCATCTGCCTTTTGTTTTAGTTGGTGTCAAAAAATAGAGGCAATCATTCACCCATCTGACTGTGCTATGCGATCCTACAGCGGCTTCTACACTTTTCTCGCTACTATCTCGTTTTGGGGATAAGATAGGGGTTACAGGTGTATCACACACCTCATTCCTCTCGCTTTCATCACATACACGTCTCTATCTTTCCTTTTCAACGCTGGCTCACTCTTTCTAAGAATTACTTTTTCAGTCATTATTATTTATTTCCAGCGGAACTGTCTCAAAAACCAATCAGAATGATAATTGGCATGTTTTTCATGGAATCAAGCATGTGTGTGTGGCTGATCAATCAATCAATCATGCCGGAAGACACGTGCATCTTTTTTTATGATGTATTTCCTTTGTTTGGCACCTCCTTGAAGCGAATGTAAACCAACCCCCCAACCGCATGATGGCAGCCAATAGTACTTGAGCATTGAGAGCTATCGATAGGCGGGTACTGTTTTTTGGCTGGCTACAGATTGGCATTCTGAAATGTTGCATAGATATACTTTTGATTAGATTTCTCTTTCCCTTGTGCTGCAGCCTGCTGCAGTGTCTTGGCCAGCCCACACTTCTGCATGCCTATAAAGTGTGCACATACACGCAGATGGAGAGGTAGAGAGAGATATTAAAGCGCAGTATCTTTTTCTCTCTCTCTCTCTCTCTCTCATATATCCATAGTGGCAGAGGAAGAGGAAAAGATTGTGCATGACAAGATGTTTGTATTGGGGGGAGGTCAGAGTTTTGATCATAGTTGTTGTGATATGTCAGGAAGATCTTGTGGACCATGCACATATCACACATGCATGCGTGCACTTGCAGCACAAGACTGGCTGCATGCTGCAATCTTTGCGTTGCTGCAAATATGCAGCCATGCACTCATGCCATGGAAAGTCACATCACTGAATCTTTGTGAACCAGCTAAAAACCATTAAAACCACTAAGGGTCCTCTGTGTTTCAGTGTCCCCTTTAGTTCGTTCTCTACTTTCTTTTGTCTCTAGCTGTCTCTGAAAAAAAGTTTCTTTTTTAGTAGTGCTGACTGCTGGCTGCTTCACTTGCCAGGCCACACAAGCTTGTAACTGCAGAAACAGCCTTCAGGCTTAGTAGGGTATCTTGCTGTTCATGCCCTGTCTCTTTTTACTGTTCTTGTATCCTTTGATAGCATAGGGGTAGGATATTGCCACTACTCATAAAAGCTAGTAGTACAATGGTACATATGTATGCATGCACGTCTCTGAAAAGAACCAATAAACTAGCATGCATCTAAAAAGCATATGCACGCACACGTATATGCACAGAACCTAGCTCATTGATTATTAACCCTGTAACTCCTATATAATGCCTGTTTCAGGCCAGTTTTGCTTCCTGGCTTGCAGACCAGGAGACATGGACAATTAATTAAACCTTAAGCTACTCCACTTCAGAGCTGAAAATGCCAGTTGGTCAAGGGCAAGTTTTGGTTTCAGGACCAACTTGTATTGTTATACTAGCATAGGGGTAGCAGCGAAGGAGTTTGAAAATAGAAATGACCAGGAATCACCTCACCTCTGCTAGCTCAAACAGAAATACCTAGCCAATCTTGTCAAATTTCCAAAATCCGACTGTTCCAAGATTCCATCTTTTTACAGTTATTCCTCCATGTCCATGGATTTGCAGCAGTAGCTAGCTGTCGATGCTTTTCTGCACTAGCTAGGTAGAAACTTTCTTCTGTCTCACACCATACAATTTTGCTTCTGGGTTTAGTTTTTCATTGCCTATGGTACAGCGTATAGTCTGAATCCCTGATGAACCAAAGAGAGAATCCAGTATGCTTTATAAAAAGAACCACATCACAGATCTCTCATAACCTAGCCAATCTTGTCAAATTTCCAAAATCCGACTGTTCCAAGATTCCATCTTTTTACAGTTATTCCTCCATGTCCATGGATTTGCAGCAGTAGTTAGCTGGCGATGCTTGTAACTCTCCTATTTCTAGGAGTCCCGTGAATCACTCACAACTGCTTGGAATTGTTCAGCTGCGAGTTATATCAGTCGAGTATACAATATTGCCAACATATACTCAAGAACAAAAGCCAACTTTATTGCAAGATAAAAGCTTAACAACCAAGTATTATAGCGGGGCGAGCGGCCCTTAAGTACAATAAAAATCAAAACACACCAAAGGCAGGCCTAAGCGAAGAACAACCCTAATCTCAAGCGCCATCTACTTCGTAGAATCCTTCCACGCCGTCCTCATAGACTTCTTCATTCTCTTGCCAAGCATTTTCTGTTATTATTTTTACCAAGTATGATTACAAACCACCGTACTCAATAAGTCGTATGAGAAATACTATTTAACTACATGCAAAGATTTACCAAGGAGTGGGGTAAAATAGTTCATTATTTTACATGGATGCAATTTTAGTTGTAAACAAATTTTAGACATAAAATCACAACTTTCTTAAGGAGAACGGGGTTTTATAATTTGAATACCAATCGTAGTAAATTGCCAAATCTACTTATGCTTTGTTTTTGGATCCATCCATTAAACACAACTTCATTTTTTGAAAGCACGACGTTTTCGAATACTCTTCATTTATGACTCTGCAGAGCTGCCCAGCTTTACCCATAAAATCTCTTAACTCCTGCGACAGAATTAAGAAAATAAGGCGTTTTCACTGCTCAATTCTTTATATAACCTCTATCCAGTAGGTTTTTAATCTCAACAAACTCAAGTGGCCCACACGGCCTAGCCCGATTTGTCATAGCCCTACCGTTGTATGCTTAACCACCTCCCATACGAACTCTCTCTCGGTCTCCTCTCACTAGTTGTAGATATTCAATCGAACTTGAGCAGTTACTAGACCAGGTTTGACGAATCAATACTTGTGGTTGGGCAATCGCTATGTTCTTTATTTGGTATAAGGGTCTAGTCCTTAGTTTTCTTTGAGGCAACTTCCACCCACAAACCCATATTGTAGTGCCCAATGCACTGCCACCTTTCTGGTCTAAGCCTCCACCCTAGGATAAGGTCATAGGACCCGGCCAACTCATGGCTTCCCGTGAAACTTCCTTACCCAAGAATCACTTTTTAAAATTCTATCAGCAAAATGCTAAGTCTCTTAGTAGCAGAAAATTTTTTGAGTTCCAAAACTATCATGATTACATTAATAATACATTTGATATTATTAAGTCTTATCAAAGTGAATATGGCCATCAAATTAAACATGGCTTTTCGGGTGGTAGGACATTAGCTATATCATGTCATTCTAAACATTTATTGTACAAGAAATAACAACTTGTAAATAACACAATGAAAGTACTGATAGATAAATAATTAAAGAAATATATGTTCAATATGATCAAAGATATGTTACTTGCCTTACGGGTCTAAGTATTCAACGATTTCGAATTCTTCCGATTCTTGATCTTGAGCTTCAGTTTCTCCCTCCTGGTCTGGCTGAACTTCAATGTCGGGAGCTAACGTAAAGTAAAAGAAAATAACTCAGTTCCATGCTCGAAGGGTTGAGTTAGAAATAAAGAAATTAAATAAAGAAACAAAATACACGAAATCCGAATAAAAAGGGTTTTGGGTTTATAGGGGTCCGAAAAGGTGAAACGGAGCTGGGGAATGCATCGGCGGGCTCGAAACGGTCGAAATGGGTATACATATGTATTTTCGGGTTTGGGTGAACAGTAACAGGTCTGGGCACTATTTACTGCGGGTCTACTATTCATCGCAGGTTCGGTCGCACCGAATCCACTATTATTCATTGCGGGTTGGGTTCGGAGTTAACGGGTCGGGTGAACAGTAACATACCGTTACTGTTGATCTTCTTCGGCTGGACGCACGCGCGATAGAGAAACAGGGGAGAACGGCGATGGCGATTGGTGAGGCTAGAGTGGTTTGCAACATAAAAGGAGACCATGGTTGCGTTCTTGGCACTACTGGGATTCTATTTTTGGGGTTGGCAGGGGCAGGGGAGTCGGTGTTTGCTGACGGCGAGGCTTTCCTTCCGCGGGATGTTCGAATGGCACAGGGAGTACTGGGGTCTCTAGGGTAGTAGCGCTAGTATTTGAGCATCCTAGGGGGTTAGAGGGAGCTTGGGGAAGTGGTGGTTTGGGCAGGGGTGGTCAGAGTTGGGCTGCTCACGGCGGCGTGCCATGGTCGTGCGGCGGACCTTGGTGGCAGAGAAGAGAGAGGCTTGAGAAGCTAAGGTAATGGCTCGGGGGTATTTCTGAGGGCATGAGGAGGCTACAAACGAAGGTAATTGGAAAGTAATTCATCGAAGGAGCAAAATTTAATTTGGGCTTGCCTTGGTGAATTCCAGCGATTGTCAACAATGGGGAAGGTTGTTGGGGCTTTTGGGGTGTTTGGCTTACCCTAGGCGTCGATGTCTTCGAATGGAGAGGCTCGGGAACTTATATAGAGTGGTAGAGGTGGTTCGGCACAGTGGAGGGGCTATGGCAGTGGTGGCGCGTGGCATGGTCGGGAAGGGTCGAGGAGGTGCGACGCGGCTGGCTAAGGGGGAGGTATTTGTTCACTAATGTACGACATTGTGGCGGTCAAAGGAGGTTTGAATCGGCTGTGAGAGCAAGGAGAGAAAAGAGAGTAGGGAGGTCAGCGCGGCGATGGCGGGCGTGGCCGGTGGCTCTGACGCGCGGTTAGGGCATTTAAGGGGGGAGGCGTACAACCTTTGACAGGATACACAGGAGTGGCAGCGGCGAGATGGTGTGGGAAGGTGCAAGAGTGAGCAAGAGAGATCGGGCGACGGGAAAACTGGGGCGGCGGCGAGATCTTTTCAAACGGTGAACAGTGCTGGCGTAAAACCCTCCGTTGAGTCAATGCCAGTGAGAATTTATGGCTTGGATGGCTGATATTTGAGCTGAATTGGGCTAGGGTTCAAAGGAAATCAAGAAATTTGAAATTCTTTTGAAAAAATCGGTTTTGTTTCAATGCTTTTCTGCACTAGCTAGGTAGAAACTTTCTTCTGTCTCATACCATACAATTTTGCTTCTGGATTTAGTTTTTCATTGCCTATGGTACAGCGTATAGTCTGAATACAGCGTATAGTCTGAATCCCTGATGAACCAAAGAGAGAATCCAATAAACTTTATAAAAAGAACCACATCACAGATCTCTCATCCCTGTCAAGACAAAGTGCAAATATCCACCTGCATATTGTTTTGTACTGCTGCAGGCTGCTGTTTGACCAGACAGACAGATATGAGAGCCCTTTCGTGCCATGCAAAGCAATCAGCCCCAGGAGCAGTACATTGCACCAGGCATTTGCATCATAACAGGCATGACCAAGCTCTCCCTCCTGCTCTGGCACCTAGACATGCTACAGCCCCACACCATAAACATCTATCTTTTTTCGTCCTACTAACAAACAAAACGTAACAGGACAAACAGAGGCACCTTAAACCAGACAGGCAGTGTTGTTCCGGTTGAATTTGTTAGAAGTATATGTATATAGTTCTTTGTATAAGGAGTTTCCTGCTATTTGCTTATACACGGTACATGCTTATTATGGCCCATTTGGCCTATAGAATTGAAGTCAGTTTATTCCAAAACATGGTACCAAAGGAGGTTCTCCCCAACCTTAACTCTAGCCACCACCGCCTGAGCGCCACCGCTGCCTCTCCTCTTCTCCTCCTCCCGCTTCCTCCCTGCTCGGCATGCCGCCACTCTAATTCGGCTGCCTGAATTGGGCTGAATCCAGTGCCATCGGCCTCACTTGCCCGGATTCAGCAGCGCCCCGCCTGGATCTGACCGTCTTCGATGTCACCCCACTTGGATCCAGCAACCATCAGCCCTATCCCGCCCAGATTCCGCTGCCACTGGCCCCGCCCCGCTCGGATCAGGTCATCTCTGACGATGTCTCGCCTGAATCTAGCTGCTGCCGGTCTCGCCCCACCCGGATCCACCCACCTTCGTGCTGCCCCGAGCTGTGCCACGTCAGATCCCGCCACCGCGAGCCGCACCACGTCAGATCCCCGTAGCCCCGAGCTCGATCCACGCCAGAGGAAGAAGGAGGAGATGTTGCCCTGCTATGCCAAGCTCCAGCCGCTAATGGCCACCACTAGCTAATGGCCACCTCTAGCTCCTCCATCTCCATCCCACTCCCCAAGATCGTGTTCAATGAGACGAACTTTTGGGAGTGGTATGTGCACCTGCGGATTTGCCTCAATAGTCAGCACATCTGGGATCACCTCACCAGCGAGTGGCCTTGTCCCCTCTCCTTACTTCACCAGCCGAGCCACCTATCGGTGTGGGTGTTGCCCTAGCTGATATTGATGTCGTTGCTACATTTGAAGATGATGTGGAGGTGTAAGTCTGACCTTCATGCCTACAAGAGGTGGCAGGGTGATGAAGCCTGTGGCATCGCTATGCTAATTGGGAGCATGACCGTCGACATCTCTATGGACTTTGCCAAGCTCTTGTCATCATAGCTGATGTGGGAACGTGTCCAGGCATAGTATAGGCTAAGCAATGATGCCCTCTACCTCTGCGTGGTACACCAGGTGCACTCTCTTCAGCAGTTTGACACCACTATTTATGACTTCTATCAGCAGATCACTGAAGTATGGTACCAGCTTGACTCTTTGGGATTGGATGTCTGTCGGACTTATCCTTGTTGTGTGCAGACTCAGGCTTACCGAGTGACTCATCGTCTCTACGACTTCCTGATGTGTCTTTGATCAGAGTTCAAGCCGATTCGTGCTCACATTCTAGCCTGCTCACCACGCACGTCTCTAGTGGAGGCACTCACTTTTGTTCGTTTCGAGGAGACTCGTCTTTGTGGCATGACTCAGCAGCCGTCTTCTGTCGTTGTGGCTACTTGTACACCCACTTCTTCTACAACTCTTGTGGTGGTAGCATCTACTACTACTACTCCGACACTGGTCGGTGCCCTAGTGGCTGCTGCGAGTGCCTATACTAGTGGCGTTCACTGGACCTGGTGTTAACGTGATGGCCACACCTACCAGACCTGCTACTCCAGGAGGTGGGGCCAGGGCCATAGAGGTGGTTGCCCTTAGCGTGGCTTTGCTCAGTTAGGAAGTGTTGGTGCTCCTCATCAGCCAAACACCACCCAATAGCTGGTCCCCCTCCTTTAGTGTCTGTTCCATCAGCCCTACCTCAGGCTCTTTGGGTGCTGCTGATCTTACCACTCAATCTCCCACTTTAGGTTATCATGTCCTTGGATCCTAGACTCTGGTGCTTCCTTCCACATAACACCAGATTACATTCACTTCACTTCTTTGAGTCCTTCCGTTCTACCTATTTTCATCAGACTGCAGATGGTACTTCTCGTCTTGTCACTAAGCGAGGTGTTCTTTCCACTCCTAGTTTCCATATTCCTGTAGTTTCTCATGTTCCTAGGCTTGCTATGCAACTTATGTCCATGGGTCAAATTACTGATCATGATAGTCGTATCATTCTTGAGCCTGACTCATGCTGTGTTCAAGACCACTGCACAGGGACTCTGGTTGGGACTGTCCCGCGCCGCCTTCATTCTCAGCATATTTGGGAGGTCGACTGGTTGTGCCTTCCTTCCACTTCCGTTGCCTCCATCAGCCAATCAACCAGTACTGTTATTGCCTTTGCCGTGACCACTTCCATCAGGTTTGCATAGTGGCATAATCACTTAGGTCACCTATATGGGTCGCGTCTTTCTTCTTTAGTTGGTAGTGGTGTTCTTGGTTCTATTCCTAGTGGTTCTTCTTTATCTTGTATATGTTGTAAGCTTGGCAAACAGCTATAGTTCGCTTATTGTTCTAGTGACTCTGTTTCCACTCATCCTTTTGATTTGATTCACTCTGATGTATGTGGTTCAGCTCCCTTCATTTTGAAAGGCGGTTGCCGATATTATATGATCTTCATTGATGACTACTCTCACTATATTTGGATTTATTTCATGCCTTCTCATAGCCAATCTTTTCTGTTGATCAGTCTTTTGTTACTATGGTTCGTACACAGTTTGGTTCAGCCATTTATGTCGTTTGTGCTGATTCTGCTAGTGAGTCCTGTCTACTACTTTTCGTTAGTTTATTTCCACGTAGGGAACTCGTCCTTAGTACTCATGTCCTGGTGCTTACACTCAGAACAGTGACACCTCTTCTAGCCCGGACTATCTTGCTGAGTCAATCTCCTCTCTAATTTTTCCTAGTCCTCAGCTCTTCACTCTAGTTGTTTTGCTTCTGTCTCCACCACCTCCGCTAGTTTCACCTTTGGCTCCTTCCCCTTTGGCTCTCGTTGCTTCCCTACCAGATGATCCTACCAGCTCTTTTGTTGACGTATGCCCCTTTCCATTCCACTACACTCATCGTCCTCATTCTAACCCTTCTCCGCCAGCTTTGTCACCCTCTACCTCTACTCTTCCATCCTTATTGGGTCTTGCTTGAGTGGTTTCTTCTCCCTCCAACTTTGTCACCCTCTACCTCTACTCTTCCATCCTTATTGGGTCTTGCTCGAGTGCTTTCTTCTCCCTTCTTGTTGTGTCCTACTCCAACATCTCCTCCGAGGTACACTCTTCATGATCGGAGTGCAATTCCGCGTCCTGATTGCTACGGCTTTGCAATTTCTACAAGTTCTCTTATTGAGCCTACCTCTTATTGTGATGTTGCATCTCATCCTTAGTGGCAGCTCGCTACAGCTGAGGAGATTGCTACTTTGGAGCGTACTAGCACTTAGGACCTTGTTCCCTTTTTTTTTGCTTATGTTACTCATATCACGTACAAGTGAGTCTATAAGATTAAGACTCATTCTGATGGTACCATTGAGCGCTACAAGGTGCGTCTCATTGCACATGGTTTTTAGCAGGAATATAGACGTGACTATGATTAGAGCACGGTGGACACTCCTATGGAGCTTTACCTTCAACTTCATCCTACTGATGGTACCCCTCTCAAGGATCTTACTCGCTATTGCCACCTTGTTGGAAGCTTGGTTTACCTTTGCATCACTCGTCCTGACATCCCTTATGCTATTTACATTTTAAGTCAGTTTGTTTCTGCTCCTACCTAGCTCTACTACAGTCACCTCCTTCATGTTCTATGATATCTTTGTGGAACCATTACTCAGCGTCTTTTTTCCCTCGCTCCAGCTCCTTACAACTTTAGTCATACTCTGATGCGATTTGGGCTAGTGACCCTTCTGATCGTTGGTCTCTCTATTCTTTTGTGTCTTCTTTGGTTCTTTCTTGACTGTCTAGAAGACTAAGAAGTAGACTACAATTTTCTATTCGAGTGTTGAGGCTGAGCTGAGGGCTTTGGCATCTGTGACAGCTGAGATTGCCTAGCTATGATAGCTCCTTGAGGACTTTGGTGTTTTTTTGCACCGACTACGTTACTATCATAACAACACTAGTGCGATCAATATTGCTCAAGATCTGGTGAAGCACGGACTCATCAAGAACATTAGGGTTGATGCTTTCTATATGCGGTCGCAGGTGCAACAACATGTTATCGCTATTTAGTATGTGCCTTTAGAGTTTCAGCTAGCTGACTTCTTTGTGAAGGCGCATATTAGGGCACAATATAGCTTATATATCTCCAAACTCACTTTTATTGATTTACCATGAGATTGAGGGAGGTGTTAGAAGTATATGTATATAGTCCTTTGTATAGGGGATTTTCTGTTACTTGCTAATGCCTCGTACAGGCTTATTATGGAAAACTTGACCCATGGAATTATGCCCCTTTGACCCATGGAATTGAAGCGAGTTCATTCCAAAACAGAATTGAATCTTATGCTTGTGCAATCCTAGCTGCATGCCACAACATTTCTCTTTCCTGCCTTGCCATCTGATGATAGTAGTAACACTTCAGTGAAGTGTTGCCCGTTTAGTAATTTTTACAATCCTGCTAATATTGCACCTTGAAAGGAAGTCAAAATCAGATCTACATGATTTCAGTCATTTACTCACAAGGTTTCAGGGTTGTAACAGGGAAAATTGCTTTTCTGAATTCGACAAAACAATGCTTCTATCAGCGTGTGATGTTTTGAACTATGATGGATGACAATACAAGCTGTACAAAATCTAAATCGCTTCAGAAACAAAAGGAAAACGAAAGGGTCTTGAGGTGTACAAAAGAGCCAAACCAGGCATGATGCACTACCAAGATGACCCAGTAGATCTAGCTCAACAGCAGCAGATTGCTTCCTCGTCACTGTTCACTGAAGCTTCTTCAGTTTCTCAACAGGTGTAGTCTTTTCTTGCTCAACTGGGAAGTGCTTGATTCCCACGAGATCACCAACTTTGCTGATAACCTGAACAATTTGCAATGGTATTTTATGCATGGTCAGATCAATTATACTTCATGTGGTTTCCAACTAAAGCAAACTTGTCACACCAAGCCACCTAGGCAGTAACATTGACGAGAGTGTGGACTCCACCTTCAATCCTTTAATAAGATCTTCCCTGGAGTGGGAAGCTGAGATACATATCCTAGCTCTGGCAAGTAGTGGCTTAGCAGGAAATGCGACAGTAACAACAGCAACCTAGAATTATGTAACATGTCACATTTGTAAAAAAAAATGAAACTTTCATATATAAAAAAAAAAGTGACCAAACCCAAACATAAAGCATGAGTTATGTGAGACGGATTTCCATTAAAAAATTACTAAACGGGCAACACTTTTTATTACGAATCTAATGGATGGAGTGGTGCATACGAAAACTCACATTTTGCCTCAGGCACTCCCTTTAGAATGCAGGAATTTTAGCAGGATTGTAAAGCATGATAGGCATGACAAGTGAGTCATTATCTCCAAGAACCTCAAAACCCATTTTCTGAAGCTCTGAACGGAAGAAATTCTCCCTAATCTGAGCAAGTTTCTTGGCCCCTATTTAGAGCAATGATTACATTAGGAACTTCCTCAAGACAGGAGACGTACGAACCCGATAAAAGCTTAGAATTTATTTCTGACTAGTAAGATACCGTACGTTGCAACGGTGTCCCCAAAAAGGTAATAGATATAATCAAACGTAAGATTGCGAATTTATCTTAGATCTCATACTATGTGAAAGTTTTTTCTCAACAGGGTGTTTTGCGAAACTCAAGACAATTTACCCTGTGCTAAGTGATTTAATCAAAAAGTATAAACTAAGGGTTCTTTTAGATTTTCTAATTTCTGCAAGAATATTTGAACAATTTCTTGTGGCAATCCTATGTTCGAAGAAGACCTTAAAATTTTTCACGGAAAAAATAGTTGATATGTCTGATTTATACTATCCGTGATGGGTCATATCTTATTTTCATGCAAGGGCGAAGGGAAGGAGGAGCTGAATGGACAAACTCTCCTTTTAAATTAGCACAGAAGAGATATACCTCTGTTAGATCCATCTTCCCCACGGATAACCTTTATCGCAGATATGACCTGCTTGACCGCTGGAGGTGACATGGATGTTGCAAAAACAATGGGCTGGCCATGCGTGTTTGAGATGATGAATAATCTTAAAAACATAGAACGATCTATCAGTCAGATTTATCAACTCTATATGTGTTCAGTCAGGAATCGGTAAGTGAATATTTGTCATACTTTTGATGCTGCAGTGTAACCTCCACGCAATCCAAATGATTTCGTAAATGCTCCCCTCATAATGTCAACATCAGCTGGATCCGCTCCTAGTAGCTCACATACACCTCTCCCTGTCTTTCCAACAGCTCCAATACTGTGTGCCTCGTCTAAATATGTGTAAGCCTATTCAGATGTTTTAAAAACTCTAGTCAATAGTCAGATGTTTTAATGAACGTACGTACGTACGTACGTACGTATATGTATATATATTAGTTAAGTTTTCACCAGCTAATCCGAATTTTAAACTGATAGTGGTGTGTGTGTGTGTGTATAGAGAGAGAGGACTTGGAGTTTGTCCACATATGTGGATCTCCACATCCTATCTCTACCCTTCATTTATTCTTGGAGATTTGTGCCACATATGAATTTTCTCTCTCCCCTCTTGCAATATGTTCCATCAACAAGGTAAATAGTCACATTTGTATTTGTACTTCTACTGTAAGGTAAATAGTCACATCTGTATTTGTACTTCTACTATATTTGCATGTCTAGCTTCTCTCTCCAATACCTGCCTACCTCATTCAAATTTTCAAACTTGTTTTATCTCTTTAGCTACAACAACATAGTATAGTGTTCCTTGCATCTTTTCTCTGCAATCTTGTTCCTCTTCTTTCCTTCAAACCACTCTCCCATCTTCTCTCCCTCACTACTCATCTTGTTCCTCCATTCGCTGTCTAGATCGCTCGCTCTCTGATATCCCTTCCCTCATTGCTCATATTGTACTCTCCCCCCTCGCTCCTCGATCCTTGCCATCAGCGTGGTGACGGTCGAGGCAGAAACATGGTGGATGGCAATGGGAGGTGGCGGCGTTGTGGGCCAAATCTTCTCCAAGGCGTTGTCGCTCCGGATCAGTGAAGAGGAGTCGTGTGTTGGCGGTGGCTTGTCTTCGTGCAGCGAGGGCGCACCGCCCCAATTACAGGCAATGATTTGGGCAAAGCCGCGCCGCTCCCCCTCCTCACCGCATCCTCCGCGCCGCTCCCCTCCTCGCTGTGGTCGTGGTCAAAGGCGGCCATGGTCGTGGTGGCCGTGGTTGAAGGCGGCTGTGGTCGTGGGCAAATGGAGGAACAAGATGAGCAGTGAGAGAGAGAAGATGGAGGAACAAGATGAGCAGTGAGGGAGAGAAGATGGGTGCAGAATGGTTTGAAGAAAAGGGGAGGAACAAGATTGGGGAGAAAAGATGCAAGGGACGAACTTGTACCAATGGATCGTTAGCTCAGTTAATGTTCTATTCAGTCTGAGCGCATAGCACACAGCCGGACCATCATTGCACAACATTAAATGTGCAATTCAAATGTTCAAACTTGCTCCACCGTCACTAGCTCCCCTAGAGACATAAGGCAAGTTTTTGAGAGAGAGAAGCTAGTCATGCAAATACCATGTTGATGGAACGTAATGCAAGAGGGGAGAGAGGAAATTCAAATGCGGCACAAATTTCAAAGAATAAATGAAGGGTAGAGATAGAATGTGGAGAAGCTAGTCATGCAAATACCATGTTCGCTACAACCAAATAACATCCAATTGTTCTGGTGAGAAGTGCCAGCCATGGTCGAAAAGTGGTCAAAGGGCCGACCGTGGTGGAGGTCGAAGTGCCGGCCGTGGTGGAAGTGTCGTGGTCGAAGTACCGACAGTGGTCGAAGGAGGGTCATGGTCGAAGGAGGACTATGGTCAAAGTGTCGTGGTCGAAGTGCTGACCGTGGTTGAAGGGTCGGCCGTGGTCAAAGCATGGTCAAAGGAGGGTCATGGTCAAAGTGGCATGGTCGAAGTGCTGGCCGTGGTCGAAGTCGAAGTCGTGGTCGGAGTTGAGGGTGTGGTCGAAGCCATGATCGAAGTCAAAGGCATTGAGGCGCAGTGGTCGGCGCCGTGGGTCAACGCCGTGGTCGAGGCGCCGTGGTCGGGGCTGTGGTCGGGGCATCGAGGCGCAGTGGTCGGCGCCGTGTCGAGGAGCCGGGGTCAGTGCCGTGGGTCAATGCCATGGGTCGGCGTCGTGGTCGATGCGTCATGGTCGGGGCCATGGTCCAGGTGCTGTGGTCGAGGCGTCATGGTTGAGGCGCCGTGGTCGGGGCTGTGGTTGAAGGGCCGTGGTCGAAGATGGAGTTGAAAAGAAAGGAAGGGGATACCAGCCGATGGAGCAGTGACGACGGTTAGGCATTTCGTCGGTCAACACCGTCCATTAGCCTACACAACCGACTGTGGGCTCCATGCTCTCGAACACGATGGTCGTCGGAGTGGCGTCCACGTTCTCCCCTCTTCGATGGGCAAAGCTGCCAAGCGAAACCCCGCCCCCTCCCCCAAATGGATAGAAAGCATGGGCCGGAAGCGTAGAGCAGAAATCCGAAACAGTTGAGATGAAATCGAGAATGAAGAGAGACCCAGGCCAAAAGCATGGCCCGAAAGGTATAGAAAGCAGAGACATACCGGGCCCTCTTGGAAGAACCACCGCACGACAGTGCCCTCTGGCTGCATGCGCCTCCTCGCGCAGCACCACCCATCTCCTCTTCGGGTGGTGGCTCCCGTGGGGCTCATTGGCGACTCCCCGACGTAGAAGTCTTGGATCCAGCCGGATCTAAGAGAGATTGTCTGGATCTGGCCGTCTCTCATGAACTCGAAACTACCGAGACATGGATGGGCGCGAAGGAACTCCCAGAGGCAAAAAGGCGGCTTGAGAAGGCAGCAAACGATTCCAAACGGCGTTGGAGAAGATGGGAGGAGGATTGGCAAGGCGAGAGGAGGAAGCGGTGGCGCCGACGCGGGAGGAGATGGGGACGGAGGATTGCAAGGGGACAGCGTGGGAATTGGCGGCGAGGGGAGGGCTATGTTGTACCAACAGTCATAGAACAAGGCAAGTCAAGACAGCTGATGGAAAAGATATGTCCAATCGGAATTTCAGAAGTAGGGAGGAAAAAACAAAAAGAGAAGGAAATATATATAACAACACGCACCTCAAGCCAACAATAAATGGTGCAGATAATATGTAGAGGTCCCCATATGTGGAGAAACCTCTTTTCTTATGTGTGTGTGTATAGTATAAATAACAAGGGCACCACCATGGTGCCTAGACTCCGTGATCGAACTTCCATCCATGATCCAAATCGATCACTTTCTTTCCAAATCGATGTCTTTCCGAATTAATGAATGCTAACGGGTTTGGATGATATACTATATACCATTGCACTTACACGCATCTAAAAGCAATCCAAAGACAGGAAACCTTGATACTCAGACACCATGGTGCCCTATTTCAATACACACACACACACTAGTATTAGCATGCCCGCGACAATGTCCAGCATGTAAGGAACTATTCTTTGCCATTACTATGATGCGCAATGATCCTTATAAAGTATAAACAGCCCAAGAAATCAGCATGCAAAATTCTCGAACCTTGTATTTCTTGCAGACAGCTATAATCTCAGGGAGTTTGCATAGCTCCCCTTCCATGCTGTAAATTCCCTCAACAATCACAATAAAGTTCTTCCAGGGCCTGTGTGTATGAGGCTGCCCCCTGCAATATGCTCTCACAATACATCTTCCAAATGTGCAGCATCTAGAAGAAAATAAAGGGAAGCATTAAACTTCACGTCTTTACTATGCATTGTTGAGCTCATTACTTGAGACAGTTGTTAGTGACCTTACTGTTGTGTTGAAAAACCCGGACAGTAGCCCCTGAACCTCTAGCGCCATTCACTATAGAATTATGGTTCAATGAATCACTAATTATCAAGCCCCCTGCAATCATTACAGTACATTAGCTCCAGGATGTAAAAAAAAGACTCTCTTTACCACATACCTTCCCAATCAAAGCAGGAATGACCGCAGAGTTCGTCACATAACCCATGCCAAAACGAATAGCCGCAGGCTTACCAGCAAATCGGGAAACCAGCTCCTCGAGCTCTGTGTGCAGCTTAGTGTTGCCTACGATCATATAAAAACAATTAACCTTACAAATTTCACTATATTATTAAAGTACTCAATGGAGGCAAACTATGGCACAGACATAAGCACCTACCTCCAACTTGGACACCGCAAGTAGTAGTAGAGTATTTCTTGAGTGACTCAATAACACGAGGGGTGCAGTACTCATTTGCCGCAGCAAAACCAAGGTAGTTGTAGGAACCCAAGTTAAGGCACTTGGATGTTTTTGTGGTACGGCTGCATTAAAGATGCATTGAATCAGAAACTAAGCATTGAAAACATATGCAGCATTTGCTTATGCTACTTAGATATGGAATCAAATGTGGGAAAAACATACTGAAGTGACTTGTTACTGTCATTTGAGTAGCGCTCAACCACATCGAACCAAGTATCTGGTGCACTGGCAATTGGTCGGCCAAAACAGTCCTGTTGTGACAATTGACAACAGAAGTCAATAAGGAAAGCCAAACAAAAATAAGATCAGGATGTTATTCTAGAGGGTGAATTGTGAAACATCATCCCTCACATCACTGGCCATCAAGATCTTTGGATTTACATTGCAGAAGTGATGTACATAAGGTTCACACATACCTACTCATAGTAAAACTTAGTTCCTCCTAATAACAACTCTGTACCCTGGAATATTGGAGTAGCACATTCAAGATCACTCAAAAGAAGCAACCCTTTCACTTCATCCAGCCATTAATTTTACATTTGAACCAAAGAAAGAAACTTTCCTATCTTGGACTGTCCAATTTTTCATATGATAATTCCAGTTCAATACTACATGAAGTTAGTGCTTCAAACATCCTTGCAAAGGATCAACTTCTACAACTTTCACCTGGAACAGGCTCCAATCCATAATATGATCTACCTACTCAGGCACTAAATTCACCACGCTCACCACTAAGAAATAACTAACCCACCATTATATGATCCCGTGACAGTTCCAACAAAATAAAACGAGATTTTATGAATCACGGCTACTTTGGGAATCGTTGCACTCGGATGGAGACCTCACCTGGATGCGGAGATAGAGGCGGCGCGTGTAGAAATCCTCCAGCCCCAGGCAAATCGGCGCGTAACCCTACGAAATTAACAAGAAGAACAGCGTGAGCTAAAAACATCAAAACAAATCCGAAACTCTCCGGCCACCAGAGCGGCCGGGCACGCAGGCAGGGCCAACGCACCTTGAGGTTGTTGGATTTGCCGGCGTGGAGGATCCTGCGGAAGAAGTCGCGGAGCTGGCCGAAGGCGAAGAGGAGGCCGTAGCTGAAGAGCGTGGTGAGCGCGGTCATGTACGGGAGCCTCACCATGACCATCCTCGCTTCCTTCCATTCCCTTCACTCACTCCCCTCGACGCAGCACACGGCGGGAAATGCGGTGGCGGTGGGAGGCAGCGGCCGCGGCGGGAGTGGTATTTGTAGCCGCCAGTTCGCGCGAGGTTAGCGGTTTGTTAATGGCGACGAGGGGCGGCGATTACTTAGACTGGAATGGAATAATATAATTAACGGAATCGGGATTAGGAGAATAGGATGTGGGATTAACGGGTATAATGGCAATGGGTTTGATCGTGGACGGCGACAACGGAGGAGGCGAGGGGAGGCGGAGGCAGTCCCCCACTCGCGAATAGACCTGGCCACAGGACCGGGCCTTTTAGGCCAGTATCGGCCCGTGGGCGGGGCCGGCATGATATGCTTGCCAGAGCTGTGTGGGGTCTACCGAGCAGTTATGTTAGATGATACGGCAGGACACATTTTGTCTACGTTGGGCTTGGGCCAGTATGGCACAAACGCAGGCTCATCAGCCCTAAGCAATTACATCACGTAGCAGGGCACAACGGCACATGACAGGGCGCCTACCGCAGCACTACGATGGTGCGGCATGGCATGCCTTGTCCTATGGCTAGCACTGACATGGTCCTCGCGGAGAGAGAAAGCGGAGACAACGGAGAGTACTTGCGCTAGTTCGTACCGCTGTCCCATGTGGTGTCGACGCCATGTGAAACCGAGGTCACCGCGTGGATGGCATCCCATGACGCAGCAAGGCCACCACAGTTATTGACGTCATGAGCATGGCACCGACAGGCCGCAAACGCACGCACGACACCACCTTTGTCACTGCACCCACCCACAATCCGCCGCCGACCTCTGCTTATCATTCATGGGCGCGACGTTGCTAGTCACACCCTACCTTACCATCGCTGCTCTCCACTACCCTGTTTCCACGCTCGCTGCCCACATAGAGCCCCAGTGCCCTGCCTCCATACTTGAGCCCCAGCGCCCCGCATCCACACTCGCTCGTCGTCCGCATCAACGAGGCCACCGCACGCGTCTCCCATGCCACATCGAGGGCCTTAGGCCACGACGCGTCATCCCCTGCCATCGCCCAACGTCGGATTCGCTGCATCAACCGAATCCCACCCCAAATCGTTATATGAAAGGTGGGCAGCGCTGCAGTAGAAGAGAGCCTACGAAGGCGAGCGACGGAGGTAGTGTGAGACAGGAGGTGACGGCAGAGAGGGAGATGGAGAGAAGAAAACCAAAGAAGAGGTGGGGATTGGCAGTGGTTGATAGTGCAAAAGGGACAGGTTTGGATTAGCACAACATGACGGTGGCATGGCGTGCCAGTGGGCTGTGCTTGGGCTTATTGGAGGTGAGGTGGGCCATGCCAACACGTCACAGCAAGTTGGCCATGCTAGGCCGGCATGGTCCTAGCCCACTGTCCACCGGTCTGGTACGGCCTAAGTCGCAAGTCTACCCGCGAAGCACCCATCGTCACTCACCTGCGCGCTTGCATCACACTGTGTTATTTTTCTTGGTGTTAGTGTTCTCTGTCCGTTTTGATCTCATGGTCACAGCAACAGCACTGGTTTTCCTATAAAATTGCTGGTTTTACAAGTTACATTTATGCTTGTTAGAATGGATTAATTGAGTTCTTGTAATTCAGTTTGATGGCCACATCGAAGTCAATCGGATGGTTATTTTAAATTTCTTGTGACCAAAATTCGAAGATAAAGATAACGTAAAAAAGGATACACTCAAGGCGAACATGTTGTAAAATATTTTGGTAGGAGGGGTTTATCTAAAAGGTTTGTGATATAACTAGGAAGACCTTTCAAATACTGCCATCGCCACCAGTGGCAAACCTTGGAAGCAAACATGGCTATCGTACAAAAATTCTCTTTTTCACAAGGTAATGTGCAAAAAAAATTTAGTTAAAGGGTGGAGATTGAGGGGTTGATCGAGAAAGTTACAAGGGTCCATTTCAACTTGCATGCCTCCATACTTTCACCACCGATGATCATTGATCACAAAGATAAGAATGCAAAACCTTGAAGAAATAAATGGTTTATGACTTACAGCTTCTCCCGATCGAATAAATGAGACGAATTTTTTGTCACATTTTTAAGCGTTTATCGGAATATTTTTTAAAACGACTTGACATTCGGTTCGTTTATATAAACGCTCATGTTAAAATCAAAAATCATCAATCATAATCAGCCACAATAAAAAAAATCCACCTATATATCTAAATGCATTCACAACAAGATGACCAAAGAATTGTCTTCCCGTCTTGAATGCATCTGACTTATTTATTACCCTCTTTGTCCATAAAAAGGATGTTTTTAAACTACATATCCTAAAAGGCTTTTATAAATGGATCCACCATCATAAAGTCAGAACAGTGACGAAGTGCAAATATTTTGTGGATGGTTGCATCAGATTTCAACCCATGTATGGCCGTATATCTCTCATCTTGTTGGTAATCATCGCTGGTTTTATTTGAAATAGCACAAGAACACAATACAAAATGGAAAGTGAACTGACTGATGTCGTCCAGATGCTGCTCATTAGAGCAACTCCAGCAGTAGCCCTCAAATCTAAGCCTCTACTTTTCATTTAAGGGCTCCCCTTACTTTTGATGGCCTAATTTTTTTTTGCTTCTACTCCAACAGCACCCCTCAAATCTAAGCCCTCAAAATCCATTCCATTACACACTGACACATGGGACCCACTCCTGACAAATCCATTCGGGCAAGGAGGTAGGGGATTTTGGCGGCGACGGTGACGGGCGAGGTGACGGCGATGGGCCGAGGTGTCGGCGACGGGTGAGGTGACGGCGATGGGCCGAGGCGTCGGCGACGGCGGCAAGCGGCGTCGGCGAGGAGGCGGCGGGAAGCGGAGGAGGCGGCAGCGGGAAGAGGAGGCGCGCGGGGTGAGCGAAGCGCGGCGAGGGAGGCGCGAGGCGAGGTGGCGAAGCGGCGGATTTTGGCGGCGATGGCGTCGGCGACGGGCGGAGGCGTCGGGCGAGGGAGG
This sequence comes from Dendrocalamus sinicus, assembly GCA_036346575.1. NCBI lineage: Eukaryota > Viridiplantae > Streptophyta > Magnoliopsida > Poales > Poaceae > Dendrocalamus > Dendrocalamus sinicus. Next base: position 6,720,777 of record CM070643.1, read on the forward strand.
CGGGCGGGCGGGGAGGGAGGCGGCGGGGAAAGAGGCGGCGGGGAAAGAGGCGCTCGGGAGGGGAAAGAGGCGCGACTCCAACAGAAATTTGAGGGCTTGGCCTAGAGCCCCAGGAATGAGGGCTGAAGGGGGGATTTGAGGGGCTCCTCAAATTTGAGGGCTCTAGTAGGGGCCATGTTGGACCTCTATTTTTACCTCAAGCCTACAAATATAAGGTTTGAGGGCTCAAGTAGGGGCCCTGTTGGAGTTGCTCTTATGCATCTTATGGAGTATTGACTGATGTCGTCCAGATGCTGACTAGCATATGCATCTTTGTTCTTCAAGGATGCTTTCAGTCCAAATCTATCACCTGACTTTTTGCAGGTTTTTTTAGTGACTCGGTCAGGGTTGGGATTGGATGGACCACGAATGCACTGCTAAGTCAAGAACCCCACCCATATAACAATTCAGTTCAGTTGTAGATAAATCCATTGCACTCATGACTTGATTTTTTTCCCTTTTCGGTGTGAGAGTTTGAAGGTCCAAGGAGTCAGCTGTTGGTGCCCTATCGACAAATGCTCGGTCTGAATTGGCCCACACATATGACATGCCAAATGGAGTAGATGCTCCTCCTGGAATCGAAATGCTGGCGTTGCCTCCTAAAAACCAAAGCATATACTATAAGCACGGACCTGTTCATTCCTCAGCTGTGCTAAACCGCGGCCATCCGATCAGCCGCGCGGGTACCATCTAGCCCTCCCTCCGCTGCCCTGCCTTGAGCCGCACGCCCGCACACCTCAAACGAAAAAATGTGTCGCCCTTCTCTGCTGGCTTCCCCATCCCCTATCCTCGACCTCCATACTGTTGGCCGCCCTGCTGCAGTGCCAACCCCCGTGCGCCCAGCATCCCCTCGTCCTCTGCCTGATTCTCAACCACTCATTTCCTGAGCGGAAACCTATGTCATTGCCATTCCTTTCCACTGTCGTGGTCTGCTCCTCTTCTTCGCGCCACCTCCGCTATTCCTCTTCTCCTCCTTGGCTACCTAGTGCCAACAGAGGCGAAGCTGGGCCTTGGGCCGCTAGAGCAATGGCCCGAGGCCCAGCTGATAATTTCCTTTAAGTTTTACTGTAGGCCCAGCTGATAATTTTCTTGTCTTTTTTTAGTGGGCTGGGCCCGAGGTGTACCTTTGGGCTGGCTACGCCCCTGAGTGCCACCATGGTCACCTGCGCTATGCTAGCGTACCGATTTGGGTGCACCAGCCTGCAGCTATCCGGCTACAGTACGACTGCTTGTTGCTCCACAAGGTGGTAGTAAAGGTGATTGTAAGACCATGTGGCTTGGTTTAGAATATTTTGGTGATGAATAATTGATAATTGTAAATTTATGATGAACAATTGACAATGTTGCTTACTGTTACTTAAGGTGTGTAGCGTGTGTATGGACTAATGTTGGTCAAGTTAGGATGAACTTATGTCAAAAAAAATGTGCTTTGGTCTTTGTATGTGCAGGTTGAGCATGGAAGCGATCATAATCAATGTCAAGATGGATCGGGACTAGGATGGGAGATCCGAGCTTCAGAAAGTCAAGGAGGTCACGAGATGGTCGGGCTCATGCTTAGGACGCATGGAAATGAGAGATGGATGACGTGTGTTGGAGCTACGGATGTGTGGTCCGGAGGCTACGACACGTGGTGGATGATGTGTGGAGAAGCTATGAGAGGTGTAGTCCTAGAGGCTTCAACACGTGACGAGTTAAAAAAGTTGAAATTTTGAAAAACTCGTGTTAGGAAGGGTTTCGGGTCCCTTTGTTGTTGAAATTGGATTAGAACTCGTGGGCTTAGGATCAGCCAAGTTTTTGGCTCTAAACTATAAATAGAGATAGGGTTAGAGGCTAACCCTATGGCTTTTTAGATGCTAATTTTGTGCTAGATTTAGGGGTGCTAGAGAGGCACTTTGTAACCGTGTTCAAGCCGTGGTCATAAGATTGTCTGTGTTTCGATGCCGTAATCGTAAGAGTGTCTGAAGACTGTAATCACTCTTAACTGAGCAAAAACACTCGAAAGCAAGGACATCAACAGCAAACGACCAAGTCTTTCACAAACGCAAAATCTAAAGTAAACCAAATATCAATTATTCATCATATCTGAATCTACGACTATCCACACGGTCTAACCCGAGTAAATCAATGGACCATTGTACCCAATTCTGTCCAGTTCCCAGGCATCAAAAGAGAGAGGAAAAAGTAGCAATATTTCTGGACGGCATCCAAAAGTATTATCCACTTGTTTTTGTCTGCTTGCAGCAAAGTACGAGTGCAGTAGAAGCAAGCAAGGGGGTGAAGGCAGCAGAGAGCACAGCTTTCGGAGTGAGATAATGAGCAGCAACTTAGTGTCCACCATTTCTGCATCACCATCTGCAGCCACTACTGCTCATTCTCGTCATGATGCAGTGAAGCAGCTAAGAGCAGAGAGCGGCAGAGGCAGGGCAGTGGTGGTGAGGGCCGGGCCTGGGCCGCTGACGGAAATAGAGCCGGACTTGCAGGAGGACCCCATCGACAAGTGGCGCACCAACGGCGTCAGCCCGGTCTGTCCCTCGTCTCTCATTCGCTTTAGAATATGTTTATTTTTCCTTCTAGCGGAGCGCAGGAGCCTTTTTCATGGTTTCTTGCTTGTCAGAAGAAATGAATAACATTGGAATGAAGTTGTTTTCTCAGGAGGATATTGTGTATGGAGTATATGATGCCCACCATACCTACAATGAAACCTAAGGTATAAATGGACTTGTTTGGATTGGTTTTTAAAATCTATTCTTCTATAATAAATAGCTTTTTACCGTACTTAACTTTTAAATAAGACAGAGTCTATTAGTCGATTATGATATACACTGTAGTGACTTTATTTATATCGATTAAAATCACACACAAGTCTCTTTATTTACAAGTTTCTCTATAAACTGTTACTATTTATAAATGAAAACAAAAAACCAAAACTAAAGGCCAATATAAACAGGCCATTATCTTAACTCCCTTATCCTCTCCTTCAATCGAAATGTATATCATGTGTACAGAATAGGCTTTAGTGCTCAGCTAGAAGTTGTGCTGATTCTGATATGATGTTGTGAAACAAATCATCCAATTGTAGATAAGACGGGCTTCTGGGAGGATGTCTCCCAGTGGTACCAAGAAGCTGAGCTTCTTGAGGGCTTTCAAGGTACACTCATGGTACTTTTTACTGTCTTAAAAACAGTATATGTCCTTAAATCTTTGTCTCAATCAGATATCAGACACCATAAGAGATTTTTTATCCTCGAAACAATCTTGCTCATTAACATCAATGTCAATCTCTTGTAGCAATCATCGCCTGGTCATTTCTTCCTGCAATCATCCTTGGCATGGCTTTCAATGTACTAGTTCCATTAACCTTTTCCTCCTACTTACATGCATCATCTATCTTGAGTTCACTGAATGGAGATATACATGTCTACTTGTTTGTGCCACTAGGGAGAGTACCTTTACATTGGAGCAGCTCTCTTCATCATTGTGTTCTGCATCATTGAGATGGACAAGCCAGACAAACCACACAACTTTGAGCCAGAGATCTACATGATGGAGAGATCGGCTCGAGGCAAGCTCATCGAGGACTACTACTCCGTGGATATCTGGGACTTCAACGAGAGGTACGGCAAGCTCTGGGACTTCACCGCCAGCAGACATGGGATTGTGAAATCATAGATGCCATTCAGAAAATGGGGTGTCACATTGGCTAGAATCCTAGCTGCAGGTGCAGACCAGTTCAGATGATAAGTACGTATTGTTAGAGTTTGTAATCTTGTTTTCAGTTTAGAAGACGCAGTCGTCTACGACTTGGTGGTCATGTACAAGTTTGGCCATGGTCGTATAAGAGTCTGCTTCATAATCGTAACTGAGTTGGAGTCATAGTCGTAGTCAAGTACGACTATATGTCCGAGTCGTAGTCAAGCCCACCCTGTGGTTGAAGAGCAGAGTATAAAAGGGTATGTCATTGTATCGAGAGGAGAGGGGTGAAGAGCACCAGATTAAGGCGATGCAGTCGTAGAGGAGGTGCCGAGAAGAGGGTGACCGGTGTGGTCGTAGGAGCACCAAGTGGAGGCGATGTAGTCGCAGAGGAGGTGCAGAGCTTGGAGTGACCAACGTGGTCATAGGCAGTCGGCATGACCGCAGAGCATGGAGCGACCAACATAGTCGTGGGCGATCAACGTGATCGCAGAGGAGAGATGATAGGAATGGGGTCCCGATCTTCCAACAGATTCTGAATATGTTCGATTTGGTGGAGGCGCGACACAAATCGATCTGGCTTCCGAACAACACGTTCCGAACCCCGCAATCGCAGCACCACGTCTCCTCAAGTTATCAACCGTGCGCAGCCCGGTTGACCTCGCCAAGAAGGCTAATCCTCGCCTGCGAATCGAAGAATACAAGCAAGAACAAGGAAGAACACAACTGAATTGCAGATGTATTAATTTAGCACTCGAAAGTTAGGGTCTCACAAACCGATGAACGGCGAAACTGTTCAAAGACAGAATAATCTAAGCAAAACCCAAACCCTAATGGTGGGGGTGGCTGCTGGATATAGAGGAGTGAGGGGCGTGCAAAACCCCTGGACGCGCCCTAATGGGCTCCAACACGATACAAAGCCGAACGGCCCAAAAGACGGTGGCGCAGCACCCTGACAGATTCTAAACGCCCAATTGTTTCGACGATTCCCGTTGACTCAGAAGGAATTTATCATGGGACCAGAGCCATTGGAAAGTTCGCCTTCTCAGCTTTCCATCCATATGTAGAACGTCCAAAACGGAGCCCGGATGCGATCTGGGCGTCCGTTTTAGTGCGGCCTGGTCCTGGACTCCGAATTGGATTCGAAGTCGGCTTGAGTTGGGCATCCAACATGATTCGACCGCCCTTGCTGGACTTGTGCACCTCGTAGCTCTTCTCCAAGTACTTCCTGGTCCTCTCCATGGTTCCTAATCATAATTAAATCATTAGGTAGCAATCGATTCTCAAATGAACAAAAAGTACTTAGGAACGAGCTCCCCTGTAAATTCAATTGTCGGGTGCGAGCTCTAGTGATTGGTCCTTGAATGTCAAGTGTAAGAGTGTTGTGTGTATCGGAAGAAGTGATGTCCTCATCAAGAGAGACGACCAGTGTGGTTGGAGGAAGCGACCAGCGTGGTCGTGGGCGACCGACGTGGTCGTAGGCGATCGGTGTGGGCGGCTAGTGTGGTCGGAGGTAGTCGGTGTGATCGCAGTGGAGGCGACCGGTGTGGTCGCAAGCGGTTGGTGAGATCGTAGGGGTTCGTAGATGTAGTCGTAAAGAAGTTACGACCACGGCGAACAGAGGCTCTCAGACGTGGTCGTAAAGGAGTTACGACCACGACGAGCAGAGGATCGCGGACGTGGTCATAAGGGAGTTACAACCACGGCGATCGGGGCAGAGGGCGTCTGCAGGAGCAGCAGACCTGGTCATAAAGGAGTTACGACTAGGGTGACGAGCGGAGGTGTCCGCTGGAGCAGAAGCTATGCTCGTAAGGAGTTACGACCACAGTCACAGAGCCGAGGACGGTGACGAGAGCGGATGTGTCCGCAGGAGCTGGAGACGTGGTGGTCGACAGAGTCACTGCGTGGTTGTAAGGCGTTGCGACTATGGTGATCGACCGTTGTCGAAGGAAACGTAGCGAGAAGTGGTGAACGTGGTCGTAACTTCAGCTGAAGTTTACGACCATGTGGTCGGAGCAGAGAAGAGTGATCGAGAGGTCATAGTGTGGTCGTAACAACTGTCAGTGTGGTCGGAGATCTAGCTTAGCGGTTGTAACAACACAAGAGGCAGTTGTAACTTCAACAATGTGGTTGTACGACTGCAGGAGGTGGTTGTAGCTTTGTTCATCTCTCATGAATCCTTCTTGTTTTGGTTTATTTGCTCTTGATCTTATTGGTTTTGATCTTCTTTCTCATTCTTAATCGTGCTGGATGCCAAGAAAGAGTAAGTGGTAAAGATGTCTCATGGAAATCAATCATCATCCATCTAGGTTTCAGGTTTGACAAGTTATCGAAGTTGCTCGGTTTTGCTTGAATTTGATCTTCTTGGGAGATTTCTTGATCCAAGGGTTTTTGCCTCGATTTTTTGTGATTTCTTGCTTGTTGTGACATGTTGGACATATCTAAAGCCATGTTGGTTATCCTCCAGGCACGAGTAAGTTATATTTCGAATTTTCGATCTTTGTCCAGTTTTGGTGCAATCCTACTTGTTGTAGAGAAATATCTAAATTTTGATATAGATTCTTATGATTTTTAGATGGAATAGATTCCTGAGATCTTAAGCAAAGTGTGTACAAAATTTTATATCATTCGGATTTGGATTTTTAGAGTTGCATCAAAAGTTGTATTGCCTCGAACTGATTTTTTAGTTCTAGAACAAGGGAGCGGTTAGACTGCCCTCTCCAGTTAGATCGCCCCTAGTAGCCAATCTGATTGCCAGAGCCCTGAGCCCTTTGGATTTTGATTTCTTGATGTGTTTGTTTTGGTGTTGGTTTCCAATTCTAATCTTCATAGCTCAGTAGTTATTGGAGTGAAACATCGACAAATACTTGAAGAGAAATTTTAAAGACACCGTTCACCCTCTGTTACCATACTGATCCTACAGTATGTAAGACTGAAGCTTCTTACATTACATACTCTCTGAACAAAGCATGGAATAGGTAGCAGCACCTTGTTCCTTCAACTTCCTGCATCTGCATGGTTCTTTTATCTTTTCCCCAATGTTTTGAGAAAATAATATGCAGGGCTAATGCAGTAGAAATACATAATTGTTAGTTTGGCGCCACCCTCCCAATCTTATAAATATCTAACAGAAAAAAATGTCATTCTTACTCGTGCAAGATGGAAACCTATGGTAAAAAAAGAAAGAGGGGAACCAGCAAGGTGGGGGGAAAATAAAGCAAGGGAACCTCACAGCTGTACCTTTTTTGTACACTTGAGTTACAGCTGATGAGCTGACTCACAATGAAAAGAAAATAGAGGGAAAAAATGGAAAGAGAACAGCTAACCTATGACAGTGATAAGAGGAAACTAGCTTAGCTGTAAATGCTACACATTCCATTCCATTCTTCATCTTGATGTTGTGAAGAGCTGACTGCCTAGAGTCACAGTTGGCGTGCCTTCTATCGTGACGGTCGTCAACCTGATCTCTTGCTCGCGTATCCGGTGTATCTCAGCCTCCACCAAGCTCATCGATGGACGATGCTCGCTCAGTGGGTTCACGCACCACGATGTCAAGCGCAACAGGTCCTTCATGCCTTCTGAGGTATAGCCACTAATCATTCTGCTATCTGCAATTGCAGAGATATCACTTGATTCCTGAAAGTTCTGTACCTGCATATCAGGCATCAGCAGATACAAAGTAAGCAAACTGCAACTTTAGCACTGATATGATGAGAGGGATTTTTTTTGGTGTGTGTGAAATGGATAGGAACCAGGCAAACTGCAACTTTAGCACTGATATAATGAGAGGGTTTTTTTTTTGGTGAAATGGATAGGAACCAGAGTGTTGGCCTTTACCCATCGAATGATGCTTTGATCAGACACAGCTCTCCTTCCACTGACCAACTCCGCGAGGAACACACCAAAACTGTATACATCGCTTTGTATGGAAAAAATTACGGATTCCTTCACTCTGGTCATGCAACCAAAAGTTCCATCAAACTCGAGCACTGGATGACGATAAATTGGTACTAGTGCAAGTAACGCATTGAAAACATCTAGTTTTCTGCTATCCACTGATGATGTCAATGAATGTAAGAACTTTAACAAAACAAAGAAGTATCTCAGTAGTTACCGAGGATCAAGAAAAGGATCGTTAGATGTTCTTGAAGACGGGCCTGCACCACCTAATCGATCAAGTAGGCCTCGAATGCCAGCATCCGCAACTTTTGGTATGAAATCCTCATCCACCAGAACATTAACCGTTTTGAAGTTCATATGGACAGCAGGAGGGGTCAGAGAATGCAGGTGATTTATGCCTGAGTAACAGGAAAGATTATTACGTTAAGATTGCTCGCATAGTTGCTGTAAGATCGTCGCTACTGTAAAATGAGGCAGGTAATCCTATCTTCTATGATGGATTTGGATTTCTGAAAGTAAGCTTCTGCCAATAGAGGAAAGCGTAGAATTGGTTCCAATGTGAAGACTCGCCTTTAGCAGTTCCATGAGCAATAGAAAGTCTCTGCTTGAATTCTAGCCTTACGCCTGGAGCATGGTTGTTACCTGCAGAATTATAGCAGAATAAAATTACCACCTTTGACGCGCTTCCTGTACATGAGACTAATAATAGGAAACACACAATGAAAAATCACCATGTAAATGTGTAGAAACACTGCCATTGGGGACATACTCATAAACAAGCATCTGCATGTCATTCTCCTGGCAATACCCCAACAGGTTTACAAGGTTACGATGACGGATAGATGATAGGTAATTAACCTGAGGAGAAAAAGGCACCAAACATGAGTGCAGGGCCACCATATTGTAAATCCTGGGAGGAAACAGGATTTTAATTTCTTTGATATAAAAAATGGCTCTTTACTTTCTCGCGTCTTGCATGCATGCAACACAACATTCTGCCAATTTAGAATCAGGCAGTCTTTAATCTGTGGATAAGCAGAAAATTTTGTCACCTCTTGAATGAATTCCTGGCTAGGAGGAGAATGCCGCCTTTTAACAGCTACAATTGTGCCATCCTGGAGCAAACCTTTGTACACCTCTCCAAACATTCCATGTCCAATAAGATTCAAACTGCTGAAGTTCTTTGTAGCTGAACTTAGTTCCTCCAGAGTCAGACATCTTGCCCCTTGCAGCTCTTATATATAGAAGGACAGTTTGTTAAGCTTAAAAGAAAATTGAACCAGTAGCTGAAAAGTGTTGAACGTTAGAGCCTCTTGAAAAGTAAGTTAAGCAGTACCTGGTAGAGCTGGACCCGATGAACTATTCTCTGAAGAGTCTGAAGTTCTTCTGCGGTGCCGTAGGCAAAGTACTATAAGAAGTATCACAACCCCTACTAATGCCAAGCCTCCAGCACCTCCTAGAGCTGCTGCAAGAATTGCTGACATCTAGTATGAAATCTCTTCGTTCAGAACAGGGTAGTAATTTTTGTAGTAGAATTGATGAAGTTTGCACCAGTAGACATATAACCTAAAGAGTAGTAAATTAAATTTATCTGGATTTAGCATTGAATTCATAAGAACGAGTGCATACAGATTGCTGAATCAACAGTGCAGTGTTACACAATGAACTAAATAGTTTCTGAATACCAATGAAACATCTGCACCATGTATGGATGGATTTGATCAAGAGATAAAATTACTTCACCGATAATATGTTTACCCCAAAATTGTCGATTGATTGAAACAGCACATGACAGATTTAATGTCCTAATGGAGGATGGGAGAAAATGCTGCTTGGCTGATACATCAGTTATTTTGGTTAAATTTACCTCTTGTGTCGATTAAACATGCTAAATTAGTTGTAAAGTAGGAAAGCATATTCCGATCATGACGTCAGCAGTATGGACCAAGCCATTATTAATGCATAAATCCAGAGATAGGACAACTATATTATCAAATGGAACAACACAAATTTGTCGGATATTCGAAATTGAATATTACGTCGCAAGGTAGTATGTGCCTTTAGCTTTTTCTTTTCTTTTTTTTTTCCTTTTCTTTCCCAGATAACATGCCACCCCTTTATTCAAAAATTTCACGCCATAAATGGGTTTAGAGAAATCATACTTACACTACTTAAATTACCATGTTATACAGAGAGCCTCACAAATGCAATAATATGTAGTAGATATTTATTGGGCTGGCAGTAAAGCTACATGACTATATATGCAAAAAGAAATTGTTCACTACAGCATTGTATAATTATAGATAGGGGTGGAAAAAAAGCTCGTTAGTGAGGCTCGTTGGCTCGGTTCAAAATTGCTTCAATTATACTTGTTAATTGGTTAAACATTAAAATGAGTTGATTTTAAGTGAATTTGAATTTTGCTCTAGCTTGGCTCGTTAGCTCGTTTCTAAAAATACTTTCAAATTATACGTAAAATGATATTAAATCAAACTATATCAATTTTAGGAAAAACTCGATAAGATGAGGAGTTGGCTCGATATCCACCCCTAATTATAGGGATGATCTTCTAATAAATAAAGAAAATATGAATAAGCTGCAATGTAATTGCAAAACATGAATGTCTTCTGCTTGAACCATTTGCATTTTCAAGCTGTAGATATATGAGTTGGTTTGATTTGTGTCAGAAGCAATCCACAAATCTACCATTTCTGTGATCTAGCAATGTGGCATTGGATTTATGGGTTCTGAAGTCATTGGCAAACAAGGACATGTGATGCAAGAATTCCAATTGCGAAAATGATTAACAGAACATAATGTTATATAAGGAATAACAAGTATGCAGGATGGTCCATAACCTACAACCTATGATCAACAAAATTCAGTACTCCTGATCATTGAATGCAGGTAATCTAAAAATTCACATCATTCACACTCGTCTCCGAAGTCCGAACTACACAGCAATTCCACCATATTTCGGTCCAAGAAAGCCCAGGATCATGCGAAGATAAAAACTTTGGTGAAATGCCCACAATTTTGGGATTATCCAAACCTATACCATACCTGCAGATTGTCCGGGTCTCCTGGCGTCATTTCCATCCAAGCACAACAGCAGCATCAAATGCTGGAGCCATGTTGAAGGCAGCAACTTGTTCCTACCAATTCTTGGCTTTGCCTCTCTGTCCCCTCCTCCTCCTCCACTTGCTCCTATTATCACACAGGAAACAAAATCCGAGCATTGACACCTTATACCACTTGGTTCAGGGGAACAACCAAGGAAGAAATCAAATCAATCAAGAAATGCAAGAAATAGGCAAATTATGGAAGAAACATGTATAGACGTGTAGGAGCTAGAAAGAATCCATGAAAATAAAAGGTGAGAGAAGCAGCAAGCAAGCAGGCAAGAAACCTCTGCCTCCTCCTCAGGTGGGTCTATCTCTGTCAATTGTTTGTGAGAGAAGAGCGGGGAGGTTTGGGAAGGGAAGGAAGGGAAAGAGCCCACAAGAAAATGAACACTCAGTGGAAAGGAAACCAGCGAGCAAGTATATATAATGGTTGGGTTGAGCTGTAGGCATCAGGGGCAAGCAAACGTACTTAAAAATGTGAGCTTGGCGTTGTTGTTGCAGGTAAAAACAACCCAAAAAAATTAACCCCGTTATATGAACTTTATCTGGCCTTTGGATCTTTGTAGTATGAACTAGTATATGAACTTAAATGGATGGATCTCCCAATGATTGCCCCAAAGGCGACAGTTCGTTGAGATAGCGACACTGCGCCGACGCAGCAATTCCTTCCCCAATATTTAACTCCTGAATTCTTTTTCACCTACATTCATACCATCAAATTATTATATCCTCCTACGAATCTTTCTCGCATTGATTCTTTCACTGTTCTATCAAACTAAACAAAAACAAAGGAGATAAAAGATATGGGTGAGATGGAAAAAGGAGGAGCCAAGCCAATGATTGCTGGGAAAGAGAAGAACATGATGGGGGGCTTAACAAGCTGGAAGACAGACAGACAGGAGCAGCTCATCAGATAAAAAGGACTGCTCTCTCTCTCTCTCTCTCTCTCTCTCTCTCTCTCTGTATGTTTTCTTTTCATTCTTTTTTCCTGTGTGATGAATTTTCCCTTCTGATAGGGCTGTAAAGTGTGGGAAGCATCGAGCACATGATCAGAGGAGTTGTCAGTTAGTCCCAAATTAGAAGGTTAAAAACTTTGTTTTGGAAAAGATAATCCTATTCTGTTGCTACCTGTGCTCCATACACACAGACTGCGCTACCATCCAAAGAAGACGATGGAAACAAAAGATAGATCGCTGTGGGTTTTGCTCGGACTCCATCCAGAGTGAGCATGATCTGTTCATCATGTATTGCTTACCGTCGCCTACTGCTGGCGAAGTGTCCGTCGCCAACTTTTGTTTTCTGCTAGTAAGATTTCAGTTACTATTACTTTGATACTAATCTTTACAGGACTGTTCACATGTAAGGTGAGGTGAGAACAGTCGGTTATCACTTGTGTGGTTGATTCAACTCGCTCTATTTTATTTTCGGTTTTGCTAGCTGTAACTTGCCAAATTGTTTCTTAAGTCTAACTCAACTGTGGTGATCATTAGAGATTTTGTAAGGAGGTTGATGTGTCACATGATTAGATATTGATCCAATGTATAAAAAAGTGATTTGTACTTAAGAAAATTTCGATCACCTTACAAATTGATAGCCCCTTTTTTTTTAAGTGTTTTTCACGCGGTCCCACTGGGACAACATTTGAGGCAGGAGCTACGTGTTCGCTCCTTCGCACCATGGAGAACCCATCCCAGCCCCTCCGTCTCACTTTCTTAACAAAAAGGTTATTTAGATTGTCGAATTTGTTACACTTTTTACTTGTGTCTACTAGTGAGAAAAATGTTTATTGCTAACTTTATGGGGACCGTCTTCATGTAAGACGAGGCGAGTCAAGTATTAATCGTGTGGTCGCATGCCTCACGCATCTAACCCAGTTTATGGTAAGAAGACAATCTGTTTTTTTTAAAAAAAAATGAGTAAGAAGACAATCTAGATTGACGGATTTGCATCACTCACCAAGTGCTTACCACCAGCAAACACCATCCTCAGATGACAAGAGAGTCTGTTTGTCAATTGCTTAATTGCGTGATACAACTCAGTTTATATTTCGATTTCTGGTTCTGTTACAACTGGATGGCTGGGAGCCGACTCTCATGCCCTTCTCCTGACAGACAACTAAAGCGAATGGAAGATGCCAAAGAAGAAGATGAAAAAAAGAGGAAAGGGACGGCTGCTGATTATGCTGCATCACGGTCACAGAGGGGGCCTGCTCTGCTGCGTGCAGTGACGTCCTTTCTACCCGGAAAAAGAAGCTCTCCTTTAGACAGTCGGTTCGGCTGGCCTTAGACTATCTTCTCATTTTTTTTACTATAGTAATTAATTTTTAAATGATATATCTGTTTAAGATAGGGTGTACCGAGTTCAACTATATCAGCTAAAATTATATGTAATTATTTCGCTATGTGTACTGTTCCTTACGAACAATCAGAATTGAAAAACTATAAATAAAAAAAATTAAAACTACATCTTAAAAGAATCCTGGTAACATACTGGCACTTCCACTTCTATATCATGCCACCCTCACTTTTGCTTCCTTTTTCCCCTGATTCTTCTTTAAAAAAACAAGACACTTTTGTTTGGTTCTTTTTAGCTTTTTTGCTTCACTTATTAGAGGGAAATTAAATAAACTAGCTGCTGCGATGTGATGTTAATATTTAATTTTTCTTCTCTGAACAATGCCATATATGTGCATGGGCTTATTTTTTTTCAGCTTCTAAAAGCTGTTTTTTGACTTTTCTATAGTAACTAGTTTTTAAACAGAGTATCTTTTTAAAATAGGGTCTACTAGTTAATTATAGTACATACTATACTGACTTCATTTATATCAGTAAAAACCGCGCGTGAGTTTCTGTTACTCTGTAATCTCTCGCATAAACAATCTAAAAGCCATAAACCGCAATCAAAATCATAAATTTCAGTCAAAAAGAATATGTCCCATATTGTACATCGAGGTTTCTTTTAGGGTGGTTGGTCAGTTGCTGGTGGCAATTTTTTGGACTGTTCATGACTTTGCTTCCTGCAGTGTCGAGCCAGGGAAAGCTTATCTGGATCAGCAGCGGCTTGTTGTTGCTAGTGCGTGTGCACAGCGGTGAGTGCAGCACAGCTGTGAGTTGTATCTTCACGATGCCATCGCGTGTTGTAGCTGACAGCTATCTTCTACCACATCTGGTTGGTGTTTCATTGGGTGAGCACAAGAGGCGGCTAGTGAGTAGTGACACGTGAGCCGTTTGCAATTAGAGTATTGGACAGAGACAATACATGCGCTTCTGGCGTGCATGCGTTTTCAGGTTTCGAAGAGGTGTGTACGTCAGTCATGCCTATCTCCTGCATGTCCTCTCCTGTATGATACATGCGTTTCTTGCATGCATATATGATAAGGGAGTGTTTGTATTAGATTTTGCTGGTAGTTTTTAGTTATGGGTTTATGACTGATAATTTTTGACTGAAAATGAATAGTAACATTTAGAAGAACCGGCTTTTAAAATGAGTGGATGGTGCAAAAAAAAAAAAAAGAGAAAGATACGTGTGTGTGAGACGAGAGCGAGAGAAATAGAGAAGTCGCTTTGTGTTCATATGATCTTCTGACTTCTTCAAGTAGAAATCAGAACGAAAATTCAATATGAATAAGACCTAAACATTATTAGGTTTCGAAGATGGGTGTGGATGGCTGGATACCATGCCTAACTATAAGCTTGCGCGCTCCTGTCATTCTTAATTCAAAGTAAAGTACTTAAGAATTTTTAACTTCTAGAATTAGTTTTCTTTGTTTTTTATTGTCTATGTGTTAATCATTTGATTTTTGTCTTTAAAAAGCCCATTTTTAGACCACTAGATCTGTACACAACAGATCTCCAGAGGGAGAGCCGGAGAAGGGGACTTGGAGCCAGAGGATATGTCCTAGGTTTGTCAAATCCATCATCGTTAAAACATCTCAAAATTTCAAAACATTTGAATTCTTTTTAGATTTTGTTTGAATTCCCAAATCTTTCCTAATTTGGCAACTCTCATTGAGTTTGTGCCTTTCCTCATTTGCTTCCCCACCTTTCCCTTTCGTCGGCGCCCCTGGGAAAATCGTCTCCGCTGCCACCTCCCTGTTACCCCATTCCACGCAGCCACCCCGTCTACGCTCAAATTGCGGCTGAGCCGCCGTGGGCGTCCACACTGCCGCGCCTGACCCTGCAGCTATGGCCCTACCATCCAGTCAACCACCCCTTCCGGTTGACCTCATCTCTCCCCCGCTCTATGCGCCAGTTGATCGACGCTCAATCCCGCCGCAACTCACCACGTCTCCCGCCCGACACGCGCACTCTTGTCGTACCAACCCTGTCACTCCCCCCATCAACTCCTGTAGAGTCGTGGTATCTCCCGGGGACACCTCGCCCGCTCGTTTGCTCCTACGGCCGAGCTCCCACCCTCTCTCTTCCACACGCCGATGGCACCCGAACTCCTTTACTGCTCCCACCGCCTCTCCTCACCTTTTTAACTCAATCGCCTTCACAGATAGCCCCGCACCACTCCCCTCTACTCGCCAAAACCGCCAAATTGAGCTCTCTCTCTCTCTCTCTCACCGATGCCTCACCGCCGAAGTCCCCTAAGCCCAGTGAGCCCCTCGCCCTAACTCCCACCTCCGACCACCAAATCTTAATTCCTCGCTACCATAGCATCCCTAGAGTACCATCATCATAAAGCAGAACTCATTGAAATGAGAGCATTTCTTGAATGCCCTAGCATCATGACCCTTCGCTGCCCTTCTAGGGGCTTCTTAGCTCAAACCATCGCCACTACCGTGAACCCTATGCTCCATAGATGGTCAAATCACTTTTCACCTCACCAGAGAACCACCGAGTAACCCTAGAGCCACCGTGAAGCTCGGAGTCATCTCTCTTGCCGCTAGCCACCACCACCCTTTTTTGCACCTTCCAAAGCCCCAAAATGGAACCACCGCTATGCCAGGAAACTGTCCGTACCGATGAACCTCTCTGGGAAGCCTCGTCGGCGCCGCTCCGTCTGAGCCATTGCCTCTTTGTTTCATGCCAAAGGAGTCAACTGAAGGTAGACGAAGGAGCAGCACAGCTTGATCCCAGCCGCTCGCATGTTGGGCATCGAGCGTGTGGGCGCACGCATACTGGGCCAGTTCGACCGTGCGGCTTGGGCCGAGTTAGCCAACCCATTTGGTCGAGCCATTTTAAATCCATGTGGGCCATACACTATTCATCCTGGGCCGGCCTAGCACTATAGCTACTGTAGCTACACTGCTCACCGAAACCCTAAATCCAAAAATACCACCATTTCAATCGTTTTGATGCTCCGAAACCAATTTTAACCTCCGTTCCACCAATCCAAACTCCAATAAAAATTCAAACCCACTCAATTTGGTTTTTTATTGTATTTTACTCCTTTTTATTTTATTAATTTTTCCTGGCTTGATTAGATTCAAGCGTGGATTCATGTTATTTATGTGTTTGCGCTAGCTCCCGAGTTTTCGAGGCGACCGTGCAAGGACTAGAACTGGACATTGAAGTGTGCAAGATAGTAGAGTTCGTAGAACAGCAAGGCAAGCTACAAATATTTTATCATATTGATTCCCATGGAATTTAAATTATTTAATTATAGTATTTGCATTATTGTTATTTACACAATGCTATTTGATTAAAATAAATGTTTAGAATAACATGTGAATTAGTTATGTTCTACCACCGAAAAATTCCCTGTTTAATTTGAGGTCATATTCACCTTGACAACCTTAGTAATATTTAATTATTGTATAAATAATTGTAGATTGGCTCGTCTAAAATTTTGCACTACTAAGTGATTTGGCTTTTGATCACTAGATTTGTTTAAACGGTTCTAAGGTAAGGACTCGTGGAAAGCCACTAGATGGTTGAAGTCCACGACCTTACCCTAGGGTGGAGGTTTGAGTAGTTAGGTGGCAGTGTTGTCAAGCGCTGGGGATCTGGATTATGGATGGCAGGCTCAAGTGAAAAGTAAGGACTGGAACCTTATGCTGAGTAAAGTACACAGTAATCACTCAACTATAAGAGTTGAGTTGTCAACTCTAGTCTAGTAACTGCTCAAGTCGATTGAATCTCCACAAGAGGTAGGAGTTTTGACGAAGGAGAGTTAGGTATGGGAATGGTAAAAGTATACTTAATAACGGTAGGTGTCATTCAGGACAGGCAGAAGTGTTTAGACCTGGTGAGTAGATACCCGTGTCTGAATGTAATCTATTGGGTAGAGGCTATATAAAGAATTGACCAGTGAAAAACCTTATTTTCTCAACTCAGTCGCACGCTAGCTGAAGCGTATCTATAGCTTGACATTGAGAGTTTGAGAAATCTTGTGGGTAAAGCTGGGCAACTCTTCAGAGTAAAATAAATGGTATTTGAATATGTCGTGCTCTCAGTTAATAGAGATGTATTTATTGGGTGATTCCAACAGTAAGGCATAAGTAGATTTCTTTATATTTTAATTTGTGTAATCTGATAAAGCAACTATTGAAAACTCTCTTACTCTTAAGAAGTTGTTTTGTTATTTCTTGTTTAAGAATGTTTACAAATAAAATTGCATCTACTCTCACTAATAAAACTAGTATATTTCGATCCATTGAATATCCTTGCAAGTAGATAAGATAGGATTTACTCTTGTGACTTGCTGGGTACGATTGTACTTATTACTTGCTAAACAACAAACAGAGGATCAATGGATCAACGGAGAACAAGTTGTTGATGAAGCTCCAGAAGAACCCTTCTTTATTGACGACGAATAGTTTTAGGTCTTAGCCACGCTTAAGCTTGCCTGTGGAGTCTTTCTTTTGTAATGTAAGATAACTTTGGGCTTGCACGCCCGCTGTGTCAAAACTTAGTTGATAAACCATACTTCTGTAATAAAGTTTGGCTCTTTTATTGTAAACATATGTGTTGTGATGCTCACTCATATATAATACTCCGCAACTGAACAATCATGGGCAGTTGCGGGGATTATCGATGTCTCCAGAAATAGGGGCGTTACAATCATTGCGCAAATCTTATGGGTTGTAGCAAATCTGACAATAAGAAACCCAACTGATTTCTGGAAAAATAGTTGAATGATGTTTTGCTAATCCAACATATTCAAACAAACCCATAAGGTAGTGCTCCAACTAGGTTTTGGCTTAAGTTTCTGGTTGTATCTTTTGTTTTTTGGTTGAAATTGCACTGTAATAACTATTAGCTTTTTCTGAGAAAAAATTGTTATATCATCACGGACAATGCAAAAAATTAAGAAGGGAAAAACAAAATAAACCAAAATTAGAAGTTGATACATTCCAAGTGACTTCTGATTTAAATAAACCGAAAGTCAAAAAATCAGAAGCTAAAACTGTTTGGAGCAAGGCCAATAATGTTGATTACTTTTAAGGAGTAACCGGGAATTCCTGAGTTTATCTTGAATTTAGGTGCACATTAGAGTTGTATCGAGGGTGTAGGTCCCATTGAAGAGAAATTCCAAACATTGGAGCAGGGGCGGAGCTAGAGAAAAATTGAGGGGGTGCGGCACTTCCTTCATGCCATGTATATGTATACATACGTACAATGTTTAAGCAATAATATAACTTAATTGAGCAATCAGCACCCACGGCCTGAGTGCATGACTTTGGACTTGGGGGGTGCAAAGGAGGTGAAAGTTTAGAGATTAGCACTGATTTCCGATTTTCACGTGGGTGCGGCCGCACCCACGGTTAACTACCTACCTCCGCCCCTGCATTGGAGTAACATGTATTACCAAGCTAAACCCTTTGAGCCGGTCCCACTGAAGAGGTTCCGAACATCAGAGTAAAATGTGCTAAGCTAGATCCCTTGTGTCGGTCGCACTTTGCACATTCTCATGTTCTATACACTTTTCTTGTTGCGAATAGTATACTTATGTGCTAGTCTCACTTTGTTTTGGAAATATGGGTCTCTTTTTTTTTGGAGAGAGAGGTGTGCAGATCTCCCTTACAATTTTACCATTTGCAAATATAAGGAGTTTTGAAATTATAAGGAGATTATTGATTTATTTAATTTGTTCCGAATGAAATGCTGCATACTTCATCCTGCAGCTGCTAATTGCACATTTAATGATGATGACTGATGGATGTTCCTTGAAACTGTGTATAGTATGTGATGCCCATGGGATCAGTAATGCTAATTAAGTGCTACTCCACATTCCATTCGCAGAAGTTCAATTAATAAAGGCGGACGTACCTGGCATCCAAAAGACGATGTGATTCAATCATAATAATGACAGCTCAAAAGATATGGTGTTCCAAGCAGGTAGTCTAGATAGTACGTTCTATGATGATTATTGCTGATCGATGGCTTCGTTGATGCCCATTGTTCGTTCTCTTTTTATGTCACAGACAGTCTGGGATTCGGTTTTATTTTGGCCAAATCATTGCAGGAGTTGTAGCCTTGGTGATACCTAGCCAAAGGCACTAAAAATTTAAGGGTTAATACCTCACGTCACTGAGAGTTACCCTGATCGCTTATATACGCTAAAAAAAATCCCTACATGCCACTGAGTTTCTCATTTGATCCCCTATATGCCACTACCGTCCTTCTTCCATTAATAGGCTGTTAAGTAAGCTACGAAAAGACCAAAATATCCTTCATTATCCTCTTCCTTATCCTCCGATGACTGGGCCCCACTGCTTCTTCCTCCTTTCTATTCGAACAGAGGAGGGATGGACAAAGGCAACCATGGTTGGGCTATGCCAAGCTCGATGCAGCGTGGGGAGCTGCAGCGGTGATCGGTGACCCCAAAAATGGAATGTGATGGCCATGGAAACACTACGACGGCGCTATGGTAGGGCGGCACCAGAGCTACCGTACACGACACAGCTCCCAATCTAAGCCTAATGTCTACAATAAAGCACACCTCAACCATCTACACAACTAGGCAATCCTATTGGTGCTCAAGATAACGAGGTGTAGTGTCTTGTCTACTGTGGCCTAGGGCGACGCAGCAAAGGGCTACATTGCAGGGCGTGTACGGTCATCTATTTGCACAAATGACTAGCGTATTAGGTTTGGCATTGAAATAGACACGTGGGAACACGAAGACTCACCCAGAATCCAAGCAAGGAAGGGGATGGGCTGCGACAGCGAGGACATGGGCTCTAGATTGGCATAGGGGACGAAGCATGTTCTGGTGTCTATGGGACACGATAACAAAGAAGAAGAGGTGCATCAAAAAGAGAAAGCCAAGAAGAACATGGATGACAAGGCCATCGAGATCGAAGCTCACCAGAACGGTCGGAATAGCTCGATGGCAATGGTGGCGATGACTCTGTCTTCTTGAGCCAAAGAAGAGGAAGGAGAGATGGAGGCAAGGCTGGTGAGGCGAGCTGGGCAAGGTGGATGGCGAGATTGCGGTGCTCTACATGAGCCACGACGAGCTTGTTGGGTAGCTACATGTGACGTGGATGACATCTGGGCCACATCAACAGGTGCTCCACAGCGTGTTGGAGAGAGAGAGAGAGAGAGGAGAAAGATAATAGAGGACAAGGAAGATGACATGCGGGCCATATTTTTGTGAGGGTAAGATGGGCATTTTGACCAAAATCTGACAACTTTAAATGGGTTAACGGCGGCTGGGCTTGATGGAGATGACAACGGTGGTATACAAGGGATGAGAGGTGAAACTAAATGGTATGGAAGGAAGGGCGATTTTTCAATGGCGTATAAGCGATCAGGGCAACTCTCAAGTGGCATGCGAGGAATTTTCTCAAAATTTAAAACCTAAAGCTTCCAGTTAAGAAAGATGGTTGGGGCCAGGAAAAAGGTATGAACACTGAGCACACTCTCATCCATCATTCATTCATCCTACTATATTCTACATTGTTAGGATACCAAGAACATGAAACTCATGGAAACATGGAACAAGTATTTACTGATCCCAACAAATTAATGTGGTCAGTAGAGATCGATATTCTAAAAAGTGGTCAGTAGTAAGATGTAAGCAAGTGGCCGGTGCACCTTGTCGGGTTATACGGTAACTAAGTGCTTAGGTTCTCCTAATAGTTATTTGTGGTTGATATTATAGTTGTCACATCAAATTTTGGTGAGGTAGAAGAGAGATAATGAGCTTAATACTCGCACAAGTATCAACTCATTTTAGAAAATCAAGAAAATACTAGCATCAATTTGGTGCATTGGAAGGACATGATACCATTTTTGTGGGGCCATCCCTTTTTCTAGAGTGGAGAGATCTATACAACAATGTGGGGCCCTTTAGTACCAAGGTTTAGTACCAAACTATTGGTGCAGTTGTTTCTAAAATCTTGCCTACCATACTATCTCTTATAATATCAATGTTTAGTATCGAATGTGAGTACCATTATATAACCTTGTCCGTGGATTGCATTTTTTTTTTAAAAAAATAAGGATACCTGCATAATAGTACTACATTTTTTTAGGGAAATAGTACTACATTGCATGTAGTTTGGAAAGAACACAAGACAACATTGAATAATATTACAATAAATATTGATGAGTGTGGTTCTATTATTTTGAAACTAAAAAAAGAGTACAGTTATAAATTCCATGTATACCAAACCATATATGATCTAGTAGTAATTTGGCCTCTTAACCAAAGCGCGGTACTATGCAAGCTACAAGCAGTACGCGAAGAACGACTGAATTCACCATGCATAAAACTGGGGGAGGGGGGACCAAAGGAATACACACCAAAAAAAAAATCATGTTGAGAGTGGGATTTGAACCCACGCCCTTTCGGACCAGAACCTTAATCTGGCGCCTTAGACCAACTCGGCCATCTCAACTTGATGACACTGAGTGCGAGCACATCCTTGTAAACTTTTGC
This sequence comes from Dendrocalamus sinicus, assembly GCA_036346575.1. NCBI lineage: Eukaryota > Viridiplantae > Streptophyta > Magnoliopsida > Poales > Poaceae > Dendrocalamus > Dendrocalamus sinicus. The sequence goes on from CM070643.1 coordinate 6,742,370, forward strand.
AAATGTAACAGAGCGAGACGAATAAATTTTCGCAGCAACCGACCATCGACCAGCAGCACCAACCATACCGATGGAATTCGACAGCTGCTAGCCATCCTTCCAGATTTTCAATCCAGACAAGCATAGGAAACAAACGGTCGCTCGGGTCAGTCTTAACTCCAAATTAAGGCATACACAACTTGCACGTACAAAGCTCAGAGCTAGGAATTAGGGATGACAGGGACCAGGCAACAATACTATGTAGTATAATTTGATTCAATAAAGAGACCAAATAGCACCAATTCAAATAAAATCCTTTGAAACACAAAGAAGTATATTTACAATTATTGGATTATGGGGAAGCCATAGCAGTATAGCACCTGCCAGTCCCCCCTCCCTCCGCCCCTGACAGAGCTCTACATGTCATCCTATTATGGCCCTGTTTGGGGGATTAAAACTTAATTGCTCAATCATGCAGCAGCATGCATGCCTTGATCGATGCAGAGCCTCCTGCCTTGCCTGGTCCCCGGCAACTGGCACTGGGCCCTATCCTAACATTCCTATGATGTAGCTGTACTGCCCTGCAGCTAGCATTGCATATACGCCTTCGTCTCCACTTCACACCTTACCTGGCATTCTTGATTTCTTGGCCCAGGTTGACTATCTACGCCTATGCTAGCGGCATACGCATTAGCATAGAGTTGTATGCGGATTCAGAATTACAGATGCTCAGATGGTAATCTGCCCAACATATCATATCAGTGTACATTTTAGTTTTTAACTGATCATACACACACTCCTTGCTGCCTAAGCATTGCATGGCATGGATCATGTAACAAGCATGCTAGTGAGACACAGGAGATTGATGGAATGAAATCCTCATCCTTTTCTCGATCAAGAAGCAATGCGCGATGATATGTAGTTCGGTGGTTAATGTCCCAGCAACTTAACCGAAAGCGACACAGCAGAATGCAAGAAGCGTGGTATGTACTGAAAGAAAGCAATGTGGTGGACTCAAAAACACATGCCATGCCAGCGCCAACTCCAGCTTACATCAACTAATCAGAACATCCAAATCAGCAGCTCGCCAAAGCAAAGTTACATATCCACATATACATGAGCATGTCCAAGTGCAGTTCCATTACAGGATGCAAGCACCACATGTGCAGGCAGCAGTAAGGCGGGCAGCGGCTGATGCAGAATTAAAGAAGATGCCTTTGACAGCAAAGTCGCCCTGGTTCTCTCCACGCTGCAAACCGACGGCGCCCACAGAGGCATGACGCATTTAAGACCAGCTAGGCAGCATCATGTTGTCTTGTTTTCCGGCCGGCATGGCCTAGCTCCAGGATTTTCAGAGCTAACCGATTTAAAGCACAATACATGCATATGGCTATGTCCGTCTCCATGTATATACTAGTATAGTGCTCGTGCTAACGCCACGGCGGCATTTCAGGGATGCACATGAAAACAACCAAATGAGGATATTTTTTCATAGTTTAAGTTTAACGCAATTGTATATCACCATGTATATAATCTGGAAAACACTCATGTATATCACCAGCAAGTTCAGGTAATGAAATTACAAGCCTAGGCCAATTATAATGCATAACAAGGCAATAATAAGTCATGTCTCGCCTGAACCATATCCTCTGCAAGAGTTCTTATTGGCTCTGCAAATCTCAATGCATGGTAGTTTACCAAACACCTCAAGGCCTGGATATTCGATGGAACTGACTGAGATAATCTATTTGAGAATGGGGCAATGCGCACAACCCTGCACGGAATAGAAAATAAAATGAAACACATGCCTTCTTTTCACAGTTCAATCAAGTTTTATCTCACATTTTTCGTGGGGTGGGAGTGTTGACCATACCCTAACTCCAGCAGATTTTGGAAGCACCTTACGCTTATAGTGATTTGGAGATGAGTAGGCTTTAGTTCTCATATTTGGTATCTCTCGACATTATGATTGAAGCGCAGAAAACGTCTTTTGGAAGTTCCTTCACAACTCTTACATGTTCTCTGAGCATCTCAATAAAATGATCTTCACAAAAAAATATCACCAAATTTGCTGAAAAACAATACAACAGGTAAACACGTTATCCTCCCAAACAGATCACTAAAATGTTAACATGTCGTGCGGCATAATGGAAAGTAAAATAATATTAGATGAGAACATCAAATGCTACTACAAGCAGATAGCAAATTTGCATACAATCAAGATGTGGAATTTTAATAGATTCCCAATAAAAGTTGTAATTTTAATGTGATGAGACCTGTACAATTACACCTGCTTCAACCTTGAATTGAAAAAATTAATAGCATTCATTGGAAGAGAAAATTGTCATCTCGAAGGATTTGTAAAGGAAGTACAGAATCTATACCAATGATCACTTCTTGAAGTAGAATGTCAAAAATAATATTTTGTGGTTTACTGTTAACATCAGTGAACTTCAGAATTTAAATGAACTGGACACTAAAGCAAGTATTTCCAATGAATATATCTAAAAAAAGTATTTCCCAAGAGTAGGCAGCTAAAAGTAACAGCAATTCCATGTAAAGTATTTCCAATGGATAATCAAATACAAGTCTACCAAGATAGTACTTCAGTGTTGCTGTCTATAAAGCTCTGTACAAAAGCTTCAGAGGTTTTGCTGCTGATGTAGTGGCTGCAATAGATCAGGTAATATTTTTGTCGTGCAGGCTGCAGGAAAAATGTTTGTCCACCTTACCACAATGTTTTTTTTCTACTGGAATGAGCAATATTGAAATAAGAATTAAATAAAAGAACCTTGCCACTGAACATCACTCGAAAAAACATCCCAAACATCTCAACGACTCAAAAAACATCTCAAAAATACAGGAAAGTCATACAATATGAGAAGGTTGTTTAGGTGCAAATGTAGATCTGAGGTGCTGAATATTGACATTCGAGAATTGCGCATATTGACATAAAATAGCAGTCTTTAAAAACAGTCTGATAAAAGATGGAAATCTTGCAATTTACAAGTATTTTGCGGGCTAAAAATCAATTGCATGACAGATTTTACAACTGCATCCCACTGAAACTTAGGATCTGTATATACCGGATATGAGCAAGACATCTTACTACACTTATGCATATTCGGAGGGTGATCGAGATGTAGTTGGGTACTTCTACAAGGTAATATTCGGTGGCTTTAAGTTCTGCAATCAATTTGTTTTGGCATGCATCGAATCTAGTTCAAGACATTATCTTAAAAATTCAAGAAGGAACAGAGAACTATTTGGGTGACTTCATGTTTGGAAAATATTACTTACCAGTCATCACCAGTTCAACACATCTTTATATACAATATTTTTGGTGCTCTTCCCTGTAGAATCCAGTTCCTTGTTTGGTTTTGACAAAATTCTGGTTGTTTCCCTTGAAACTCCCCTTGACAAAGCGACATAAAGCTGTCCATGTGAGAACACGGGTTCTGGAAGGTAGATCCCAACATTTGGGATGGTCTGCCCCTGTGCTTTGTTGATGGTCATTGCAAAGCTAAGGCGAATCGGGAACTGTTTCCTTTTCATCTTGAAAGGCAGTGAAATATCATCGGACGGAGACATTGGAATCCTAGGTAGAAACACCCTTCTGCCTGCATGCTGCCCACCAACAATTTCAGCATCAATTGCGTTGTCCTGGAAGGCTCTAACCATTAACCTTGTGCCATTGCACAATCCATTGTTTGGATCAAGATTGCGGAGAAGGATCACAGGGCAGTTGATTTTTACTTTGAGCACATGTGGTGGGAGACCATTTGGAGTGATGGAGTTTATGAAGTCAATAGGATAGTTGTTTCTTGAATCATCATGTACAGAGTCAAAGCTATGGTAAACTTTTCCTCACTGAAACTGTCAATCATCTTCTCATTTAGCTGATCCACATGTTCATTTTTGGTAGAAAGGATGGCACGTGTGCTCATATAAGTTGTTGATCTTGCATTGTCATCAAGTGATGGGAACACATGTTGGATTAGCTTGTTTACACAATCATCTCAGATCTGTATAACCAATCACAATATCTTCTGGCAAGTGAACATAATCGTTGGCAATTGTCTCTTCGGTTCCATTCCCAATTCGAAGGAGGTAATCTGAGAACCATGGGTCAGACTGAGCTCTCATGTTACGTGTCAACCTTATCTTTCTGATACTATCCCACAAATAAGATCTTTGCAATGTAGCATCTCACACTGTGCTCGTCCCACGTGTTACCACTGGAAGCACTGTCTAAAATCTCCACCAAATACCATGACCTTCCCCCAAATGGCAATTCACAGTTCATAATATCTTGCGACCTATCAAGACACTCAACCGCTAGACGATTTGTCATAGCAACCTCATCCCAGATTAGCAAAGATGCCCTACGGAGTAACTCTGCAGTCCCACCTTGCTTTGTGAAGTTGCACATGCTATTGCTCGCAAGCTTTATAGGGATTTTGAACCTTGAGTGTGCCGTGCGACCTCCAGGCAAGATCGCATTTGCTATACCTGAGGTTGCGGTTGCAATGGCTATCAGTCCCTCAGAACGCACTCTATCAAGTAGTGCCTTGTACAGGAACGTCTTTCCTGTTCCTCCTGGACCATCAACAAAGAACACTTGGCTTTTCTTATTTAGTACATGATCCATAATCTCATCAAATCCAGCACGCTGTTCCTTGTTAAGACTCCTTTTATTTCTAAATGTTCTGGTCGACCCCACCGAAAGTTCTTCTCTGACCTCCCTCATTATGTCATTGGAAAATTCAGCTGTTTGACAAAAAAAAATTATATATCAGTATACTTTTTTCTATTTGTAAGATCAGTACACAATGTTATGGCAAATTGCTACCTGTATCATTCAGCTCCGGAAGATCATAGTTTTTTATATCTTTTCCCATGGATTGGAGCAAATCCCTTATATCTCTAAGCACCATTTGTTCTACTATTTTTGAGTTACACTGGTTTCTGCTGTAATCTTCAGACATTGATTCTTTATGCTTCTCCCACAGTGCACGAATTTCGGTGGCCTCACAATGAACCAGAATAGTAGCAAATAACCTTCTGAGAGCATATGGCATCTGAAAGGTGGCTGACTCACACAAGCAGTCATCAATTGTCTTATCTGTCTCTATGAGTCCTCTCTTCTCACATGATTCTCTAAAAGTAGGATATATGATTCTGCTATGGTTTTCAGATCCTCAAATGAAGTTGGACCTCTAACATGATTGAGAAGCACTCTCAAAAAATACCTCTCGCCTTCCGCAGGGTGCGCATACACTATCCGCCCAATCTGTCCCTTTTTCTTTCTTCTTTGCCATACCTTTTTGCCACTGATCCACCGGTAGTACTCTGGCATCTCTTTGTACAATAATCTTCTTGCAAAAGTGTCCACAGAGCTAACCTTGAAAAATTTCGCGGTGTAGTCATAGAAGATTTGGGATTGTTCACTACTTCTTCTAAATTCTTTGTCTCATCAATAATAACAGACTGCATGTTTGGCAGATGACATTGGAGCTGCAAAACAGAAGGGTATACACCAAAAAGATGGAAACCAAAAATCCTGTGTACGGCTTCTGGCGGTGAGATGTATCTAGCATCCCTATACTGACGAATCTCATTTATTACCCCAGCATCAACGACTGAGAATGATGCACAATCGTGGCCTTTGTATACATATTTAAATAAATACTTGCAGGCTTTGATGCTTGAACATGCTTCAACGTTGATGTGACAGTTATATCTCATAAGTAGGCCAGGATTGTACGGGACAACCCACCTGTTGTCCAACTCGACCCCTCTTATCTTGACACGCTGTCCATCATCTCTTCTCCTATACAAAGGATAAGAATCTTTGCCTTGTTGTGTCTTTGGGTTGAATTGCCGAGGATAGCGAAAGCGACACTCTCCATCAATCATACACGGACACTTCCTATTCAAGGCACCACATGGTCCATGGAGCATATGCTTAATGACGAGGTTATGCAACACGGGGTACTTGTCCTTGTCAGGAATCTCTGCCGAGATGTATTTGTCATATTCATCTGGGTTCGATAACTTACATCCTCTTTTCATAATCAATAGGATGTGCTCATGTGGCAAGCCCCTTTTCTGAAACTCAGTCACATGCACATATGCTGCAACCTCACCAAAATATTTCTTCTTTATCAACAAATCCTTGATCGAGCGTAATTTGGCTCGATATACTCTTGACACTGATCCACCGATCCTGTGGTGTTTGGCCAGTTCAAGATTGCTTGTGACCTCCTCCCAATAGGGGTTGCAAGTCATTGTGATGAAGTGTCTGCTTCCCAAACGCTGGACAATGGCCATTGCATTAAGAAATCTTTGTTGCATATCGCGATCACCACCGGGAAAAGAACGGGGCAACACAACTCTCTTTCCAACCTCTGAAGCTCTAGTCTCTCCGGCAGAAACTACATCAACCAAGCCCTACGGCACACATAAGAAAAATATTTGCAAAATGAGTGAATTAGCTATTATACTTCTCCATTGAAATATCAAGAGATGCACTAAAAATATGATAGCTATGCTGCTAAAATATCAAGAGATGCACTAAAAATATGATAGCTATGCTGCTAAAATATCAAGAGATGCACTAAAAATATGATAGCTATGCTGCTATTCCTGAATGGTCTAACAAAGTGAGTGTGTATAGGGAGTCTGTCCTGACTTATGAATTGTTTGGTTGTGGGGTCTGTCTGTCATAATTAAAAATATTGATCAAGTTGTGTCTTTTGCTGTAAGTCAGCAGCAGGTGTTGACAACAGCAAGCTAAGTACAATCCACTGAACTATTGTGGGATAGTTAGGTCTGTATTATCAAGCTATCAAGCTCTCTCTCTCTCTCTATCTTTTTGCTGTTTGTGTTTAGTGAGCAAGAGATTTTCAACAATCCCAATATTTAGTCAGTTAGATTAGCTACACTCAGGTTTGAGTTCCCTTTTGGGCCTAAGCTGCTGTGAAATTTGTCACATGTAACTCAACTATTCCAAACTCAGTAATACTTTCTGTTACAATGCATATGAAAAAATTATTGGAAATTCATATTTTTAAAACAAATCTACTCATATCGACAGCCCATTGTTTTATGCATCTTTAGAGCATTCATGGCACACATAAGATTTAGAAGTACTCACCTGGTACAGTTCAGCCCTTATGAGTTTTCGGTTTCGGGTTAGAATACCGGTCAAGCCTCATGGACTCGATCTTGATATACATGTCGACAGCCCATTGTTGAAAAAGCCTCCCTCCAAACAACAAGATGTTGAACAGACCCTTTCTAACTTGCATCATAAAGCAATAATATTCTCTTGATGTCACAAACCTTGTAGATTTACTTGTTTCTGCAAGTCTACTCATGTAGTCACCTTGCTGTATGTCATCATCTGTTTCATTATCATCTGCATGAATATGGAAATACATTGTTTATTATATATATTTATTTATTGTATACATAGTACGATGAAGTATGTTGAATCTGGACTTTTGCCATACCCAATGGTTGCTGCACTGAATCCTCGCCATCAGTAGGAGACGTTGACTCTTTGGGACTGTCATTGTACGGCATGAACTTATTCCATCCAGTTTCTCCATTAGGATTTAATAAAGGATATGCTAATGGGTCATAACAACCATGATATGCTTTGATATAGCGCATCTTCTCTCCTTTGGGGTATACAATAACACTCCTATCAAAACATCTTTTGGGGTCACCTCCATCGGTCCAGATAGCAGCAACTTGTGAGGCAGTAGGGGCATTATACCTTAAAATAAAATGTTACGCATCCATTAAAAAAAGATGAAGTAGTATATTCACAAGTCATATGCTAGATTTTTTTTATAAACTAACTAACTAACTAAGCATATTGATCTGTCTGAGGTAAAAAAAAAAACAGCGAGCAATGTACAAGAGGGTGTACCTTCGTTGGTCAGGTGTCACATTAGTGTTGAGCTCAATTACATAGTCACCAAGATTTGGAATAGAACCAGCTGTATTAAAGGTCTGTACATAAGGGTTATTCGCCTGTAGTATTCTTAGCACGTTTCTTACGATATTTATATCAAGATCAGGTGACCTTTTCACTCTATGTGACAATGTATCAGCTTCTTCTGTGTCATAAAAGTAGAGTTGTAGGTGACGTGGGCCTTTTGATCCTGGCACTAAATGGTCCAGACGATGATACATGGCACCATGTACACGGAATGTATATATGCCAGTACCTGCTGCGGTGCAGTATCTCCGGTCCAGTGTAACTCCGAGACTTGTGAATGAGAAGTGTGAGTTGAAGTACCGTATGTGTTTTCTGAAATATTTTGCATCGGTATCCACCTGACTCGTGAACAACCTCTTCAACTCAGCAGGTACATCATTGATATGCACTTTTATCTTCCCCGCTCTACAACAGAATCCCGGTGGTTCGCCTTCAAACCTCATGGCTCCACAATATTGGCAGTCAGGAACCTTTTTCAAAACATGGTGCTCTTTCGGCAAGTTTTGGTAGACGAAATCATAAGGATCATCCTGGGTAGCATTGCTAGTGCAATCATTGTTGACACGATACGTCTCGCATGCACATTCTGTATTTTATATTGAAAATTATGTCAATATGGTAGTTAATCAACATGGTTACAAATAACAAATTAATTAATAGTTACCTTCACCAAGAAATTGCATTGTCTCAAAATCTATAGGCCCATCATCCTCTTCTGCGACAAATTCCTCTTTTATGTCACGTAGATGATCTGTTTCACATGGGTTTGAAATTATAATCCTAAACATGCACACAACAAAGTGCCAACAAAGAAAAAAGTGCACTGGTGATCAGATTTGTATAACCAACCTTCATGATCAGAATATTGGTTAGTAGGTTCGAATAAAGCAGGATCAAATTCGACTTCATTATTGGTGTCAACACATCTCGGCTGTACATGTGTCACAGGCATATGGTTAACTATTTCATCCTGGGCAAGAGTAGGCCTCTTCTGTTGTAGTAATTTTGGCTTGGCTGTCGCATCCATGTTTAGGTACCAGTTTCGGCTTCTGAGCAGCTTGGCAGCGTTTGAGCAGGCACCTGATTATACCAGTGTACACAAGAGATATATTTTATCCTATCCGCACCCCTCGAAATTTACAAGGTAATTAGTTAGATGTTAGCATACCTGTATTAATTATAGTGCCATTTGAACTTTGGGGCTGCAAAGGGGTCAATGGTGGCATTGTTTCTGACGTACTCATCATTCCTATGTAGCCAGTCGCTGGACTCATTTGGATCATCATTTTCCTTCTCAAGTTGTATTGATGCTTGGCAGATGGTCGAAACAGCACTTTCTTGTGGTGTTTTTCCTTCTGCAAATTTTAGGTTTAAATTCAATTATGCAGCACGTACATGAGGCATATTTATATATCGTAGTATATAATCAAAATTTCTTCGACATAGAACACGTACCCAACCGTGACGACGGCAAGGTGGAATATACTACTCCTGTCATGTGGACATCTGTGCAACCGGATTTAGGCTCTATTTCATTCACAGTATGTATTGATGCTTGGCAGATGGTTGAAACACCACTTTGTTGTGGTGTTTTTCCTCCTGCAACTCACAGTTTTCAAGTCAACTAAACAACACGTACCGGTGGCATATTTATATCGTGTAGTAATCAACATAGAACACGTACCAAACCGAGATGGCATGTTTGATCCTGTCATGTGGACATATGTGCAACCGGATATAGGCTCTACATGACATGGTTATGAGTGTAAAAAAAATTAAGCGTGTTACTCATTTCCATGCGTAAACAAATAAGAATTGTATACATGATTAGATTGCGTATACCATGTTCAGGAGTCGTTAGTACTGCCGGTGTTTTTCTACTTGCACGGTACTCACGTTGCTTTCTATTCCGCTCCTCTCTTTGTTCGTTGGTTTCCTCAGCCCTTTTCCGTGCGCGATATTCACGTTGTTTTCTATTTCTCTCTTCCCTTTTTTTCTCTCTTCATCATCTGCAGGTTCACCTGCAGGGTAGTAATTTTCTGTTGTGATGTACAGTGTGTGTAACAGGTGTGGCAACTAATATTAAATATACCTCGTCCAATGATGTTTGATATGTCGCTAAATGCATGGCGTGTTGGTCGTCTATCCCCCATGACAGATCACTTAAAATCCTCCTGTAAATAAATAGTAAATAAATAAATCCTGCAAATGGAAAGCAAAGAAGTGGACTCATGTTGCTATTTTGAACTGTTATATTTAGGGTATCAGCTTCATTGGTTTTGTTTATTGAGCCACATTTTCAATTTAGAGTTGCATAAAAAATATTTTCAGCTGCTGCAAATTACAGCAATGGAAAATTCAGCAAGCAGCTTAAATTAAAAGAATCAAATCTGCAGAGAGGGCACAACTATAGAGGTTAATCAACCATGTTCCATTGCAAGCAGCTAATGGCACTGTGAATTATTCAGAAGTAGAACTGAAGAAAGAGTTTGATATGGAGGTTAATCAACCATGTTCCATTGCAAGAACATGCAGTTTGTGCGGCCTCTGTTTTCCACCCTGAGCCTAAGTCCATTGATTTGTCTGAGAATGATAGTTGCAACCCAAAATGCAGAGAGCATATCATCACCGAAATTTGTCTAAATCATACATTCCACGAGAACATGGTTGGGTCAAGATTTTATATACTTATCGTGCGTCCCGGGAGCCGGCGGCACGGCGGCGAGCGGCGCCGGACGCCTGGAGCCTACGCGGCGGGCGAAGCCGCGGCGGCGCGGTGGCGGCGCAGCGGCCGAAGCGGCGGCTGCCACGGGAGGCGTGCGTCCTGTTCTGGCGGAGATGTCGGGCGAGCGATGGCGGCGCTGGCGGCCGAGCCGGCGGCGGCGAAGCGGCGGCGGCGGCTGCCCCGAGGCGCGCATCCGTTCTTGGCGGAGATGTCGGGCGAGCGGTGGCGGCGTGGCGGCCGAAAGCGGCGGCGGCCGGCGGCGGCGGCGAGGCAGCGTGGGGGAGAGGGATGGGAGTCGTACGGTCGCGACTGGGATGCGTGCGGGACGGGAGGGATTAGGAGAGGGATGAGGGATGCGTGCGGGACGGGAGGGATTAGGAGAGGGATGAGTTTGATCAAACGATTTGGATCGTTGGATATGAGTGAGTAAGAGATTAGCTTTTGTTGGGGTATATTTTTTGGGGTGCACTTAGGATTGTTAATGAGTTAATGACTGTGGTGATAATTTTGTTGTGTGGCTTTAGGGATGTTTTTTTGGTGTATTATAAGTGGGGTAGATTGGGAGGGGATAAGATTAAGTAACCGATTGATGTTTCACTCTGACATCTTCCACATATGCTTTCAACCTGTTGTTCTCCAAACATAATCTGCTTGCTGCGCCAAAATCACAATTGTCTTCAAAGCTCTTAGACCCTGTTCGTATTAGCTTCTGCTTAGAAAAACTAGAGACCAATACGAAAATCCGGTTTCTCGAAGCGGCTTCTCTATTTTCCTCATTACCGTCTCACTATGGCAGGGGATCACGGGTGTATCATGCATCTCGCTCTTCTCGCTCCCGTCACGCATACGCATCTCTCCCTTACTTTTGCCATCGCTCGCTTTATCCTTCTAAAAGTCACTTCTTTCAGCTATTACTATTCATTTTCACTAGCTATCAGCAAAAACCAATACGAATACCCAATCTGTTTGAATTGTACAACATTGCTGCATAGAGCTGTAAATTCACCTCGACTTAAGCCCATGATTCCTGGCAAAAAGCACCAAACATGAGCGACCGATGAAAGGAGTAGCCTGAAATCCAGCCTAATCCTCGATGCAATGTGCACTTCAGTACAGGTCATTGTTGTAGTACAAAAGGAAGCTGCCAGCTTGTCATGCTTCCCAATTGCCATTCTGGTGGTCCTGGTGAACATTCCACATTTTCAGCCACTTCATTCATGACCTAGGATGCCCGTATACGCAATACGGATACGGCGATATGATATATTTCAAAAACAAGGATACATCAATACTATAAGTATATATGTATTTAAAAATTAGCAGAATGCCAAAATCCCTAAACATTTGCTTCTTAATGGTGTAAGATAACGAGTAAAGGATGAAGCTTTACCTGAAATGTAGTGCTAATTTTCTAGAATTTGTTGGTCAGGGACTGAAGGGCATCAGCTGTGAAATGGTTGCCATCATACAAGATCATGACAATGTGTTGACCTACAAGTTCCCTGAGGAGTATTTACAAGCACTCAATATTCAACTTTATGATACAAAAAGATGCACACATAAATATCAACATGTGGTTACCTGAATGTCAGCATGACTACACAAGTAGAAATAAAACTCAATAGGATGACAAATCTCTGAGTCAAAGACAATCCATAGTTCCTGCAGGACCAAAGAAATATGAATACACCGCCCTATCACTCTTATCAATTCAGCACTGCTTCAAAGTACAAATAAAACTCAATAGCATATACATGTTGTCAGTGATCTACTTCAATAGATGGTGCTCTGCTCACTAGAATAGTAGAATGTACATGATCATTTTACTATTTCAGTCATACAAGAATCAAATAATACAAGGGATATTATCAGTTTATCACACTTACCGCTTTAACTATTAATAGTCACCTTCAATACATTTTAAAATTTCCCAGTTTGTACTTTGTACTTCTTGCTTTCAAGCTTTCCTCACAAGATAGGCATTCACAAAAGACAGCATAAATAAGTAGTTGAATGTCAAATGACAAAATGCACCATGAGAATTTAAGAATACAAGAAAAAATCATGGTCATTACTCAATACTCATTACAAGCAATACAATAGCAATCATATTTCATCTAAACAAGATAGCAGGTTCTCTTCAAACAGGAGAAAGAAGGTGAGGCTGACAAGTCAGAAGTACAAACGTACAATACAACTGATGCTATGAAAAAGAAATTGGAATTTCGTATGCATATGGGAATCATCTTTGCTATATCTGAATAGATTTATGCAACTGTGTAAGTGTGTATTGAACAAGCACAGCTCTTTTCCTTGATTCAATAAATGGAACCTTTCTCCAGCATCTCTGCACATATATAGATTGATCATGTCATCCTGCTGAATCTGTATGGTAATATGGTTCTTTCCCAAAATCCAACTGAATCTTTTCCTTCCATCTCAAGCCAACAAAAGAAAAACATCAAGCATGCAATCTTGCCTAAACCTTCTTTGATGGGCGCGACAAGGAGGAAGACATAGAGGATGAGGGGCGGCTAGCGTGGCCGGTCGGAGGTGCGGGATCTCCAGGCAGCAGCGGCGGGGTGACCTCGAGGCGGCGGTGTGACCTCCAAGCAGCGAGAAATGGAGGATCATCGATCCGGTCGGCACAGCCGGCGGGAGGTGCGGGATCTTTAGGTAGCGATGGCGGGGTGACCTCTAGGCGGCGGTGTGACCTCCAAGCAGCGAGAAATGGAGGATCATCGGTCCGGTCGGCACAGCCGGCGGGAGGTGCGGGATCTTTAGGTAGCGATGGCGGGGTGACCTCTAGGTGGCGGGAAATGGAAGATCTCCGATCCGGCCGGTGGGAGGTGCAGGATCTCCAGGCAGTGGCGGTGGGGTGACCTCGAGTTGGCGGTGTGACCTCTAGGCAGCAGGAAATGGAAGATCTTCAGTCATCGGTGGCGACAGCAATCAACGAGCGCTGGTGCGGCAGCGGCGAGCGAGGAGGTCTACCAGGGGAGAAGGGTGACGCGAATGAGGACTGAGGTGTTAGATATGTATTACATAGCTGTGTATTTACCCTATTATATGAGGAGTTTCCTGCATATATGTCAGGCCTGTACATGTATATATATCGGCCCATTGGCTTCATGATGAATACAAGCGTTATTCTAACATGGTATCAGAGCAAGGTTTAGGGTTTCGTCATACCTAGGGTTTTGTCATACCTAGAGTTTCATCATACCTAGGGTTTTGTAACATCCTGAAAAATTTAAAAATTAAAATATGATTTTCTTGAATTATTTTGCAATACATTTTGTTGAAATTTGGATTTTTGTGGTATTTTCCTGAATTTGCTTGAGGTTCCAAAATTGAAGAATTCATAAAAGACATAAACAGCTAATAATAATTCATTAAAAGGAAATGTGCAGATAATAGAATACTAAAAATTTAAAACAAGAATCTGAAAAGATGATCCAGTATAAAGAGAGAGAAACTTGAAGTTAAAAATATAAAATCTCATTTTAGGGATAATAGCATAATTAGCAATAAAAGTAAATAAATAAAATACAAACACTTACACATAAATACATATATAAATATATATGTGTGTATGTATGGATAAACAAAGTGTGCAAGAAGGAGTTTAACGATACAAGAAATAATATATATATACACACACACACACACAATAATACATATATAGGCATGTGGGAAATATATATATATACATGTATATAAAATGGATGAACAAATAACTAAGAATATATATGTGTGTATCTGTATATATGAAAACAAAATAAATATAAGACTTATACAAAATAGAAATAAACAAACAAATATATATATATATATAGATGTGCATATATATACATGTATATACCTATGTATAAATATGCAATACATCAATAATAATAATAATAATAATAATAACAAGGGAGCCAGGCCGGCCAACTGGCTCAGCCCAACCTCCATCCACGCGCGGCTCAGTCCGACCCACCCGCGCCAGCTCTTTCCTTGCTCCACTGCTACGCGGGCCCGGCTCCTGCCCTTGTCTTCTTCCCTTTCTTTCTTCCCCATGATCGCTCTCTCTTTTCTTCTTGCGTGGCCGCAGTGAGCCCACGTCGCCTCCGCAGTACGCGCCGGCTCCCTCCGTCCTTGCGTCAACACCGCACGTCGCTGAGCCGCCCTCGCCCATACTCTGCGCCGACCCTTTCCCGTCGCTCGCGCCCCGCACGTCGCTTCTCCGCACTGCACCCATGCCCCGCCGCCACTGCTCGCACACCGCCCGGTCGGCTCGTGACCTTTAAAAGTGAGCCAACTCCCCCGTCCGCTTCGCCTCATCCCCCTCTTCCTCCCATCGCCGAGAATCGACTTCTAGAGCACACCGGCCGCCGGCCATGTCTTTCCCCTCCAACTCCGGCGAGCGAGCTCATCGCCGATTGGCTCCACCCCAGTCCGATTCCTCTCGGTGAGAGCGACACCAGAGTTCATAAAAGCTATTCCAACCCTCGGCCGAAGCCCATCGCCGCCCGAGCTCGCCGGCCACGGTGAACCCCTCTGCGTCGCCGCCCCCTCACGCCGCCAGCCGGCCTCAGACCTCCCCCGGTCCAACCAATAGCACGGTGAGCTTCCAATTACCTCCCAGATGCTCGTGCGCGCGCTAATTTCTACCCTTCTCCCCGCCACCGCCGCCGCCCCTTCCACCCTCACCGACGGCCGCTCCCATCCCTACCCGAGCCGCCTCACCGCCATTCCAGGCCGAGGCACCACCCCATTAGCTTCCTCACTTCCCCGGGAATCCATTTCACTGGTTCGCCTAGCCTCCCCGGCCTTCCCTCACCGGCAACGCCGCCGCCTAACTCGCACCGCCTCCCCTTCTCATGTCTCCGGCCGATAGTCTTTCTGTTAGCCCCAGAACCCACTCGCCCCATTAGCCCCACTTTCCCCCGGTCTACCGTGAAACATCGAGCACCCACTTGGCTAGAAGCACTGGCAAGTTGAGAACTTGCACCCGAGAGGTCCTGGGATCAAACCCGGCCGGCAACACCTTTTTCCCTATATATTTTTGCTCTACTTTTGTAGCTCTTTCTAATTAATAAAAATTATGATAAATTAGGGAATAATTTAGAGAAGATAATAAATTAAATTAGGATATAGAATAAGGTTATTTGAGCTGTAAAATATATTAGATGTTATGTATGTTGTTTAGAACATTTAGCTCAAATCTAAAGTTCTAATTAAAGGGATTAATAAAAGATGATATGGGTTAGCGATTCAAAACTTTCATAAAGATGTAGGATACCATGTTTAGCTATAACAGCAAAGTTTAAATTAAAAGGTTACCCTAGACCACAATTAAAAATACGTGATACCCTTTAGCATGATGTCATTGAGTAGATCGCAATGGAAGGTTTAATTAAATAAGGCCTCTACATAGAATTAATTAAACAAAAGGACGTGACCATAAACATTTAGATTAGATGACCCTAATAAAACCTCGCCATTAGCACATAACCGATAAATAAATCTCAAAATGAATTTAGTGGAGTAAGTTTTGAGTATAACAAGCTCGATCCTATGTAAATAGAAGATTAATTAAAATGTGCAAGAAACTAACACTAATGGATCAAAATATTTTAATCTGTATTAGTAATTTTCAGAGAGCACTCAAATTAAAAGATTATAATAACATACAGATACCAAAATATAATAGCCCTAGGTCATCGAGCATCAGAATATTCTCACGGACATATAGATACTCTAAAGAGAATATGTAACCATTAACACAAGTAATTAGAGGCACATAAAATGAAACCTACCAAACGTTGTCCGATAGCTAAAATAAAAAATAAGGCTAAGCCTAATAGTAGCTAAAGCATAGATAAAAATAATAATGGTAGTATTAATTAGATATTAATACTAGGCTTAATAAATAATAATGATGAGCATGAAATGACAATATATGGTCCATACAACTGAATTTAATTCAAGTAGAACTAGGCTTACTGAAAACTGAAGCTGCACAAAATGTCACCCCATAAAATGCTATACACTTAGACTCAAAAATTTATTTCGGTAAGCCAAAATGCCCTGAAACGTAACGCTTGACAAAATGATACCTACTCATAGGTCCATTCTAACTCGTGGAACTTCCTTGATAAATATAAAAATAATAAAAGAAACTGTTAGTAAAAGATCGAGTCATCGTCTTCTATCACTGGCCTTGCCTCAAATTACCCAAATCACCCATTAAATCATAATAATACAAAAGCTGAGTTTATTCGGTTTATTTTGATCTTTTGAGTTATTTGCTTTATTTGGATTCAGTCGTTTGTCGCGTAATTAGAAATTGGAAGTCGTGAAGATACAGTGGACACAGCGAGATTAAGCTCGAAGCGAAGACAGAGACCAGAAGCTCAAGAGAAAGCATTGCGTGAGCTCAAGACCGCGGTAAACCGCGCCAGGCGAGTCAATACTTTGATCATGTTGAACCTACATTTTCTGCAAATTACTTTGTTTTAAATTAACAAAATGCATGCTGTTATTTTTATGCAAATACATGCTAAACTTGATATTCTAGTTATATGCCAATGTTTACCTTGAATAGTATTACCCCTCCTTTGGAATGATTGAATGTGTAAACCTTGTCGCCCTAGCAAAAGTATAATACTAATATTTCAAAAATAAGTCCCTAATGATATGCTATGCTTAGTGTTGCATTAATACTCAGGGGGCGCTGAAATGCCCCATACATCATGATCGCTTTTAATGATGAGAAAATGGTTTGGCGATCATGGTGGGAATGATGGTATATTTGACATGGCTATTTTATACCCTCCAAATCCCCAACTTGCTTAAATATCGGGCGGATTGGTTGGATGGTGTGAGTGTGGTGCGATGGATGCACAAAATGGGTTAGTGATAGACCGCCTGATACCACTAAGGACTGAATCTTGTCATGACCTCCGGGTAAAAGCAGTACAACCACAAGTCATGTAAATTACAACTTGGCTAAGTACATTTATCGAATCCTCGGACTCATTTCACGGGTTGGGGTTGAAGGGGTTATGCTATGGCAAGGGGCTGAAGGGACACCGGTGGGGGTGAAGTTTCCCACCTGTCCTACGTTGCGGAAAGAGAGAAGGTCCGGCTGCGTAGTGGCCGTGGGAAACATCCGCGCCTGAGATGGGACCCACCGCAAGTGGGCGATCTCCCATAAAAGTGAAATGAGAAAAGGGACTCGATAATTTGAAAAGTCACCGTGATGGTCCGCTCAACCACACGCCTAGGGAATCGTGGGGCAACGAGTTGATTGTCTCTTGTGGTGAAAGTGTACAAACTCGCAGAGTCAAAACTATTCGAATAGCCGTGCCCACGATCAAGGGCGGACATGGGAACTTAACCAGATATAGTTCTATTCCAAAATGCTTTATGATGGGTTGGAAAAGTGGAAGGGCAGTGTAAGGCCCTAGTTTGGAATTGTCACGGTGTCGTCCCGAGTGGTAAGTTAAGCGGCTATAACGCTGAAGAATTGCTATATGGTGCGGATGCCATGTAACGGTGGATGGAATCTGGATCGCTATTATTATTGCATATTCTTGAACATTATGCTTTTGTTCAAAACTGCTAGGTCTCAGAGAATTTCTATGTATTATATTTTTAAATAATGGTAACATTTCTCACAAATGAAACGTCAGGAAGAATAAATAGAGTCGTAAGAAAGGAAGATGGCTGTTTATGGTAATCACATAAAGAAGTTGGTGGATTCATGATTGATCATAAGAGGGATAATGATGGTGTGGAGTCTAGGGGGAATAAATTGGTGGAGCGTAAATGAATATATAGCCTAGATAGATGAATTAAATGATTTTGGAGAATTAGGGAGTGCAAAGGTCTTTGCTGGATTATGACACTGATAATTTAAATTTCTTGGGAGATATTGGCGATAATGGAATTAATAGGATTGGATTATACACTAGATGGGTGAATTAAATTTCTGAGAATATTGGAGAAATCATAACAAGTAGTGGATTATAATCTTGATAAGTGTATTCTCGGCGGATGTATACTAGTGAGTCGTAGATTTGATCATTAATGTGTTTGGTAGAGGTATACTAGTGAATTAGTTAGTGATAGATAATGGAAAATGAGAATGATTATTAGAAGAATGAATTATGGTTTTGGGTCAATAACAAAAAGGATTGAGTATGAAGGATATCGGTGGATTTAAAATTAATGGTGTTAGTTAGTCCTTGGAATTTAGAGATGAAGAGTTGATGAATAAAAATTTCAAGATTGGATTATTAGGAATTTAGAACACAGAAGATATTGGTGGTTTCAGAATGATTAATGACCCTGGCTGTTTGAAGTTTTAGACAGCAATTGATCGGTGGATTATATAAATTATGATACTCATTGTTTGGGGATTTAGGCAGCAATTGATTGGTGAATTGTATAATTGATGGCAATCGCTGTTGGGAGTCTTAGACAGCAGTTAATAAAGTAAATGTATCTTTGGTGGATTAAGTCAATTATGGCTATCGCCGTGTGGAGTTTTAGGTAGTAACAATAACACAATGATTAAATAATAATAATGTTACCAAAAGCGATTTTTGGCAAAATAAAATAACCCGAGCCTCTCCTTTGTTAAGCCATGCATATTATTTATTTGCATTCTGTGTATTGGCTCACGGAGCACGGGGTCGGAGTGCTCACGCTCGCTTTTGCGACAAAATTCAGACTCAGGAATCAAATCACCTCGCCTCAACAACAAGACTGGACCAGCTGGCCGAGAAGATGAAGATGTCAAGGGCTAGGTCGCGAACCTCCAGTTGGCTGCCTGTGGGCACGTCCTGAAGGTCCCACCTGTGTGCTTCGTTCTTCCGCTGCTGCAATTTATTGATTTCGGCCTAATCGGCCTATGAAGTAAGTTTACTATTATACTTACGCTTCCGCATGATATGTATTTTGATATTCATTACTGTAACTGTGAGCACTATCTACTGATCCAGGGAATAGTGCAGCTAATCACAGAGGATACTGGATTGCAAAATCTGGGGTCCTTACAGGGATGGTATCAGAGCATATCGACTGCAGGTCGTGACCTAGTTAGCCTGGTCGTTAGTTTCATGACTAGAAATATTTCTTTAAAATACTATTTCCTGAAATATAAGTAGTGTTGCTCATTCTCTTCTCTCTTAGGCGATTCCCTCTCATCTATATGCTGCCCTAGCCATCTTTACTTATAAAACTCTCTTACCCCGAATTCAAAACAATAGCACAAGGGTGAGTGTTAATATCAATCAAATTGCCCCAATACTTTCCTCTTCTGTCTATTGATGCAAAAAAAAAATTTCTCTTCTCGTACCCATACTCCAAAAAAAAATTTAAGGTTAGGAACGTGGAAGATGGTCGTGAAGATAAAGTGGTCTTGTTCTAAACGGACTATGCAAATAAACCCTGCACCCTCTTAGGTGTGCTTCCCCAAGTAGACGCTGCACTGTCACAAGATTTTCATTGATCCCTGTGCACTGCCTTCTTGCCCTCGGGCGTTCTATTTCGCAGTCATGGGAAATGGTTGTTTTCGAAAGTTTGTGTGATTTCGTATCACCCCAGTTCCCTGGGAGCGCTCTTTTAAAAATTTGTATGGGTTAGATCACCTTATTCCCACGATTCTATCCTTACCACATGCTATTCCCTCTCACCTTTTGCTGAAAAGCCATTGGATCCACAGAAGCGAAATACCGGATAATCCAAAACTAAGGCGATTACGAAGAAATGAAGATTCTACAACCTTCTAGTACTTAAGGAAAACAACATCACTGTGAGGAAACCACCGCCAGGAGAGTGTCCACTAAACAAGGTCACCTATTCCTGCGAAGAACAAGACTATTGCCCAAGTATTGCTCCCTGAATCTATTGCTGGCCAAAGTAACTAAAGTACAATCGATGAATCACCAAATAGCCGCAGGACTTGCCATGCCCGAAGTTAGAGAGGATAACTAATGTCAGTTGCCATTTATTTTAAGGGGGGTAGCAAGAGTAGACAAGGAATGTCGAAGAACTACTATGGTGTATAATTACTTTTGGAAGTACTGCTATGATGTATGAATACCTTGGAGGTACAACAATTTGTATTGGACCCAGTTGAGTCAGAACAAGAGGATTTGCAAGATCGTCAAGGCAAGCTAAACTCTAAAGCCTATTGCTAGCCAAATTTAATCTTCCCTGTTTCTTTCTACTCTATCGGAATCTCGGGGTCGAGATTCATTTAAGGGGGGTAGATTTGTAACATCCTGGAAATTTTAAAAATTAAAATATGATTTTCTTGAATTATTTTGCAATACATTTTGTTGAAATTTGGATTTTTGTGGTATTTTCCTGAATTTGCTTGAGGTTCCAAAATTGAAGAATTCATAAAAGACATAAACAGCTAATAATAATTCATTAAAAGGAAATGTGCAGATAATAGAATACTAAAATTTTAAAACAAGAATCTGAAAAGATGATCCAGTATAAAGAGAGAGAAACTTGAAGTTAAAAATATAAAATCTCATTTTAGGGATAATAGCATAATTAGCAATAAAAGTAAATAAATAAAATACAAACACTTACACATAAATACATATATAAATATATATGTGTGTATGTATGGATAAACAAAGTGTGCAAGAAGGAGTTTAACGATACAAGAAATAATATATATATACACACACACACACAATAATACATATATAGGCATGTGGGAAATATATATATATACATGTATATAAAATGGATGAACAAATAACTAAGAATATATATGTGTGTATCTGTATATATGAAAACAAAATAAATATAAGACTTATACAAAATAGAAATAAACAAACAAATATATATATATATATATATATATATAGATGTGCATATATATACATGTATATACCTATGTATAAATATGCAATACATCAATAATAATAATAATAATAATAATAACAAGGGAGCCAGGCCGGCCAACTGGCTCAGCCCAACCTCCATCCACGCGCGGCTCAGTCCGACCCACCCGCGCCAGCTCTTTCCTTGCTCCACTGCTACGCGGGCCCGGCTCCTGCCCTTGTCTTCTTCCCTTTCTTTCTTCCCCGCAGACTGCTCTCTCTCTTTTCTTCTTGCGTGGCCGCAGTGAGCCCACGTCGCCTCCGCGTCTGCGCGCGGCCCTCCGTCCTTGCGTCAACACCGCGTCGCTGAGCCGCCGCCATACTCTGCGCCGACCCTTTCCGTCGCCGCGCCCGCACGTCGCTTCTCCGCACTGCACCCATGCCCCGCCGCCACTGCTCGCACACCGCCCGGTCGGCTCGTGACCTTTAAAAGTGAGCCAACTCCCCCGTCCGCTTCGCCTCATCCCCCTCTTCCTCCCATCGCCGAGAATCGACTTCTAGAGCACACCGGCCGCCGGCCATGTCTTTCCCCTCCAACTCCGGCGAGCGAGCTCATCGCCGATTGGCTCCACCCCAGTCCGATTCCTCTCGGTGAGAGCGACACCAGAGTTCATAAAAGCTATTCCAACCCTCGGCCGAAGCCCATCGCCGCCCGAGCTCGCCGGCCACGGTGAACCCCTCTGCGTCGCCGCCCCCTCACGCCGCCAGCCGGCCTCAGACCTCCCCCGGTCCAACCAATAGCACGGTGAGCTTCCAATTACCTCCCAGATGCTCGTGCGCGCGCTAATTTCTACCCTTCTCCCCGCCACCGCCGCCGGCCCTTCCACCCTCACCGACGGCCGCTCCCATCCCTACCCGAGCCGCCTCACCGCCATTCCAGGCCGAGGCACCACCCCATTAGCTTCCTCACTTCCCCGGGAATCCATTTCACTGGTTCGCCTAGCCTCCCCGGCCTTCCCTCACCGGCAACGCCGCCGCCTAACTCGCACCGCCTCCCCTTCTCATGTCTCCGGCCGATAGTCTTTCTGATAGCCCCAGAACCCACTCGCCCCATTAGCCCCACTTTCCCCCGGTCTACCGTGAAACATCGAGCACCCACTTGGCTAGAAGCACTGGCAAGTTGAGAACTTGCACCCGAGAGGTCCTGGGATCAAACCCGGCTGGCAACACCTTTTTCCCTATATATTTTTGCTCTACTTTTGTAGCTCTTTCTAATTAATAAAAATTATGATAAATTAGGGAATAATTTAGAGAAGATAATAAATTAAATTAGGATATAGAATAAGGTTATTTGAGCTGTAAAATATATTAGATGTTATGTATGTTGTTTAGAACATTTAGCTCAAATCTAAAGTTCTAATTAAAGGGATTAATAAAAGATGATATGGGTTAGCGATTCAAAACTTTCATAAAGATGTAGGATACCATGTTTAGCTATAACAGCAAAGTTTAAATTAAAAGGTTACCCTAGACCACAATTAAAAATACGTGATACCCTTTAGCATGATGTCATTGAGTAGATCGCAATGGAAGGTTTAATTAAATAAGGCCTCTACATAGAATTAATTAAACAAAAGGACGTGACCATAAACATTTAGATTAGATGACCCTAATAAAACCTCGCCATTAGCACATAACCGATAAATAAATCTCAAAATGAATTTAGTGGAGTAAGTTTTGAGTATAACAAGCTCGATCCTATGTAAATAGAAGATTAATTAAAATGTGCAAGAAACTAACACTAATGGATCAAAATATTTTAATCTGTATTAGTAATTTTCAGAGAGCACTCAAATTAAAAGATTATAATAACATACAGATACCAAAATATAATAGCCCTAGGTCATCGAGCATCAGAATATTCTCACGGACATATAGATACTCTAAAGAGAATATGTAACCATTAACACAAGTAATTAGAGGCACATAAAATGAAACCTACCAAACGTTGTCCGATAGCTAAAATAAGAAATAAGGCTAAGCCTAATAGTAGCTAAAGCATAGATAAAAATAATAATGGTAGTATTAATTAGATATTAATACTAGGCTTAATAAATAATAATGATGAGCATGAAATGACAATATATGGTCCATACAACTGAATCTAATTCAAGTAGAACTAGGCTTATCAAAACCAAGTCGCACAAAATGTCACCCCATAAAATGCTATACACTTAGACTCAAAAATTTATTTTGTAAGCCAAAATGCCTCAAACGTAACGCTTGACAAAATGATACCTACTCATAGGTCCATTCTAACTCGTGGAACTTCCTTGATAAATATAAAAATAATAAAAGAAATCTGTTAGTAAAAGATCGAGTCATCGTCTTCTATCATCGCCTTGCCTCAAATTACCCAAATCACCCATTAAATCATAATAATACAAAAGCTGAGTTTATTCGGTTTATTTTGATCTTTTGAGTTATTTGCTTTATTTGGATTCAGTCGTTTGTCGCGTAATTAGAAATTGGAAGTCGTGAAGATACAGTGGACACAGCGAGATTAAGCTCGAAGCGAAGACAGAGACCAGAAGCTCAAGAGAAAGCATTGCGTGAGCTCAAGACCGGATAAACCGCGCCAGGCGAGTCAATACTTTGATCATGTTGAACCTACATTTTCTGCAAATTACTTTGTTTTAAATTAACAAAATGCATGCTGTTATTTTTATGCAAATACATGCTAAACTTGATATTCTAGTTATATGCCAATGTTTACCTTGAATAGTATTACCCTCCTTTGGAATGATTGAATGTGTAAACCTTGTCGCTCTAGCAAAAGTATAATACTAATATTTCAAAAATAAGTCCCTAATGATATGCTATGCTTAGTGTTGCATTAATACTCGGGGCGCTGAAATGCCCCATACATCATGATCGCTTTTAATGATGAGAAAATGGTTTGGCGATCATGGTGGGAATGACTGTATATTTGACATGGCTATTTTATACCCTCCAAATCCCCAACTTGCTTAAATATCTGGCGGATTGGTTGGATGGTGTGAGTGTGGTGCAGTGGATGCACAAAATGGGTTAGTGATAGACCGCCTGAGATACCACTAAGGATGAATCTTGTCATGACCTCCCGGGTAAAAAAGCAGTACAACCACAAGTCTGTAAATTACAACTTGGCTAAGTACATTTATCGAATCCTCGGACTCATTTCACGGGTTGGGGTTGAAGGGGTTATGCTATGGCAAGGGGGCTGAAGGGACACCAGTGGGGTGAAGTTTCCCACCTGTCCCCACGTTATGGAAGAGAGAAGGTCCCGTGCGAGTGGGCGTGGGAAACATCCGCGACAGATGGGACCCACCGCAAGTGGGCGATCTCCCATAAAAGTGAAATGAGAAAAGGGACTCGATAATTTGAAAAGTCACTGTGATGGTCTGCTCAACCACACGTCTAGGGAATCGTGTGGGGCAACGAGTTGATTGTCTCTTGTGGTGAAAGTGTACAAATTCTGCAGAGTCAAAACTATTCGAATAGCCGTGCCCACGGTCAAGGGCGGACATGGGAACTTAACCAGATATAGTTCTATTCCAAAATGCTTTATGATGGGTTGGAAAAGTGGAAGGGCAGTGTAAGGCCCTAGTTTGGAATTGTCCTGGGTGTCGTCCCAGTGGTAAGTTAAGCGGCTATAACGCTGAAGAATTGCTATATGGTGCGGATGCCATGTAACGGTGGATGGAATCTGGATCGCTATCATTATTGCATATTCTTGAACATTATGCTTTTGTTCAAAACTGCTGGGTCTCAGGAAATTTCTATGTATTATATTTTTAAATAATGGTAACATTTCTCACAAATGAAACGTCAGGAAGAATAAATAGAGTCGTAAGAAAGGAAGATGGCTGTTTATGGTAATCACATAAAGAAGTTGGTGGATTCATGATTGATCATAAGAGGGATAATGATGGTGTGGAGTCTAGGGGGAATAAATTGGTGGAGCGTAAATGAATATATAGCCTAGATAGATGAATTAAATGATTTTGGAGAATTAGGGAGTGCAAAGGTCTTTGCTGGATTATGACACTGATAATTTAAATTTCTTGGGAGATATTGGCGATAATGGAATTAATAGGATTGGATTATACACTAGATGGGTGAATTAAATTTCTGAGAATATTGGAGAAATCATAACAAGTAGTGGATTATAATCTTGATAAGTGTATTCTCATGGATGTATACTAGTGAGTCGTAGATTTGATCATTAATGTGTTTGGTAGAGGTATACTAGTGAATTAGTTAGTGATAGATAATGGAAAATGAGAATGATTATTAGAAGAATGAATTATGGTTTTGGGTCAATAACAAAAAGGATTGAGTATGAAGGATATCGGTGGATTTAAAATTAATGGTGTTAGTTAGTCCTTGGAATTTAGAGATGAAGAGTTGATGAATAAAAATTTCAAGATTGGATTATTAGGAATTTAGAACACAGAAGATATTGGTGGTTTCAGAATGATTAATGACCCTGGCTGTTTGAAGTTTTAGACAAAGAATTGATCGGTGGATTATATAAATTATGATACTCATTGTTTGGGGATTTAGGCAAGAATTGATTGGTGAATTGTATAATTGATGGCAATCGTTGTTGGGAGTCTTAGACAAGATTAATAAAGTAAATGTATCTTTGGTGGATTAAGTCAATTATGGCTATCGCGTGTGGAGTTTTAGGTAGTAACAATAACACAACGATTAAATAATAATAATGTTACCAAAAGCGATTTTTGGCAAAATAAAATAACCCGAGCCTCTCCTTTGTTAAGCCATGCATATTATTTATTTGCATTCGTGTATTGGCTCGCGAGCACGGTCGGAGTGCTCACGCCGCTTTGCGACAAAATTCGACTCAGAATCAAATCACCTCGCCTCAACAACAAGATGGACCGGTGGCCGAGAAGATGAAGATGTCAAGGGCTAGGTCGCGAACCTCCGGTTGGCGCGCTGTGGGCACGCCTGAAGGTCCCACCGTGTGCTTCGTTCTTCTTCGCTGCAATTTATTGATTTCGCCTAATCGGCCCATGAAGTAAGTTTACTATTATACTTACGCTCCGCATGATATGTATTTTGATATTCATTATCAGAATCGTGAGCACTATCTACTGATCCAGGGAATAGTGCAGCTAATCACAGAGGATACTGGATTGCAAAATCTGGGGTCCTTACAGGTTTTGCCTGACTTGCCGCTTGTTACTACCGCTCATCGCCGTCGCCTGTCATGGACCCAGCCATCTTTCGGTTGCCGCCGCCAAACCCTTCACCAGATCCAGCCGGATCGGGCTCGCCCGGCCCGGCCACGCCTCGCTGCCGCTGGGCTCCTCGCCAGATCTAGCCAGGTCAATCTCCTTTCGGCCGCCTGAGACCACCGTTGCCGACCTCGCCTGAGACCGCCGTCGCCGACCCCGCCCGGAACCGCCGTCGCTGTCGACGTTGCATTCTGATTCGCGCGAAGTGGTGACCAACTGAGTCTCGGTCGGTTTGTAAACCGACCAAATCAAAAAAAAAGAAAAAAAGCAAAAAAAAAAAGAGAGAGAGAAAAGGTCTTCTTTTGCAGGCACCGTTTCTGTTCCTCATTGCCCGATGATCTTCAATGGTCTCAATTTATTGGGACTGATTTCAGCACATGCGCCTCCACAAGCGTGGTCAGCGCCTTTGGGACTTTCTTACTGGCGAGCTGCCTTGCCCGTCTCGTCCTACTCCACCTGCTGAGCCTGTACTTCCGAAGAATGCTTCCGAAGATGCTCGTACAAAGGAGGAACGACGTGAATGAGGGGCAACACAACAATTAGGATTAGGGTGTTCAGGATTGAGAGAGCTAGGCCGGCTGGGCCAACATGTATCGGTAACGTATCGTACATGTATCTACGTATTTTTCATTTATTTTTAGGCTAAAATCTCTGATACTCCACCGATACCGTATCGATACGTATCGAGCACGGGTACGGCAGTCCAATGGCGTATCGGTGCTTCCTTGTTCATGACCAAGAGGCATTTGGTATGATCTCATTAATTAAGAAAATTAGAGATCATGAGCTTTCCAACAATGTGATATTTCAATGATCTTGAACACCTGGAGCCATCATCTGGATTGCTCTTAAACATGCCACTAGCAGCTCCACAATGCCAGTCATGACTCACCTAGATAGATTACATAGGCATGGTCAAGCATTAAGTATCCAAAGATTAATTCTGAAAGATGACTTAGTTACTGCATCCAATAATGGAACAAATGATATCCTTGACGGTCCACACCATACCTTTTACTGTCCTTCAAAGTACCATAAAAAAGCACTTAAGATTGACAAATCACAAGCCCTTTAACAAGACATAGAGCAAATAGCAACACATCTCAATTCTTATATTAATAACTAATAAGTGAGCACCAAAGCAGTTTGCACGTATGGGTTTCTCGAGCCTTGACTTTCCAACTTGTAGCTCGGAGCAAAAAATATGAAAAACGTAGGGGCTGTTTGGTTGCGAGCCACACTTTGCCAATAAAAATTGCCACACTTGTCTAAGTTGAGGTGCTCAAATTCTTTGCCACACTTTTTTGAGTCATTGACGCGTGGGATCTAATTTGCTAGAAGGGAATCTTGCCACAACTGTGGCTGCAACTAAACAGCTTGCCATACGTCTCTCAGCAAAGAACTTTCCAATTGTAGCTTGTTCCTGGGGTAATAGAGCGAGCCACACTGCAGTATGAGCACCTTCTTCGGCTGAAATTTCCTTCCCAACTAGTCATGGCAGTCTTTACCCAGCCATGACAGAAACAGTTAATGTAGATCTTTTATCCTTCAGATCTATCCGAAAGCCTCTGTGCCATGAGTCGTGCATAAGCATTAACAGCGAGTTTTGAGACCAAATAGTCGGTGTACATCTATCTGAGGCCACTCACTGGAGGACCAACTATCTTGCTTGACTTGTTCGAGAAATTTCATGACAATCTCATCAATCAACTCCTCAGATAAACGGTCATCATTTAACAGTTCCTCTCTTAGGCTTGCATCACCGATTCTCTGACAGGTTAGAAACAGAAAAATCCTTAAGGAACAGACAATGTAATGATAATGCGACTCCAATGCATATGCGGAGATAACAGCAGATTACGTTGGAAAATATAGGAACCTGTCGAGGAAACTTACATTGCGTCTGCCGTTGAGGCGTTGACTCTACCAAGCCTTGCGCTCACATTTACTATCCGGCCACCATAAGGAGAAGGTTTCATTGAAGTTTACACCTGCATTGTTAACCTGTAGCTGGGTTACAAAAGATCTTGCCACGGCGGCCTAGCCACGAGCTGCGTCGCGGGAGGTGAGGACGACGTGGAGCGCTAGCTGGCGGGCGAGCTCGTAGCCGATGCCGCGGTTGGCCCCCGTCACCACCGCCACGGCGCGCGCCGGCGGGAGGCCATCCCACCACAGCTGGTGGGGCTCGTAAGGGACGGCGCGGAGGAGGGTGACCTCCCGCCGGCGCTTCTCCCGCCGCTCCAGCGCCTTCTCCTTGTCCTTCTTCCCCATCTCCGCGTGCTCGCCTCGCCGCTTGCTCTAGGCGAGCGCCGGAATGAAAGTCAGATAAATCTTCATGGCCCAGCCCATCAGAGGAGAAGCCCAATCAGAAGAGCAGTTTAGTTATAGGCAATAGGAGCCCATCGGCTTCTTTCATATGGGCTGGTATCCTTCTCCATCCCGGTCTACTAAAATAGGCCTAAGTGTGTTAATTAGGCTAACCGTAATAAATGATGGGCTTTGCTAACTGTTAAGAGTTAGAACGATCAACACCCGAGAGAGAGAGAGAGAGAGAGAGAGAGAGAGAGAGAGAGAGAGAGAAACAAAGGCAAAAAACACCGTCAGATATCTTAGCCTGCAGAGCTAATAAAGTGAATAAACAGACCCCATGCAGTTAGAATCGTGAAAACGACGTATGAAGCTTGTTGTTTTTTTTTTATTTTAGCTTCTCTGAAAATCGTTTTGAGTCCAAAAGAAGAAGGGTGGGTGGCGATGGCACGCAGTTGCTACAGTGCATTAGCCCAGTTAATTAATTAATCAAGCGGCAGCGTTGGAGCAGCCGGAGGCGCAGAGCATGGCTTCGTTCGTGCAGACGAGGAGGCAGACGGGCAGCAGCGACGGGTCCGCGCCGACGTCGGCGACCGGAGCACTGTAGCAGTTGAGCAGGCACGGGGTCACCTGCGACCCGCACTCGGTCACGCACTGCGTCAGCCCCGTCGGGGAGGCCCTGCCACCGCGGCGGTTGGTCATCGCGGCAGGCTCAGCCGCGTCGGACGAGCTGATCATGGTGGTGATGATCACCAGCACAAGCAGAAGCACCGCCGCGGCAGCTTTCACCGTGCCAACTCGTGCCATTTCTTGTTCTGCGTACGAACGTGCTTTGCTTTCCGAGTTAAATAATTAGCTAGTGGAGTGTGGAGATACAGAGCTGTGTCGGGTTCGCTTATGTGTGTGTGTGTGTGTGCGTATCAACCCCAGAGTTGCCGTTTCCGTGGAGAGAATACTGGGTAGGTGCTTAAATTAGTAGTTTTTCTAATATGATTAGATGGGCCTGGAGCCCATATTGCACAGGGCCAATCAAAGGATCAGGCCCATCCTAAGCTCATCCAACGGCCGAGCCACAACACACAGAGACTGTTCGTCAATCCCAACCTACGACTACGAAGGCTAGGAAGCCAAGCCACGACGATTAAAGTTGCTCGGAATATGACGATAGTTACAGGTGTTAGGTTAGGTTGTTGCATCGCATTCTATAGCTTGCATCCACAAGCAGAAGAAATAATATTAACAAACTTCACATTGGCGTAGCGACTAGTGAGCCGTTGCTTCAGGAAGCAGGAAAGGGGGAGAAAAGGAGGAAGCAGCAGACGGCAGCCTTCAATTCTCAGATGGGCCTCCAGCCCGCACCTCGTACCCGACCCACGACCCCTCCCAACGACCGCCGCCAAAGAAGGCATCAGCGTCGTCCGTTGCCGATCCAACGGCGCCGCTATTCACACTTGCGATGTGGGGAAGAGGGAGGGGAGACAAGACAGGAGATGGCCGGTGCGTCGTGCGTGTCAGGACGAGGCCGGCCAAGATCTGGCAGTGGGCGTGAGATCCGAGGTGCCTCCGGAAGGAACCAACAAAGCTTACATTTTTCTAATACAGTACCGTGCTATGCTATCGATTCGTTTGTGTATGTTGCAAAAGAAGAAATTCAGAATCACGGCAACTAAAGGGGAAAAATCCGGGTTCGATTACCCAATGGAACAATTGGGAGGCACAGAATGCGTTTCTTTTGGTTTTGGCTCGTGAATTTGGCTTATAGGGTTTTAATTTTAACTGTTCGTAAAAGAAAATACGAAGAGAGATAGTTGTATGTGATTTTAACAAATACAGCTGAAAACGATATAATATCTACTATAATTAATTTATAGATCTTATCTTTTAAAAACTAAAACTATAAATATGAAGTCTAAAGGAATCAAGTCACAAGGTGCGCGTCCTGCATGTGAACGACAAGGCACAGCATCTGCGCCTTCAATGGTGCTGTGTGTGTACCAAAATTTAATTTCAAGAACTGATCAACAGATACTAGTATACAAGAACAAATTATTATACTATTGCTAGTGCTAGATATTGACAAACAAGTGGTGATGGCAGAATGCCACACGGATGAAGGGGATATTTTCCTCCCGTAGTGGTAGTAGCATTTGTTTAGCAAGAGGCGGTGCGCAAAGAAATATAAATGGCAAGAAATCAAGGGCGAGACTAGAAAAAGAGGGGGGGAGAGAGAGAGAGAGAGAGAGGCGTGGTCCACCTGCTCACCCGACACCAACTCTGTATATTTGTGGTGGTCTAGGCAGTCAGCACCGCATTGCATCGTCGTCCTCACCGGCCTGAAGGAAAGGCAGAGGCGAAGGCCAAGCCCTCTCCTCCCCTCCGTTCTTTCAGTTCATCCGTTCCCCTATCTAATACTGGGGGCAACACAGAGGCAGAGGCAGAGATATATAGAGAGAGAGACTGATTTTTATCTTTCATCACATATACAAGAAGCAGGGTTGCTCGAATCTTTTTGGAGGATGCCTACGGGAGCGATGAACAGGCTGTTTGTTGAGTCTTCCTCCTCCGGCAGCAGGGAGGCGGAGCCGGCCGCGGCGGTGCTCTGCGCGCCTCGGCCGCGAAGGGTCCAGGTCCACCCTTGCAGCGCCGACCTCATCCTTGGCCCTCCTCCCTTCCTCAACTCCAATAACAGCAACAACAGAAAGGTACTATGTCAAATCTGAACCCATAATCCTCTATCTCCTAGTTCCTACTTGCTACCCCCTGAAAAAAATCATCTTTGTCGTTACAAATTCTTCCTTGTAAAAATCTGTTCTTTTTCCCCTTTTTTATGAGGGTATAGTCATCTTCTCTTACAAAAATCTATTCTTTCGTTGTTGCAGCAAAAAGAAGGAAAGAGCAAGACGCGGGAGGAGCAGGCGGACGGCGAGGAGGACGGGGGCTGGGCGCTGTTCGGCGGGTCGCCGCCGGCGCGCGCGGACAACCCTCTCATCAACGACCCCCACTTCCTGCGCAACCAGCGTTACCACGCCGCCGTCCCGGACTCGCCGTCCGATCTTGCGATTTTTGACCACCATAGCTGCAACTACAGCCACCGCCCCACGTATAGCAGCAGCAGCAGTTTTGCCCCGTCGTTCGCGCCGGCGGTGAGGATCCAGGGGTTCGACGTCGCCGCCTGCCGGAGCTCTCACAGCAGCGGCGGCGGGCGCGTGCTGTCCGCCCGCGCGTGATCCGCCGGCTCCGGCGGCCGAGCCGCCGACCCCAAGGGAGAAACCTCACAATCTTGTACATTTTTCGCCGGCCGTGCACGTACGTCTAGTGTATGTGCACGTACGTCTAGTGTATTATTACGCTACTTGTGTTCCTTTGTGGTATATACGGTTATTAACAGATCAGATCAATAGGGAGGTTTAAGACTAAGTTAAGATTAGATTGATCGTCGTCGATACACAGACAGGAGGAGGATCAAAAAGGGGGAGGATTTTTACTATTTTTTTCTCCACTAGTTTCCTTTTTCTTGTGTTGTGTTGTACACTAGCAATCGTCGCGTGTTCGTTCGGCTGAGTTAAGGTGTTTTGTAGACATCAATCAGCGTTGATCTTGTTCAAGAGTCCATGAGAAAAAAAAAAGGCTTCTGCTTTTGCTTAAGCCATCATCACACTGCCATGTAACCATGGTTATACTGTAAAAAAATTGGGTATCGACCTGTACCATGTAATCGAATTACATAAGTTGATCCACAGTCGTTTCTGGTTGGTTCCCTTGTTCGATCTTGCCTTCCGTATGTTCAGAGGGAAGGAAGAGAATCCTTTCTTGTTCTTGCCAAGTGTTGAATGACTGGTTGATCAAATTGACCGATTTTTCCCCACGGGAATAGAGGGATTCTGCTGGCTGTCGAGCCGAACGAATCCAAAATTCCAAATCCAGCTATAATAGTCGTTCCGTCTTGGACATGTTGAGCTGTGTCCCTCTGACAGGCGACTTTTGAGAATGAGATGCTGGCAGACTTGCCGTGAAGGCAAGTGGGAAACGAGCGGCCGGCCGCTTTCCCCTGGCCGGCCAGACGGAGCCAAATCGAAGCCAAGCACAGCGATCTCCGGATCCCGTCGGGGCGATGCCGCACGCGCCATTGACTGCCTCAGCGGGAAGAAAGAGTAGCGTGGCGGCCTCGCCTTTCGCGTCGACCCGTCGATTCACCCACGGCCGATGCGGAAGCGCGACCCGTTCGACCGTGCGACCAGCACGCAACCACGTAGCCGCCCCGTTGCTGTCGTCGTCGGCGAGCACAGCACATACGAAACGAAAACAATCGCCTTGCCTTTTCCCCTCTATGATTTACCGTGGTCACGTTTTAAAACGCAAAGAAAACCGAGGCTAAGTGCCACCAGTCGCCTGGGCTAACTGATTTTTAGCTTTTTAAAAGTTGTTTTTATCTTTTTTTTATGGTAACTAGTTTTTAAATGAACTATCTTTTTAAGATAAATTTATAAATTATTTGTAGTATATACTATAACGATTTTATTTATATGGTTTAAAATTATATGTATGTTCCGATGGGCGAGCGGGCCGGCGACCGTTCGCGTGATCCGAGGGGCGGAAGGCTGCGAAACTTCCCAGAAGCTCGTGCCGAAGCCGGGCGGCAAGGCTGGATGACGTGACAGCTAACTAACGACAACCATGTTTTGCAATAAGTCGCCTTGTTCTTGTTGTTTTAACGTGTCGTTAGCGCCTGTTTATTTGCTTCGTCTGCCTGGACTTTCCAAGGTGCCTGTTTCGCTTTATCAGGGGCTTTACTACCTCAGTTTCGCAGTAGAGTAGAGTGAGACCATTTTCCTAGGAATTTGTCGCGTTGTATTATACATCCGTTAAGGATTATTGTACGTCCGTTAAGGAAATTTGAAGAACCGTGATCAATTAGGCCATTCTCAGTGCAAAGTTTCATTGCGTTGTTTCCAAGACTGCCATATCATGTAAAATGAAATGAAACATGGATGAAACATCAATCCTCAATGCATAGTTTCATTCTATTATTTCATAGACATTTAATTTCATGACTCATATAGAGTTGGTAATCGTGCCAAGAGAATTTCTTCTCTCTCTTCTTAAAAATGTTGTCATATCATCAAAAATGCCTATGTGGCAGCCTATTAAATGCAGATGAAACTCTCATTGAGACTGACCTTAGTGGTGAGAAGATCCATGATCAATTAGTTGGTACATTTATTGAGTTAGATTTTGATTTTTGTAAAAGTTGACAAAATTCAACTTTGTTGTCTATCAAGAGTTGTCTGACCGACATGTAACTGCGGTCAGACTAGCATGCGCCGGGCAGTCCGACCAACCGGTGGTTAGCGGTCTGAACGGCGATTTGGTGTGATCAGAATCTATTAGCGGTTCGACCGCCAGTGCAGTGTGATCGTATTCTAGTTAGCAGTTGCTTTTTTCAGATAGCGTGTTTTGGAGTTGCACATGTGCGGTCAGATCAGTCAGTGGTTGGCGGTCTGACTGAGATGGTCCAGCCACCATGGGGAGAGTGGCCAGACCAGTGTTGGGTGGTCTAACCAGTCGTGGTACGACTGTTCGATTGACTTTTCAAGGGCAGACAAGTCTAGGTGTCAAAAGAGTTTCTTGAGAGGCCAAACATATCTAAGGTACCCAAAACATATCTGGGACTTTGATGAAAATGGGTTTTGAGTTGGTTTGAGTATGTGTACAGTATGAGTGTCATTGTTTAGTTATGGTGTATTGCATGATACATTATTTTGACTAACATAAATCAAACGTATGGAACTTGTACTCAAAAGGGTTACTTCATCTTCAGATGTGTAGGTGGCTTGAGAATGTTAATGGTTGACAACAAGGGACCAGGATTAGGCGGGAGAGTTGAGGTCCGGGTGATCAAGTAAGTTCATATGAGGCTACGTGACTCAAGCGGAAAGCATGGAGAAGATAAGGATCATGAAGAAGCGAGTTAGTGCAAGTGGTACGCTGAGTGACGAGATCGATATACGTAGAGACAATTCGAGGGGAGATCGAATGTATGAAGACGTGACAACTAGCCATTGGACACTACGGGTTACGTGTCGAAGTATACAGAGATGCTTTGATGTGAAGGAGAAGACCGAGTCAAGGGAAGGTGCTTGGAAGCTTCGTTGAGAGTATTTTGGTAGTTGGTTAAATACAGTATTGGTGCCTTGATCAAAACTATGGCATGGAGAGACACAAAAGAGAAGCGGTTTAGGTCAAGGTGAGCTACCTTGGCTAAGTGGATCAATCACTAAGAATTTAGTGGGTTGAGTCTTGTAAATGCTTTGAGAAACACGTATGAGTATATAAAACCCTTGTTAGTAGGGTTGGCTGATTTTTCTAATTGCTTAGTGGGTTGAGACTCACTAAGTGATGCTAGTATATGTGGTAGGAGAGGGGAGAGCTAGACGTGAGGTTGTAAGAGAGACATAGAGAGATTGTCTAAGTCGTGAGTAGTTCATTACTATAAAAAGGGTCATCACATACAGTATTTTGAGCTGTCTGAATTTAGGCATCAATGATAACCAGAGATTATCACTGACGATTTGTGAGTCGTTTCTGATAAATACAACACAGACGGTTCGTAACTAGAACCGTCTGTGAAGAACACTATCACAGATGGCTCGAACCAAAAACTGTTTGTGATACTCACACATCACATACGGTTCTAGCTACCAATTGTCTGTGATGAGCAAGTATCACAGATGGTTGGTAGATAGAACGAGTGAGATTGGGATCCTAGGGGATATGCCGCAGATTGGTGACATGGCGGGGTATCACAGACGGTTCGGATTACAAACCGTCTATGATAAAGACATCACAGACAATTCATAATAAAAACTATCTATGATAACTGAAGATATCACATATGATTCTTATTAAAAAAACCGTCAGTAATAATGGCAAAACGATCGATCACAAAGATAATATATCAGTGCAATATAAATAGTTAGTCTCAAAAGATAAAACAACAAAGTTTTATATGGATTATATATACGACGAGATCTAGAACTTTGCAGTTAAGGTGAAACCTAAATTCCGAATGGAAGACCAATAAAAAGGGCAAAAATTAAAACAAAAACTTGTGACGCAAATTTGAAGCTAAAGATGGATGATGTTGGGGGTCTTAGAGGGCAACTGGTGCAAGTGGGTCATTTTTTGGATCAGGCTCATCATTAGCTTTCTAATGAGTACAGGAACGTAAAAAAGGACACCATATGCAAAAGTTATGCCCCGTTTTATGAAAGGTGTATTGGAACGGAATCCTACTCGGACTCAGGCAGGAGATTATGAAATTTGAGGGATTGCGAGGCGGGAAACATATCACAGGCGGTTTTTAATACAAATCGTCTGTGATAAGTATCACATATGGTTTAAATAAATAACTGTCTGTGATATCTGCCATTATCACAGACGATTTTTATCAATAACTAATCGTGAATTATCACAGACGGGTATTAGTAAGAACCGTTTATGATGTCTTGCATTATTATAGAAGGTTCGTAACTAGATCCATCTGTGAAAATACAACAGACGGTGATTTATATGAACTATCTGTAATAATTATAGTACATACGATTCCTGAGAACCGTATGTGATGTAAGCGTTCATTATAGCCTCTTTTGTAATAGTTGTTTCTTCTCTCTGGCCCTATATGAGAACTCTTGTGTGTGGCGAGCACCTTATAACCATCCATGTACTCGTAAATTATCCACTCTACTGGTAATAAATTAAATCATTAATCCATTCTTGGTGTTTTACTTGTTTTTTGCTTGGTTTTTTATGTTCTTCAGCAAGAAATTCAAAATCGTGTTCTAGGTGGTTTTGTCCCAAATATCTACCTGGTTTATCTTGCTAGGACACGTGGGGGTAAATTTAAAAGGCCTCGTGTCTTAAATCCCCACGAGCAAGAACTAATTTGAATTTTAGAGTTTTTGATGTTCTTGTGACCTAGATTTGATTCCTTTAATTTAGTAAACTCTAGCATAAGAATCATGTTATTTTTTATTGGTTTAGGTTCCTAATACTTTGAACAAGTCTTATGCAAAATCTAGACGTGTTTAGAGGAGATTTGAGCGAGCTCTTAAGATTTGAGATTTTGTCCCGATAGGTTTTTAAGTCTGTAATAGAGGACTGATCTGAGTAGCCCTGGACCTGCAATCGAACCAACTTTGCGGTCAGACCATCCTTGTGCTTGCGGTTCGACTAGATTGGGCGGTCAGGTTGACCCATCCATAGCGGTTTAACTGGCCTTGTGCTAAAGATGGCTGAATTTGTTGTTTTCAACCTCTAGCTTGTTTTGTGTAACTTAGTTGATGTAATATGAATTTGGTCTATGAGTTACTTGAGTGAAGATTTTTAATGTCGTTGGGGGAGGAGGATTTTAAGAATCATTCATCTCCTCTGATTGTCGG
Source organism: Dendrocalamus sinicus (assembly GCA_036346575.1). Taxonomy (NCBI): domain Eukaryota; kingdom Viridiplantae; phylum Streptophyta; class Magnoliopsida; order Poales; family Poaceae; genus Dendrocalamus; species Dendrocalamus sinicus. Next base: position 6,779,977 of record CM070643.1, read on the forward strand.
CATAGGTCCTACAAAGTGAAAGTAAAGCTATTGTAAAATTTTCACTTTCTGCATTGAAATTTCGTTAGACCTGTTTCTATTGGAGGATCCCTAAAAGAACGTCGAAGGATTTGCATTGGTTCCTGTAAAATTCCTCTATAGAAATAGGACGATTAATTGAAAAACTTGCCTAGTTATTAGCTTTATTTTCAGCTTATAAAGTCGTAATATGAAGATGGAGGACAGACAAACCCAGATCTCCTCTTGATCACTTGTACACCCAAATCCTAATCACTGAAATACACAATTAATTAGTACTGAATCGTCCTTGTAAGGATGGGGTGTCAACAGCTACGACGATTCCTCGTAGTTTGACCAAACCACCAAGGGCTTGACTAGTATTGTCGCGGGCGATTGAAAACTGAGTTTGTCCATGCTTCTTTGGTGTACTGTTGTCCCACTATCTGTCCTCGCGGATGCACTCCCTAATTCCGTAGTCCCCGTTCCTGTCGCCATTATCTCTACGGCTCTACCTTTCTTTTTCTCTCCCATTTCAGGTTTTTCTATTAGGCAGACCAGAGACGAGGATTTTCCGAGCAGATAGGTTATCCATCACAATTAAGTGTGGCATTGACTGATAAAATGATCGACGCTATCCCCCAACTAAACAATAATAAGATAATAAATGATTTTCCCTGGAGCCTAGAGGATAAAGTGGTCTTCCTGTTCAGTAGTAAACTGCAGTGCAACTTCAGTACTTCACACTAATCAATATAAAGGTTAAAACTGTAAAAAGGTAAAGCTGAAAATTCAAAACAAACAAGATTACCACCCGAGATTTCGACTTTTGACAGGTTCCTGGTGTTCTCATCATCCACGTAACTACCTCCTCGTCATCCACGTAACTAAGCAATTAGTTGGAAGCAATACGTAATCAATACTCCTGTTTATATGTTAGAACCTGGGATAATCTAGCTCATATCTTGAACTTAACCTGCTTATATATAAAGAACAAGCTGATAAATCGTGCCCACTAAGCTTACTTTGCAACCTTACATGCAACCACCTGCTTATCTACAGGAGCGTGCACTGGAATAGGATACACATAGCATGCAAATAATGGCAAAACTAAATCGATCGCCATATATATAGCAACAAACACTCTACGTATCTATATATGACATGGAGGATTTCGTCGAACAGTAGTCAATATAGTCAAACACAGCCCAGATGATCTGCTTGCCACCCATTACCTTTAGTATGCTTGCAAGTTGCAATTCCCTATAATTAGCGAGTACATAGTAAGTTCGAAAAAAAGCCCAACACCAAGCTCTTGCGTCCACCGGGGCGACTCCAACACTCCGGCATGCCGCCGACTGCCCTGGCCACGACGTCCACCCCCTCCTATGCCCCCCCTCCCCGATTCTACACCCCTCCCCCAGATCTCCCTGCTCAATGGTCGCCTTGCCTCCCGCGGCGTCGTGGTCTTGTGGCAAAGACGCCCAAACCCTCCCTCTACCACCATCGCTTCTGCTACCCCCACTGCCTTCGGGCCCGCCACCAGCTGCCACGTTGAAGTGTCGCTGGACCTGGCCTGGCCCTCCCCACTTGCCGCCTACCTCCCTCCCTACCTAGCAGGCTCCGAAGCCCCACTGGCCTCCACCGCCCCTTTTGGGTCCCTTCACCAATCTCATGAAGCCCTAGTTGAAGAGAGGTGGCCTTCTCCTCCGAGCTTCTATGTCAACGATGAACCGCCACCCGTCGATCCCGCAAGTCTCCTGCATAGCCTCTGCTTTGAAGATGTGCCCAACAACCGCTATGAAGACAAGACGTCACTTTTCCCCCAAAATCCCCCTCAGGACAAGACTTCGGCACGCAGAGTCTCCTTCCCGAACGACCTCACCGCACATAGCCCATGCTGCCTCAAAACTGTCATTACTACTCCACCCAACCTCCTACAAGCTGGAAGGTATGATGACCCCCAACGGCGCCCCTCTCTCATGTCTCGTCGTCTTCTTCCCCCCTGTAGCTAGCGGCACAGCACATTCAAAGTAGCACTTTCCCAAGCTTCATGGACTTTGGTAAAGCCCAAGCGCTAGTGGAGAAGAGCGCACAACTGGTCACCTACTCGCCCGCTTGCCATTCCATCACTACCAAGTCGTGGCCACCCCGCTCCCTCTTGCCGTGACCCAGTGAAATGCTTGTGCTGTTTTCGCTCGGGTCATAAGGCAAGAGTACGCCCGAGTAGCACCAGAATGCTCCCTCCACCTTCAGCTCGCCTCTTCCCTCCGACAATCCCAGCGGTGTCACCACCGTGGGCTTGGCCAATCCTCCCCACCCCAGCAGCCACACCTCCTTCCACGCCCGCGCACTGTGCAACAGCGATCCCTCTCCTCGGTGACTGGTGTGTGTACTGACTAGGGACTCTGACAACTAGCGACTTGCACGGTTGATGTGATGCGGCGAGAGACGCGCCGCACATGAAGCGAGGTACACACTCCTAAGTAAAGATGGCAATGGGTCTATACCCATTGGGTTTCACCACCCCAAACCCACCTTCATTAAGCAAAAACATCCCCGCTGGAGGACCCAATAACACAAGCGGGTACAACATTTCCCCCAAACCCATACCCGCGCGGGTGAAATAAACCCAGCGGGTGACCCATACCCGAGACATGATATACAAGATTAAGGATCAAATCACCTACATCAAAGCCTCAAGCAACTGAGAAGTGAGCCTACTACGATGTGGACTAAGAACTCTTCCACTAGTGCTGAAAGCAGACTCTGAAACAACTGTACTCACTGGAATGGCAAAAATATCTCTTGCAATTCTCCTCAAGGTAGGATAACGTGTGCCATGAGCGCCGCGGGCAGCGGATGGCGACGGCGGCTTGGCAGATGGGTGATTGCAGCGGCTTGGCAGAGTGCGCCGGCGGCAGCTTGCAGAGGGTGGCGAGGATGGCTTGGAGGGCGGCAGCGTCGAACGGCGAGGGGGGCAGCGGCGCCGAACGGCTTGGAGGGTGGCGGCGGCGGCTTGGAGGGCGCTCGGAGCCCCGAACGGCTTGGAGGCTGTGAAATGGGGAATTGGGGTCTCGCGGCCGTCTGGGGAATAGGGTTAGGGTTTTAGTTTACATCTATTGGGCTGGGCCAAATATAATTATTTGTTGTGTGGGCTGGGCTACAAATAGATAGCCCATAAATACTCGGGTATCCATTGGGTAATGGGTATGGGTAGTGTCAAACCATACCCACACCCGCGTACCCATTGGGTCCTATTTTTCTCCATTAGTAGACCTATGGGTAGACATTTTAACCCATATATATACCCTAATGAGGTAATTACCCATCGGATTTCGGGTTATGGGTACCCATTGTCATCTTTACTCCTAAGCGATGCATTCGCTGGAATCTGTAGCGACTAACTAGACTGCCTTTTGGTTCCGTGTCTTCCGTCTATGCCTCTGTGGCTGTGGACACTGCACTGGATTGATTAGCGTCTAACGCGGTGACGCCCAGACCGATGCAGCCACGGTCTACGCTTGTGGGCTCTTGCGCTCAGTTTGGTGGGCTAAAACGTGCCGGGTGCACAGTTTTTTGCCTAGGGGATACACTATTAGTGCTGAAAATCTGTTTGGATCCGGTCTCCTGTGACACTGCATAGGTCTATTGGGCTCCGCCCCTAGTATTTGATTGTGTGCTTGTCGAAAGGAAAGAGCTAATGTCAATTGATTCGTTGCATGCGCGTGAAGATTTTGGATTATACACGGTACAATCAAGAACTCCTCAACCTGAGCACCTAGAAGGTCGACGTGCGGATCTGCTAAGGCCTTGGCAGTATATAAGGCTGTGATCGTTTTGGATTTAGTTTTTAGTTTCAGATTTATTTTTCACTATTCATAAATTTCGTTTTTTTGAACTTTTGGCTTTTTGTTGAGCTTTTTTGGCAGTTCTTTTTTCCCGTACTTGTTTGTATTATATGTAATGGGCTAACATATTTTTATATATTTTTTTAATTTTTTTAAATTTAATTATGTTAAATAAGTCTATATCAGTTACAGTATTTTTTCAGCCAGTTACAGTGCTTTTCAGTTATAAACCACCAAAAAAAAACCCAAATGAGCACCAGGGACCGAGGGGCTCTCTCAACATCATTCACGATCAACCCATATATGCACCTCTATTTCTTCTGTATTTTAGGAGTAGTTTATAGCCAGTAAAATTCTACCTTTTGTAATTTATTGCTAATTAATATTGTTTTATATTGATATATTAATCTACATCGTTTTATACTTATCTAAGTATTCTTCGGTTCGATATTGTTTCGCATCGACGTTTCGACAAAAAATCGACCTTCGCCTTCAGAGTTAGGCGATCTTCGTCGGTTCCGCAGCTCCTTGCCGATTTATGTCAAATCGGCTGACGTGCTTTCGTCCACTGTGTGCTTGAGTTTTGTACCATTAGTAGTAGGGACACGGCGATCTCGTCTCAGGAACTTCCCGGCGGCAACACTAGTACTACCGTGCTTATAAATTGCCACGGGCATAGAAAGGAAGATCAAATCAGCTAAAGCGAAACTGAAATGGAATTGCTTCGAAAAGAGGGAAGAACAAAGCAACAGACCAGCCCCACTTGCAAAAGACAAGACACGCGTCCTTCGGAATTCCACTACCAATTGCAGCATATTTCCAGTGGGGCCACTATATGTACTTGGTATAATTCCTCAGTGTGGTGACACTAACAGCGACTTCCATGAGCAACAAACATCATAGTTGTTTTTCTCGAGGGAGTGCGGCCATAATTTACACGGTCAGAACGTCCCAGTTCGTTTGTGGAAAGTCAGGATTATTATTTGCTGAAAACAAAGGAAAAGTAACTTGGTTTTGCAACATCTTCTATAGGTCTATGAGTCTACCTTATCTCTATGAGTCTTGGTGCATGCAAACTTTGGATAGATATAGGTGGTGATCGGTTTGGCTGAAAAGCTCATGGCTTATGATCAAAAACATCAGAATTTGTGAAAAAAGATCAGAATGACAGAGACTTATTTAGTATAATTAAATTTTAAAAAATTTAAAAATATAAAAAATATGTTAGCTCATTACGTATAATACAAACAAATACGAGAAAAAAAAGAACCGTCAAAAAAGCTCAACAAAAAGCTAAAAGTTCAGAAAAAGACGAAACTTATAAATAGTGAAAAATAAGCCAGAAGCCGAAGCCGAGTTGATCAGGGTTATAGTGGAGACTAATGGTAGAATTAAGCGCGAGAAGTTACCAATATAAGTTGGCAGCACTAGACTATTGCTCATGTAGGTTAAGGGAAAAGACAGGTAACCGGTGTCGTCTTAGTAATCAGAACCAACTGTGGTCTGTGGTCAACGAAAAAACGTAAGTGTGCTAAAATTTTTGAACTGAAAAACTTGATGGCCCAGTACACTCACCAGTCATCAGCGTACTGGCTCTTGGGCACCATTCAAGTTAAAGGACGAAAAGAAATCTTTGGGCTGCAACAGCTGACGGCCCAGCAAACTACTCAGCCAATGGGCTGAACTCAACAAAGCGTACGTAATATGGCCATACGGGCTTCTTTAGTTTGTTGACATCGTGCATCGCAATTTGTCAGAGCACTTCAGAGAGAGAATCCTGTGGAACAATTTCAATCCTAATCCTAAATAAGATCGTAATCACCAAGGTTCAAATCCTACCACTACAAACTACAAGATAAAATTCCTGATTTTAAGGTATTCTATCCCTTCTTTTTTACTTGACTTTCTAGAATCTATACTGTCAAACTTTCTAAAATTTGACCACTAATAAATTTAAAACTATATAAACAATCATTAAATTTATCGTTAAATATAATTTTATAATATTATAATTTTACAAGTATATTTTAGTGTAAAATTATAAAAAAAATAGTTGCTAAAGTCGTATATCAAAGGTCATAAAAAAATTAAAAATCATATGATCTCTTCCATTCCATGGTTAACTGATGATTCAGAATCATATCGGAAGACTAGTCCGAGTACACTTAATGTGGACAGAATGAAAGAAATTAAGCTTAACTCATATTACCAATAGCATCATCTGTCTTACCTACCACTGGCGCTCGTCGTTTAATTCGTCACTTGTAATCGTGCACGTGCAATGCACGTTTTGGCATTATGGGGCTGTTTGGTTGCTAGCTACACTTTGTCAATAAAAATTGCCACACTTGCCTAAGTTGAGGTGCTCAAATTCTTTGCCACACCTTAGCAAGCCTAAGGGAATCTTGCCACACTTTTTTGAGTCATTGACGCATGGGATCTAGTTTGCTGGAAAGGAATCTTGCCACAACTGTGGCTGCAACCAAACAGCTCCCAAAGTTGGTCAAACTTGCCTAACCTTAGGCGTGGTAAACTGTGGCTGGCAACCAAACACCCCCTATATATTGCATGAAATATTTAATCAAATTATAAATTCATAAACTAAATCTATTTTAATATAATTTGACCTAAATTCATAAATCCTCTTAAGACACTTACTAAAAAAATGCAACTTAACAAATAAGTATGTACATATGCTACATGAAATCGATATAAAAAAAGAGAAACAAATATATTCATTTGTATGAATAGTACAAAGTTAAGTCAATCCAGTCGCTAATAGAGAGTAAAGCGTTCTCATGTAAGCCACGTTTGATATGAGCATTTATCGTCTTTTGATTGGTAGAATCCTTGCAGCATTTTGGTTTGCACTGCTTGCATAAGGCCCCGTTTGGCACAGCTCCACCACCGGCTCCTGGAGCTGTTTGAAGCCGTTTTGTGCCAAACGGGGTAAAACAAAATAGCTCTACCCAAGGAGTCCCTTAAAACATGCTGAGACAAAAGATATGTACGAGATTGAGCTGAAAAAAGTAGCTCCACCCGGCTCCATCCGCAGGCCCGCATGCCACTGCCCTTGTACTTTTGTGAATTTACGCGATCGCCACCGCTCTTCTATTCTCCGTTCCGTTCCTCTGTTCGGTCTTCGTCTTCGACCGTGAAGGGAGCGCCGCCGCCATTAAATATTGGTTGCTAATACTTTGTGTTATTTTAAATTTTTTTTTTTGAATTCAAATTTACTCGGATGAAAAATCATGTAGAAACATACAGCTTTTGATGTTATTACAAGCCAAATAGACAGGGGTATATTGGACAATTGACATCTTTCAACCATGCATGATAAAACAGGTGGAGCTGTTTTACCAAACAGTCTACCAAAACAGCTCCAGCTCCACCGGTGGAGCTGTTCGTAGAGCTGAAGCAAAAAAAAACAGCTCCACTTGTGAAGTGGAGTCGTGCCAAACGGGGCCTAAACCTTGTATATGTCGACAGATTTATTTGACTTGATCATACACATATTTTTGGTGGTTAGCAGCCTTGAGGTGACCGAAACGATCAAATCAGGCTGAAGTCTGAACCCTAATCTCCTACACAGATCAATATCAACCCATGAACATAAGCTACTTTCAGTTAATGAATCTGATTTAGCCTCAAGTTGGACAAAAAATCAGTAATATAAGACGTACTTGTGAATCAGAGTAAGAGCTACTATGTACTTGTGATTAATATATGCTATCTTCATCATTTTGGATAAGATGCCAACTAAGAGAACGATGCTATGTAGGTCGACATGGGGCCGCTTTGATGTGAATGATATAGTATGGATAATGCGGATCTGGTGGGAAAGGATTAGCTTAAGGAAGACTTAGGCAACGAGAACGAGAGAGACGGGCCTTTCTGCTGGTGCCTATCCTGTGAACTTGGACCGAATTCGGCCTTTTAATTTAGCTACCATTTGAATTAGTAGTTCCATCGATCTGCCAAGTTGGCGCTATATGTTGATGTTTCCTTTCTTACTTTCCTTTGTTTTACCCTATCACAGTGCATCTTGGATAATGATGGAGAATAGTATTTCATATGCACAGACACAAATTTAATTTTATAAAAAAAACCCATATACACACCCTGCAGGATATATTTACATAGAGGGATCGAGATGACATAATTATTCTTAGTTTCTTACACAGAACACGCATTCCAAAAAAAAGAAGGAAATTCTATGCGCAATATACAATGCAAACTGAAACTATCCATCGGCCAGCATCATCAGTCCCAGCAACCAAAACCATAGGGACGTACTCCAGATCTTCACATTTACATACAAGCAAAAAAAAGAGCATACTCATGTGCATGTATATACATGGACCATGGCACATTCATACACATGGCTTAATTATTCATGTCCCGCTCCACACGCATGTGGATATATCGATCATACGACAGTGTACGCACGCACGTACATGCATGCGCGTGCGTGGCGACCACCATGCGTACGCGTGATCGATCATGCAAGCGTTGGTGTCCGCTCCGGCCGTGCCATACAATCATCACACGGCGGATTCCTGCTGGTACGGGAGCAGCGCGATCTGGTTCTGCCGGCGCAGCTGCTCGTAGAAGCGGTTGATGAACTCCTCCGCCTCGTCGTCCACGGCCTCGCTGCCGCCGCCCCCTCGCTCAAGATCCCCGCCCTCCTCCTCCGACGAGTAATTCGAGACCCGCACCGAGAAGTCGCCGGTACTCAGTATTAACGGTGAGCACGCCGGCGTGCATTCCTCCCCCGGGGCGAGTTCTTGCAGGAGAAGCCCGGGCGAGGACGGCGCCGGGGAGGCGGAGGCGTAGTACTCGATCCTCTGCAGAGCCGTCGCGTCGAGATGCTCCTCGACATCCGCGCCGAGGCACGGGAAGTAGGCGAGTCGGCGCCTGGAGGCGCTCCCGGCGCCGCCGTAGGAGAAAGAATGACCAGGGTCGGGGCTGTTGCTGCAGGAGAACTCGTACTCGCGGCGGCGCAACGCGTGGCCGGCACCGTGGCTGCTGTGGTGGTGGTGGGAGAGGAGGTATGAGACGGAGCGCGCGACGGCCTTGTTGCGGCGCTTCATGTCGAGGTGCATGCTGAGGAGCAGCTTGCGCTTGGAGAGCACGCCCTTCCTCATCATGAAGAAAGCGGCGCGGAGGTAGCTCCACATCCGCTTCGCCACCACCGGCGGCGAGTTCACCTCCATGCCGGCCTATCGATGGTTGATTTCACCGCTCCTTTAGGCACAGAATACACAGCCGGATACGAGCCAGACCCCCTATGGAGGCGGGGCAAGAGGAGAAAGGCGAGGCCTTATTTATACCTAGGACGGACAAGTACTAGCCTAGTACGTGGGTCGATGATATATACAGGCGCAAAATGTCATGTTCGATCGAGCAGCTAGAATTGGAGGAGGTAGCTGCTACAAGGAAAGAACTGCGTTGCGTCTTGCTGTTTGTGGTAGGGTCGTCTCCGGTTGCGGCATTGCTTTGCCTTGCTCGGCGGTGGTGGTATATATAATTCGCAAGGCAAAGGGCGGGGAAGAAAGCTCAAAGCCAGCTTGCTTAGTCAGGAAGGCAGGGGCCGCGCGCGCCTGCAGGATGGTGGCCGGTGGTGGTGCGTCCGGGGGTAGACATATGCATGGATTAATGGATATCTCTGTGTCTTTTTGGTAGGTGGCCCTTTCGTTTCGCTCTTCCTTTCGACTTTGCGTTGCGTGCTCCGTCGATCCCCTGCTGCTGCTGTTTTGCTGCCGAGTTCCTTTTTTTTTTTTTGTCTCTTTGAAAGGTAGGAATGAAAGGGCGCTGCCAACTGCCGTTGCCGCGAGCGCGGCAGGCTCCCACAAGATCGAATTGGACCCTCACTCTCCCTGCTTCTTTTTGTTCTTTTCTTCAAAACTGGACGGTGTACATGCTTTATGAATAATTGACATGGCTGTCCAGTGTCCACATATAAAATGTATTGTAAAAAAAACTAGGGATAGGCTATTGCACAGGTGAATGAAATTTTTTTATCTTTCAGTCATCTAAAGTTACACTTTGAATCACCTGAAGTTGCACATATTTTTTTGAAGGGGGCTGCAATTTTAGTTGATTGAGAGTGCAATTTCAGGTCACCTGAAATTGCACTCTGAATCACCTAAAGTTGCAGCTGTTTTTTTAGGGGGGCTGCAATTTTAGTTCATTGAGAGTTTAATTTCATGTGACTGAAACATAAAAAAACTTCAGTCGCCTATGCAATAGCAAAACTGAAAAAACTACAGACGTACAAAAATTTACAGGAAAACAGGCGACTACAGACGTCTGGTCCACTCCAAAGTCGGTCCAGTTAGCTTTCTGGACTAATCCAAGTATGTGATACTTCACCTATTTTAAGCAAGGGGGAGAAGAATTTCAGTACTAGCTGTCTGTTTAGGCGTCAAGCATGGAATTTTGTGCACTATGCCTTGTCTGAATCATCCTGGGATTACTGCACAGAAAGCACCAAAGACACTTTACTTGATCTATCCCGCACAGTCAGCACAGAACAGTTAAGATGGACCGTGCAACTGTGTACAGATGATATTTTACCATCTCTTCTGCTGATAATGCTGCACTCCATCTTCTTGCTTTCTTTTCACTGTGTGTTTACTGCTTGCAGTCTGTAGCTGTTATCAACAGGAGTTTTGCTTTGGCAGTTTTTGCATGGACACTGAAACTGTAGTTTACCTATTATTGACGCTAGTCCAAAACTACTCGGAGAAAAGAAAAATCATTCGGAGTAGACTGAAACCACTTGAACTTGGGACATTCGACCGTGATCAACCAAAACATTCACAAACGCAAAATCTAAAGTAATCTAAATATCAATTATTTATCATCACTTTATTTATAACTATCCACATGGTCTAGCATTGAACACCTTACATACGAGCTAAAGGTGCCTCCGCCCAGGGGCGAAGCCACACCTCGGGCAGAGTAGGTTTCAGCGTGGGGTGTAGAAAAATATCTAGTGTACAACCCGGGTAAATTCGGTCTAGCCTGGGTAATATTTTCATAGTTCAGTCCAGATAATTTAGATCATTCCATCACTAAGCCCGAGATGTAACCAAATTCTGGCTCTGTCACTACATCCGCCCCCACCCCCATAACCTCAGCGTTGTGTTTCTTCAGGGATTCAAGTCCTTGTTACGCTTTACCAGCTGGACCTTCCTCAGGTTCTGGATGATGAGTATAGAGGATCGTTAAGCCCTAGAATTGTGTAAGAGCACATACCTTGTAGTTGTAGTGATGACATTGCTTTAAAGCTGAAAATGATCAGAGGATTCCCAGTGGTATCTCACCAGTAGTACTGCAAATTGCAGGGAAGATTTCACAGCGCACGCAGATGTGTGCTTCAGGGAGTTCAGGGAAGATTTCACCAGTAGACTACTATAGATTTTTTTTTTTTAGATAATGGATAGAAATCCGGCCTCTATATCCACACGTGGATATACACAGCCAACGATTACAGGAGCCATTAGACTCAAATACTCAAAGCCTCAAAACTGAGGCACACACAAAACAAATAGCAAAAGACTAAGAGAGCTAGAAAGACTAAACTTCTAACTTGTAAGTCCTTGCTTCAAACTTGCTTTGACCTTGTGCACTGACAATCCTTCGCATCCTAGTTTACTTAGAAACTTTTGATGACAGGCCTCATAATTTGATCTTGATCAGTAGCAGTCCTTCGCATCCTCGTTTACTTAGAAACTTTGATGTCAAAACGAAGCCACCAACTTGGGAACCACGTGTGGAACTGAAAAGACAACGCCTTCATGAAGGAACACGACGTAGCCACGCCGCCGCTGCCCGTCCAACATGGACAGGGATTTCTCCCACAAGGACCACACCGAGAGAGGAGGGGTGCAACGACAGACAGACGCCTCCAAGGAGCAATACGGCCTCAAAGGTATCTCATCGTCAGCCCAACAGCAAGACGAAGGCTTTCGCCTGGCACCCAACCCACTCTCAGCGACAAAGTCACCGTCAGCTCCGACAAGACCTCATGACCACACGCGGAGCCCTCGCTCCTCGCCACCACCAACCTACAGACGCGCACCACTCCAAATGGCCGACTTCCCTCTCTTCTCAGCTACGGCGGCCGTCACCCGCTACCTGCCCCCATCGGCTTCGGCCTCAGAATCCACCCGGGCCGCAGCCCGCAAGGGAGGTCGCCAACGGCGGTCTTGGTCACGCCGGCCCCAGCACCGGCAACCACGCCCGAGCACACCCCGAGGCATGGCCGCCGCCGCCCGAAGCAGCTCCTCCCGCGCCCGTACGCGCGCCGGCCGCCGCTTCACCTCCCGCACCGGCTGCCGCACCGCCTTCCGCGCCCGCACGCGCGCCCGCCCGCAATAGTAGACTACTATAGATGAACCTAATGTCGCTGCAATTGGGTCTTACGATACCGGACAAATCGCACCTGGACGTTGCTCCGATCCTTTCGGACTAAGAAAGTGTATTGTGGGGGACTCAACTGTGGAACCATATATGGCAGCAGCTCATGACATGTAATTGGCACATGCATCAGCTGCTAGACTGTACAGAGGAAAAATATCAAGTGAGATCTTGTGCCGAAAATTAGCGGCAATGCCTTTTTGCCTGCACAGTACTTCTGTTCTATAGAAAGCATAAGCTATTAAGCTTTATAAACATTTTGCTAAGGCGTACAAATTTTGTCTAACTACACAAACACACTCCTTTTAGCTTCTCACGTTGTACTTCCAATTGCGAAATTTTATGCGTCCATAAAATGAGTTTTGCATGTAGGCGGTGCAAGAAGGAGTTGTTGGCATAAATGTTTACACATTTTGGACTTACCCATTAACAAACTCTACTATCGATTTAGAAGCAACTCGAAGATGTCAGGACTCAGGACTTCATGTTCGGCTGGTATGTTATTTTGACTATCTTCGCATCTGAAATGCGAAACACGCATGGAGCTAACAAACCTGTGGTGCTTTGTAGGATACTAGAGCCCCTGGTGTTTGGAGATTACCCACCAGTAATGAAGATGATTGTTAATTCTCGCCTTCCATCCTTCACAAAAGTCCAATGTTAAGCTGTCAAGAGTTCTATAGATTTCATTGGAATAAATCACTACTATTCTCTCTATGAATGATCGCCCTTTAGATAAGGGTGTTCGTGACTACGCAGTGTTGGATCATAAGGGTTTTTTTACTTCAAAAGTTAGCCAATGAGGTGAGACTCTTTTATTTTTAAATTAGGTCTTTTGCCTTTTTACAATCAATGTGGGACTATTCCAACACGCATCAGACATGTCAGTTTATTACAGAGGTAAGCAATTTTTCTGTCAACTATTGCTGCATTGCTCATAATTATTTTGGCCATAGGAGTGGGCAATTTGATTTACTATCTAGTGACAACACATTGAGGCAAACAAAATTTTCAAAATTTAACATATATACTGACCAAATAATTCGTTGACGCTTCTGAAACATATTTACAATTTTATGACATGTGTGAGCCCAATGCCACATCTAATGTAGTATTTGTTTCTCTGATGCAGGTTCTAAAACAGACCCGCCAATTGGTAAGGTAAAACTTTTCATCCATGTTTTGTAAGAGATGCTACCGGCTTCAGCTGTTTAAGACATGTTGTGATTTATGAATTCTAATGTGACACAAGAGATTAAAGGAATAAACAAAATGCACTCAAAAGCCCATATAATTGAGCAAGATATTGAAATTATGTTCATCCTGCGAGCTGTGACAGATACATTTTTTTTCTTTGGAGTGCAGTATGCTCCATCATCTATTCCAAATGATCCGGAAGGATTGCAACTTGCGCTGCAGTACCTGAAAGAATCCTATGGTGACCTTCCCATTTATATCCAAGAGAATGGCAAGTCTAGTTTCAGACTACGATGATCTCCAAATTTGTGGTTCAGTTACTCCAAGAAAATTCTGTCAATGCTTATGCAGACATCACTGCTTGTAATTCATACTTGTTTGATATCCATTGTCCTCCTTCCTCTCTTCAGGTAATGCATCTAGCAATGACACTGTCAATGATACCGACAGGGTCGATTTCTTGAAGAGCTACATAGGGGTACCCTGGCTGCATTAAGGTGGGTCGCACAACAAAAATTCAACAGTGTAATTGCAGGCAGTCGACAACTTCAAATTCTTCAGACAAATTTATTCTGATGCTCTTTTGTTCTGCAGGAATGGGGTCAATGCGAAAGGCTACCTCGCTTGGGCCTTCATGGACGTCTTCGAGTTTCTGTCAGGGTATCAGGCACGGTACAGCCTGTACCGTGTCGATTTCGACGACGAGACACTGCCACGGCAAGCCAGACTCTTTGCTCTCTGGTATTCCAACTCCCTCAAGAACAGTGGGGTCCATATACAGAATGAGCTCGACGATGCAGGATCGCATGCTCAACAATGAGTTATCTAATTTGATGCGCTGATTTATGCCTTTATGTTCAACATGGAGATATAATGGATGTACATACATACTGATACAGAGTGTTTGACCTTTACAACGTAGGATCGAAGATACACCACGGCGCATGCCCTCATCGCATAAGATGCGAATAAACAAAATTCTCTTACCTTTTTTCGATGAGTTCTCCATAGCTGATGTAATAAGTGATCAATACATCTATGCTTCTTATAAAAGTACCAAGTCTCAAACTTACACCTACTGTTGTCTACTTATCTAGTTTATCTACCGGCTCAAACACGAATTTGATCGCCTTCCATACTTCACAAGCTGCAGCTATTTCAAGACTACATTTGTAAGCCGCTCGGTTAATTTCATTACAGCAAGATCTACCCCTTCGTTACGAGCTTGTCCACAAGCTTCTCAAGTTACCCGAATAGCTGCTACACCAAGTGCATTTCCCCGAGAATATCCTAAAGTCTCTCCACCAAATTGTAATTCGGAATCATCTAAAAAATTTCAAACCTTTCCCACCTTGGTCGACAGTGGACATCTCAGTCTCAAGCCCCTGTTCTTTTTTAATATCTGATATTAATCCTTTATTATCCCCTTTTATGCACGGCCAACTAGGTATCAACGATTAAGTCTGTTGGCTTTTAGTTAAGTATATTCACTCCAGAAATTAAAAACCCTGAAGGTTAAACGTGAAGAGCTATTAAAGTGATCATCGCCAAAAAAAAAAACACTATGAAAGTGACCAATGACAGCCCAACTAAAAATGAAAAACTGCTGTAGGCCGGGCTGGGCCTACGCATGGCTCCGTTCTTACTTCGTACAGTGCCTCTTCTTTTCGAATTCTAAAAACTACTTTTCGATTTTCTACGGCAACTAATTTATAAATGAATATCTTTCAAGATAGGATCTACAAATTAATTATAGTACACATTATAACGACTTCATTTATATCAGCCAAAAACGTACGTAAATATATGTTACTCCGTACTCTCTCACGAATAGTTCAAAAATCATAAACTACAGCCACAAGTTATAAGTTAAAGCCAACAAACACTAGCCAGGTGGGTAGCTTAAACTTCGAGGGCTGTGGTCACTCGTGTTCTAGAAAAAACAAACTCCTGGCCCTTGGAATAAAGAGGCTGCCTATTTAAGAAGAACAAGGAGAAGAAAGAGACTGCCAGGCCGGAAGCATCAAAATTCAAATGTGACACGAGCCGGCCGGCCACCGCAGCGCGAACGGATTCGGATATGCGTCGTGTCGTACTCATCGTGTATGGTATACGCATAGATATGCACTCCATGCAAAACACAAAGAAACACCGACGAAAGCATCTATGCATGCCCATTCGCCGTATCTTATGTGGAG
The DNA here is from genome assembly GCA_036346575.1 of Dendrocalamus sinicus. Taxonomy (NCBI): domain Eukaryota; kingdom Viridiplantae; phylum Streptophyta; class Magnoliopsida; order Poales; family Poaceae; genus Dendrocalamus; species Dendrocalamus sinicus. Next base: position 6,795,647 of record CM070643.1, read on the forward strand.
GAGAATCCAATATTGTTGGACAGCGAGACTACGACTATATATAACTAGCTAAGTAAGGGTGCAACACCAACAGCTAGATCACTCATATCGGTAGTGAGATACATCGATCAGCTGAGACACAGATGGCAGCAATCAGCAGGAGCAGAGAGGAGAGGTGGAGCCTTGCCGGCAAGACGGCGCTCGTCACCGGAGGAAGCAAAGGGATCGGGTACGTACGCGCATGCATGCATGCATGCTGATCATGCTGTGCGGATGCGATGTTTCATATTAATTTGTGACACAACCGTGTGCGTGGTGATCGATCAGGCGTGCGATCGTGGAGGAGCTCGCGGGGTTCGGGGTGAGAGTGCACACCTGCTCCCGCAACGACGCCGACCTGCAGGAGTGCCTTCGCCTGTGGCGGGCCGACGAGGGGCTCGCGAGCGTCACGGCGTCCGTCTGCGACGTGTCCGTGCGCTGCGACAGGGAGAGGCTCATGGCCACGGTGCGCGACGTGTTCGGCGGCAAGCTCGACATCCTAGTCAACAACGCCGGCCAGTCCTTCTTCAGGGCGGCCACGGAGAGCACGGCGGAGGACTATGCCCACCTCATGGCCACCAACCTCGAGTCCTGCTTCCACCTCGCCCAGCTCGCGCACCCTCTCCTCCTCGACGCCGCGGCGGCAGGAGGCGGCGACGGTGGCAACGTGGTGAACATCTCCTCCATCGCCGGGTTCATCGCCTACCCGGCGCTGTCGGTGTACTCGGCGACGAAGGGCGGCATGAACCAGCTCACCCGGAGCCTCGCCGCCGAGTGGGCGCGCGACAGCATCCGCGTCAACTGCGTCGCCCCGGGAGGCATCCGGACCGACATCACCAGTAGCAGCGGCCAGCCGATTGACACGGAGACGGCGCGGAGGCTGGCGGAGACAGAGATGTCGCGCGTCGCCATGCGCCGCATCGGCGAGCCCGAGGAGGTGGCCTCCCTCGTCGCCTTCCTCTGCATGCCGGCCGCGTCCTACATCACCGGGCAGGTGATCCGCGTCGACGGCGGCCGCACCATAACCGCCTAGCCGGCTCGCTGGCGTGCTTAAACTATTTATTTACCTACCTATTAGTGGTATTTGTTTTCGATCTTTATTAACGACGGAAATTGCCTAGCTAATAGCTATGTATTTTCATTTCAAGTTTGTCACATACTCGCATGCAGGGCATGTGAGCCAACGGCCAGATCATATTGAGCTTGTTTAATTAGCCCATGCATACCCAATATATCAGATATATACGTTCGTCACGCTGGTGGGGCGACGGCGGGGCCCTTAGCTGCAGCTCCGTTTTAGATATATGTCGAGCATGATGTCATTTTCGGATCTATGCGAGTGTGACGCAATGAAGCCCAACGGTCGGAGGCCACACGGGGAGCCGGAGATAGCCGAATCTGGCCATCTTCGGGCCAGATCTAGACTTGACGGGGGCCTCTCTCTTGCCCCCTCTGCACGCCGCCACCGCCGCCAACCACCAATGCCATGTTGCCAACGGTCGTGGCACAGAGGCACCGGCTCGAGCAGCGGCTGCCTCCGACTCGGGCAGTGGCGGATCCAGGAAATGGTGCCTTCAAAACTCCCCAAGTACTCACACAGTAAATCGAGGGAAAGAACTAGTTTCTCCGATCAAACACACGTGGTCGTAAGCCAATTGATGGTCGAACATCACGTGGTTGAACACTTGCCCAAGCCGACAAAAGAAATCAAACAGAGAATACTGCGCGGATAAAACAAGAACGGAGAAGGACTCGTTTGCCCGATTTCCGAGTAACTAAGATTCTCTGGTCATTTGATTCTCAAATTTGAGACACTGAAAGAATCCAACCTCTGGAAAAGAAATTACCAAGAAAAAACCAAAGTCTTAGCTATGCTCGGCTAGAGAGACATGGTCGAACTCGAAACAGAGGACTTGAGGCGCACGACTATTCAGATAAGAAAACTTCTCTGATTCGACTCCTGCTCTCGGGAATGAACTGGCCAAGTGGCCTTGAGATAGATTCCCAGTTCTGAGCTAATCGAAGCACACAAAAGAATGCAGAAACACGAAGAAGAGAAGAGAGAAAATGATCGCATGAAGAACAAGCTCTCAAAACAGATCGCAAACAAAACAATCATAACATCTCATAACGATGTAAATTAACTTGAGGAAGAGAGATGAATGATTGATCATGGAGGTTTCTACACCACTCCATCGGAGGTACAAGAGCAACCGTGCTCTACCGGAGAAAACTCACACAAATAGAGGCGAAAAATTCAGAGTGACTGGGAACAACCTCACCGAGCACTCGAGCTCTACCCACCCTATTTATAGCCTTACGCACACGGGGAACCGTGAACTCCCACCTAACACCGGGTTTACCACTCTCTTTACCCACTAGCGAAAACAAGCTTCCGGTGCTTTACCCGTTAAGCCCAACGGCTCCACCGCTTTGCCGTTAGCGCCAACAACTCCCGTGCATTGGCAGAGACACGGCTTCCTTTGCAGCTTTCCACATTTCTCCAAAATGCCACTCCGCTGCCTTCCGAAGCTTCCTCCGCCTTGCCGATCACGCTTGCAACCACCTCACGAGACTTCGTGCGTCTTTGGCATCTCCCAGCCGATCACGACCTCAGCACCCCCGTGCCTAGTCTCGACCATCCACGCCTCACCACGACTAGTCTCAAAGTCCTGCAAACCATCACAGATAAGCAAACCATTACATAGCACCGCTCACAATAGTATCCAATCACTTGAACTAGAAAACAGAACTCAAATCATACTCTTACCAAGTCGTATACCACCTACGACCAGTCGGAAAAAGAGAACAATGAATGCACACGACATACGACCACAAAATCAAGCCATACGACCAGATACAATGAGTCTACGATCATCGCTAACTTGCTACGACCACCCACAACTCGCTACGGCTTTAACGCTCAAAGTCTACGACTTCAACCAAAGTCGTTACGACCGGCCGAAAAGATAAACCAACAAATGCACAAGGTCCCTGACTTCATCACAAAGCCCTACGACCAAACTCCAGCTCAAATGGTCAAATCTGCGGGTCATACGACCGATTCCAACTGCGTGCGAGCACGTCCGACCACGCCAGACTGCTCTCAATAACGTAGTCGGAGAGTGCCGACTACTCACGTGGTCGAACGCCCGAGCGCCGACTTCCGACCACAGCTCTCAACAACGTAGTCGTAGAGTGCCGACTACTCACATGGTCGTAGATTTGAGTGTCGACTTCGATTGCAGCCCACTACAACGTGGTCGTAAATGGTTCGGCTGGCTTCCGATAGCGCACAACGTGGTCGTAGACATCCCGGCTAGGTTCCAACTGCTGGCAACATGGTCGTACGAGTCATTTCGACCATGACCAAGATACGACTATGGCAAAACCAGTCTTAAACTTCCCTGGAGACCTACGATCACGGCCAAACGTGGTCGTAACCTATTTCGACCACGACCAGCGTGGTCGTGCTGGCTGCAGAACACTTCGCCAGGGCTACGACAATGCAGAACCAACACAAACCTCAAAAACTAAACTCAATCTTCCTAGAACAAGAGTCAATTACTCATCACAACCATGGGTTGACCTTCACATGGTCTCTCAATCTCCCCCTTGATGAGTATATTGACAAACCCAGAAAAAGCAAGAAGATGAGATTGTTTTGAAAAGTCCAACATGGTCCAAAGAAGAGAATGAAACAAACAAATGACCATGTCGACAGAAAGAACACTAGAGCAACAACTTGAAAGAGCAAATAGATCTTCAAAGCTCTAAACTGTTCCCAACAGACTTTTTCTTCTCTATTCTCCCCCTTTTGGCAATAAACACATCAAGATGCAATAGAGAGAATATGACATGTCAATGGATGAATATGGCTGAAGTTTGTTTATTCTAAGCATTTAGAGCCATGAGAATTATCCAATATGACCAACAAGTACTACACCAAGCCATAACTCAATAAAACGCTATCTAGATCATGACAACATATATATAAACCAGCTTAGAGCACATAGATGACAATCTGAAATGTAATGCATTTAGTGAGCAAGTCAAGTCATCAATGAGCAAAGTCTAACTGGAGATATCCATGGATGATGCAGGCCATGTCAGTAAGCTAAGCGCAACAAGAAAGCTAATATTGAGTCCAAATAGAGTGCTATAAGCTCAAGATTGAAACATTGGTTAAGTACTTGATTCTTTTTGAAACTTAAGCAAGTTGAGCACAAATGATATATTTTCTTTTGAAATTCAAGGTTGTTGACAACCAGATTTTTGTGTTATCATGTGCTAGACCTCAAGCCTTATGCGACTACTTCAAGCGAGAAGCTTAAGAAGATAGTCTAGGTCATCCAAAACTCCCTAAGTTCATGCCAAGTGCAATGGCAAGCCGTCTCATAGGAGAGAATTGGTGAAGTCGGTTTTTCGCACAAAAGAGATCCTTTTGCATTTTAATATGTTGTACTAACTTATGCATCATCAAGAGACTAAAACAGCTCAATTTAAGGCTCAATATAGATTCAACGCTCTACTCAGTCTATTTGACATGGCACGAATCATAAAGAGATAGCTCAAGAAAGACTAATCTCGAATGCTAGCATGACCAGTTTTAATTTAAGTTGAGCAAGTTTAATTAACTTAGCATGGCACAAGCTAGTCTACACATACGAAGTCATGATAAATTTAGCAAGCTAAGCATAAGTCATGGCAAGGTGTAAAGCATTAAAGCATGTCATAACAGGATAATAATCAAGGCTCAATGCAATTTGATTACAATGCTAAATGCTGAAAATGCATAAAATCCAGCTCCCCCACAACATGAGATGCAACTTTTAGTTCAAGTTGAGTTATGTCACAATTAAGCTCCAGAGGCTCCCAAAAGAACTCCCCCTGAATCGAGGCAATAAACCGAGAAGCTGGGAAAGAAAACAGCAAACAGGCAGTCCTTAAAGCATAGAAAAGATGTAGAGGCAACTATGGCTCAGACTGACTCCCATCTACCCCATATGACTCCAGGACAAACAGCTGACAGTAAATTACACGCTAGAGAGCAAACACGTACCCTGTCTACTCGAGGGTGGCCCAACCCTCGCTAGAACCTACAAGAAGTGAGTGAGCTCGACCTAGTGAGATAAGAAGCAGCTAATCCTGGAAGCACAAGATAAGAGTAAGAAGTCTAAGCAACTCGACAAGAAAAACACTCTAACCTATGCTGGAAGGACTAAACCCAAATGCACCCGCAAATGCAATGCAACAGAAATGAGACAGAAGCATAATCAATTTTAGGAAGGCAGTAAAACCCAAAGCTCCCCCTTACTACAGTCCATAAGGACAAACCACCCCAAGCTCTCCACGCAGAGCTGAAAACCGCGAACTATCCAAAGGCTTGGTGAAAATGTCAGCCAACTGGTGGTCACTCTCCACAAACTGGAGCACTAAATCACCCTTCTCTACATGGTCTCTAAGGAAGTGAAAGCGTATATCAATATGCTTGGTCCGGAGTCTTTGCTTTGGGTTCTTAGCAATGTTAATCGCGAAGTGTTATCACGTAAGAGTGGAACACTATCTATGACCAACCCAAAGTCCCGCAGGTCGAAGCCATCAAAGTACTTGGCTATAGCGGTGGCTGCAACAACGTACTCGGCCTCTGCGGTGGTATGCAACACGCATCGCTTCCTCAAGACCAGAAACAAGAGAAGTGCCAATAAATTGGCGGTGCGAGGTGCTCTTCCTATCTATCCTACTGTAGGTAAAGTCGCATCCAGAAGGCTCTCAAGGAAAGACAGGATGAGGAAGAGTACCAGATACCATAATCAATGGTAGCTCGAAGGTACCGAAAGATGCGCTTCACCGTCTGGCGGTGAGATACGCGAGGAGAAGCCTGAAAACGAGCACACAGACACACGGAGAAGTGTATGTCTGGTCTCGAGGCAGTGAGGTAAAGAAGGGAGCCGATCATACTTCTGTACTCTTTTTGATCGACTGGCTCGCCATCCTCATCTGGGTCAAGATAGGCTGTAGAGGCCATCGGAGTTGACACCGGCTTACCATCACTCATATCAAAGCGCTTCAGGAGGTCACGAGTGTACTTTCCTTGATGAAGAAATGTACCCTCCCGAGTCTGCTTGATTTGGAAGCCAAGGAAGAAAGTCAACTCACCCATCATACTCATTTCAAACTCGGTGCTCATGACATCCGAGAACTGTGAAACCAGAGTATGGGAAGAGCCGCCAAAGATGATGTCATCGACATAGATTTGGACGAGCAGAAGGTCATTGTCATGACGGCGGATGAACAAGGTCTTGTCTACTTTACCCATTTCAAACTCATGACTCAACAAGTAGGACTTAAGCCTCTCATACCAAGCTCTGGGGGCCTGCTTAAGTCCATACAACGCTTTGAAAAGCTTGAAGACATGGTGTGGGTATTTGGGGTTCTCGAAACCTGGAGGCTGTCTGACGTAAACTTCTTCCTCAATGACTCTATTAAGGAAGGCACTCTTGACGTCCATCTGGTAGAGCTTGAAACCCTTAGAAGCTGCAAAGGCAAGCAGGATTCTAATGGTCTCAAGTCGAGCTCTGAGGGCAAAGGTCTCCTCAAGTCTAGACCCTCAACACGGGAAAACCCCGAGCTACCAGTCTAGCCTTGTTTGAATAACCACTCCATCCTCGCTCTGCTTGTTCTTGAACACCCACTTAGTCCCAATAATATTGTGACCTCGCGGGGCTCGACAAGCGACGGACCTTGTTCCTCTCGAAATTTTCTAACTCCTCATGCATGGCATTGACCCAAGACTCATCGGAAAGAGCATGAGAAATATCCTTGGGCTCAAAGGAGGCAATGAAAGCAGAGTGGAGACAGAATTGAGATAAGCCAGATTTTGAGCGAGTAACATGCTCGAACAGGTCTCCAACCATCTGCTCAGAAGGATGCCTTTTCTGGATATGTCGGGGAGGTCCAGGATGAGATGAAGAAGTGGCCTCTACCTCGTGAGCTGACGAGATAGGAACAGAGCCACTAGCCCCAGAGGAAGCAGAAGGCATGGGCTGATCACCTGGAGGTGCGGTAGAAGACGGCACCTCAAGAGGTGGATAAGGGACTAGATCGGGTAGACAACCCTAATCTCCATCGTCCTCGTCATCCACGAAGATGGTCTCGGACCGCTCTAAAGAACCTGAGATATCAGGCCTAGTCCCCGGACTGGCCTCGTCAAAGGTCACCTCACAGGTCTCTACCATTTTGCTAGACTCGCATTCTGGACCTATAAGCCCGCGAAGAAGGCGAGTAACCTAGAAAGATCCCATCACCTGAACGTGACTCGAACTTATCTAGGTTCCGGACTTGAGAATAAAGCACTTGCAACCAAACACACGAAAATAAGAGACGCTGGGCTTTCGCCCGTATCTCAACTCATAAGAAGTGCGGTGCAAGTGTGCCCAAGAAAACTCGATTTGAGACATGGCACGCGGTGGCTATAGCCTCACCCAAAACTTCCGCGGTGTAGAGTACTCATCAAGCATCGTCCCGGCCATCTCGACCAAGGTGCGGTTCTTCCTCTCCACAACGCCATTCTGCGAGGGACGTATGGAGAAGAGCGGTGCTCTACACTGTCTCACCACGAAACTCTCAGTAGGAATTCTTGAACTCCGTGCCATTGTCACTGCGGATCGCTCGTAAGGCACCGGGAGCTCAACGAAAGCCTACGAAAAGACCTCGGAAATGTGAAAATGTCTCATCCTTCGAGGCTAAGAAAAACACCCAAGAATACCTCGAGAAGTCATTGACCACGACAAGAACATACCACTTCCCTCCTGCTGATCGCACTCGAGTGGTCCAACGGTGTCCATATGGAGCGGTGTCGGTGCATCGGTCATAGTAATCGTGGACCGGAGGGTGAGAAGCGGCAACCATCTTGCCGTGCCCGGCATGGAGCGCAAACAAGATCTTTGACCATCTTGAGTTTCGGCAGACCACGAATGAGATCGTGGCCACTGACTCGGGCCAAATGGTCAAAGCCTATATGACCAAGTCTCCTATGCCAGAAGGAAAGGTCGCGGGACTCAGAAGCAACTAAACACCTGAGAGGATCGCCAGAAGACTCAGAAAAATCAGCACGAAAGATCCTCCCATAACGAGAAATCCCGCAAACCAGACTACCCGAAGAATCAAGAATTTTACAAGCATTTCTCTTAAAGCTCACCTCGAAACCGTCATCGGTAAGCTGAGAAACTGAAAGCAAATTGTACTGCAGCTTACTAACCAAGGCAACATCCTTAAGAATAAAAGAAGCATTAATGCGCACAGTACCTTTGGCGAAGACGCGCCCAGACGAAGCGTCTCCGAAGGTGATCGTCTCATCACCTGGAGCGCGGGCTAGGGAGGAGAACCAACGGGAGTCTCGGTCATATGACGAGAACAACCGAGTCTACAAGCCAAACCTTCTCCTTCCCTACCCGCGAACCTCGTCGAGTCGAGTCTGACTCATTGTTGCTCGATTCGCCCTCGAGGCCATGAAGCACATGCCGAGAAGTCGTCGCCGCCATCCTTGGGCTCTTGGTCACCCGTCCCGTCATCGTCGCTCCATCCCTCCACCTCGCTGAGGTCGAGGTCGTCGAAGCGGTGAGGACGCTGTTGGAAGAGCTTCTTGGCCTTCCCGGTTGCGGAACTTCTTCTTTCCGCGTTTGAGTGGAGGCTTCTTGTTGCGGTTCTTGTCGGTGTAGTCGATCTTGCCCGAACCGCCGTAGTCGTTCTTGCCTTTCTCCGGCTTGGGCGGTTGCCGAATGTGGTTGGGGCCACCACACTCGAAGCAAATCACGGGTCCTCCTCTCTTTCGTCCCTCCTCCTTGTAAGCATGGGAGAATCTTGAGCAAGGAGGGCGGTGATCATCCGCAAGTCGCTCTAGCGATCATCGGTTATGTCACGAGAGCGCAAGGAGAAACCACAAAGAGAACGAAGAAGAGGAACCGAAGCCAACGTGGGATCGGTGACCAAAGCCATCGACTGTGACTTCGACCTACGAGAGACAACGTCAATCTCGTGAGTCTTGAGGCGCGAGTACAGCGCGTCAAGAGTCAAGGTCGAGAGGTCTGTCGTGTCCTTGATGGTGGTCACTTTCATCTCCCAAACACGCAGATCAAGTGCGCAAGCATCGACGGCGTTGTCCGAGTCGGGTATGTGAGACCGACCGCTCGGAGGTTGCTCAAGATCTTATGGAAACGCGCGAAGCACTCATCGAGGGACTCACCAGCAAGCACCTCGAATTTGTTGTATTCTCGCTTGAACTGGTCCTGTCGAACCGTCTTGATCTGGGTGGTGCCCTCATGGTATGCGTCGAGGGTCACCCAGATATCGTAGGCGGACGGCAGTGGGAGATCGATCGAACTCGCTACGACTCGGGCCCGGATAATGATGTTCCTTGCCTTAGCGTTTGCCTCAACATCATGCATATTCCCAGCATTGATGTTCTCATCGGCAGAACAACAAACCGGACCTTGACCTTGCGCGGATAAGCGTACCTCGAGCACGGATGTATGTCTCCATTCGGCTCTTCCAGAAGGGGTAATCGATGCCATCGAAAACGGGCGGCTTGGTCGAGTACTTGTCCGTCGCCAAGGCTCTTGAGACCGGTTAAGATCTATTGAAAAGAGCTAACCCGCTCTGATACCAATTGTAGGACCGAAATGGCAACAGAGGGGGGGGGTGAATGGTGCCTTCCAAACTCCCCAAGTACTCACACAGTAAATCGAGAGAAAGAACTAGTTTCTCCGATCAAACACACGTGGTCGTAAGCCAATTGATGGTCGAACACCACGTGGTTGAACACTTGCCCAAGCCGACAAAAGAAATCAAACAGAGAATACTGCGCGGATAAAACAAGAACGGAGAAGGACTCGTTTGCCCGATTTCCGAGTAACTAAGATTCTCTGGTCATTTGATCCTCAAATTTGAGACACTGAAAGAATCCAACCTCTGGAAAAGAAATTACCAAGAAAAAACCAAAGTCTTAGCTATGCTCGGCTAGAGAGACATGGTCGAACTCGAAACAGAGGACTTGAGGCGCACGACCATTCAGATAAGAAAACTTCTCTGATTCGACTCCTGCTCTCGGGAATGAACTGGCCAAGTGGCCTTGAGATAGATTCCCAGTTCTGAGCTAATCGAAGCACACAAAAGAATGCAGAAACACGAAGAAGAGAAGAGAGAAAATGATCGCATGAAGAACAAGCTCTCAAAACAGATCGCAAACAAAACAATCATAACATCTCATAACGACAGAAATTAACTTGAGGAAGAGAGATGAATGATTGATCATGGAGGTTTCTCCAGCCACTCCATTGGAGGTACAAGAGCAACCGTGCTCTACCCAGAGAAAACTCACACAAATAGAGACGAAAAATTCAGAGTGACTCGGGAACAACCTCACCGAGCACTCGAGCTCTACCCACCCTATTTATAGCCTTCTGCTACCGGGGGGGAACCCGTGAACTCCCACCTAACACCGGGTTTACCACTCTCTTTACCCACTAGCAAAAACAAGCTTCCAGTGCTTTACCCGTTAAGCCCAACGGCTCCACTGCTTTGCCCGTTAGCGCCAACAACTCCTGTGCATTGGCAGAGACACAGCTTCCTTTGCGACTTTCGCATTTCTCCAAAATGCCACTCCGCTGCCTTCCCGGAAGCTTCCTCCTGCCTTGCCGATCACGCTTGCAACCACCTCACAGACTTCGTCGTCTTTGGCATCTCCCAGCCGATCACGACCTTAGCACCCCCGTGCCTAGTCTCGACCATCCACGCCTCACCACGACTAGTCTCAAAGTCCTGCAAACCATCACAGACAAGCAAACCATTACATAGCACCGCTCACAATAGTATCCAATCACTTGAACTAGAAAACAGAACTCAAATCATACTCTTACCAAGTCGTATACCACCTACGACCAGTCGAAAAAAGAGAACAATGAATGCACACGACATACGACCACAAAATCAAGCCATACGACCAGATACAATGAGTCTACGATCATCGCTAACTTGCTACGACCACCCACAACTCGCTACGGCTTTAACGCTCAAAGTCTACAACTTCAACCAAAGTCGTTACGACCGGCCGAAAAGATAAACCAACAAATGCACAAGGTCCCTGACTTCATCACAAAGCCCTACGACCAAACTCCAGCTCAAATGGTCAAATCTGCAGGTCATACGACCGATTCCAACTGCGTGCGAGCACGTCCGACCACGCCAGACTGCTCTCAATAACGTAGTCGTAGAGTGCCAACTACTCACGTGGTCGAACGCCCGAGCGCCGACTTCCGACCACAGCTCTCAACAACGTAGTCGTAGAGTGCCGACTACTCACATGGTCGTAGATTTGAGTGTCGACTTCGACTGCAGCCCACTACAACGTGGTCGTAAATGGTTTGGCTGGCTTCCGATAGCGCACAACGTGGTCGTAGACATCCCGGCTAGGTTCCAACTGCTGGCAACATGGTCGTACGAGTCATTTCGACCATGACCAAGATACGACTATGGCAAAACCAGTCTTAAACTTCCTCGAGACCTACGATCACGCCAAACGTGGTCGTAACCTATTTCGACCACGACCAGCGTGGTCGCGGCCGCCTTCGACGCCTTCGACCACGCCAATGTGGTCGTAACTCGCTCGACCACGACCAACGTGGTCGTCGCCTCGACCACGCCAAACGTGGTCGTCGCCTTCGGTGCCCTTCGACCATGGCCAAAGTGGTGAGACCCTCGGTGACCTTCGACCACGCCCAAAGTGGTCGTAACCAGTGCGCATGACTTTCGACCACGACCAACGTGGTCGTGTTAGCTGCAGAACACTTCGCCAGGGCTACGACAATGCAGAACCAGCACAAACCTCAAAAACTAAACTCAATCTTCCTAGAACAAGAGTCAATTACTCATCACAACCATGGGTTGACCTTCACATGGTCTCTCAGATGCAAGGCCTTGTTAATAGAGCTGGTCTCTCATGTTCAGGCTCTAGAAGATCCTAATTGGAGGGAAGCCATGGATGTTGAATACTCAGCCTTGATGAAAAACAACACATGTCTTGTTCCACCAAGCAATGGTCAAAACATCATTGGATGCAAGTGGGTGTTTAAAGTCAAGCAGAAACTAGATGGGCATTAATAGGTACAAGGTGAGGCTTGTGCAAAGGGGCAAAAACAAAGCATATATTACAATGATACCTGTGGTGAAACCCTCAATATTTTGACTCATACTGTCTATTGCATTCTCGAGAGGTTGGCATTTGCGTCAAATAAATGTGCAAAATGCTTTCCTGTATAGGGTCATTGAAAAAGTTTACATGTTTCAACCGCCAGGTTATGAAGATTCCCGGTTTCTAAAGCATGTTTGTAGGCTTGACAAAGCTTTATATGGACTTATACAGGAGTACTAGGCTGGTTCTCATGACTGAGTACTAGGCTGCAAGAAATTGGTTTCACTCTATCCAAGGCTGACACTTCTTTCTTCATATTTAGTAAGTTAGGAGTTATGATTTATATGCTAATTTATGTGGATGACATAGTCATAGCTGGATCCTCTCAAGTAGCAGTTGATAAGCTTATACAGGAGTTGAATTCAGATTTTGCTATGAAAGATTTAGGCTAGTTGCACTATTTCCTTGGCATAGAAGCTCAGTTTAATGACAAAGGGTTTGATGATCACATAGCAAAATTATATGGTGGATATGCTAAATCGAACCAATATGCAAAGTTGCAAACCAATCTCATATGACTGTCCAAAGAAAATGACTTGGTTCTCCCATATGCTAAAGCTTTTCAGTACAGACAGCAGGAGCTTTGCAATATTTGACACTCACAAGACTAGACCTTCCTATTTTGTTAACAAGGTATGCCAATTCCTTCATTCTCCAACCGATGTTCATTGGGCAATAGTGAAGAGGACACTTTGGTATGTCAAGGGAACTCTGAATGTTGGTCTAAAAATTTAGAAGTCTGAGTCACAATTGCTTAGTGCATTTTCTAATGCTGATTGGGCAGGTTGTGTTGATGACAGACGGTCAACAGGAGGATTTGCTATATATTTTTGGGCCAAACTTGGTTTCATGAAGTGCCAGGAAGCAACCCACTGTTTCTCGGTCAAGCACCGAGGCTGAATACAAAGCAGTAGCAAATACTAACGCAGAGTTGATTTGGTTACAATCGGTTTTGTAAGAACTTGGTATTTTCAAGCAAGGGCACCGGTGTTGTGGTGTGATAATCTTGAAGCAACTTATTTGACAGCCAACCCGATGTTTCATGCATGAACAAAGCATATCAATGTTGATTTTTGCTTTGTTCGAGAAAGTGTTGCATGCAATGCACTAGAGGCTCGGTTTATTTTGTCAAAAGATCAGTTAGTGGATATTTTCACTAAAGCATTTATAAAGCCAACATTTCTTCGACTCAGGAGTAATCTTAATCTTCTGACTTCTGGATACAAGTTGACATTGAGGGAGACTTTTAAAATAAGGATTTGTGTGATCAGACTTCGCTGTCTTCGTGTGGTCTTCAAACTCTGCTCTGTCTTTAGACTTCTCTGTCTTCAGACTTTGCTCTCCTATGTTTTTTTTTGGGAGTTCCCGTAGATCATATGGCAACGGTTGTTTTAGTCACTTAGGCTTAATTTGGTCTATCTACTTTTCTAGTAATGTATAATTGTAAAACCAAATGTAATCTGTAATACATTGGTATAAATACACTTGGTCGGTCATGTTGGATGATCATGGCATTGACAGATTTTCACACCAAACACATGCATCTTAGAAGAGGCATTATATATGCTTGAAGTCGTTTTAGCCTAGAAAATCATTAGGGAGCCGTGGCCCCCTCTGGTCTCCCCCTCCCTCCGCCATTGGCATGGTGAATTAGAAATTTTGATTAATGAAAATAAAAAAGACACACTTGAAGCTGATATAGGATGATACTGGCAGGATCGATTACCTGAAGAGCTACATGGAGAGCATGTTAAATGCAATAAGGTGGTTCAACACCAGACTTCATCGCAGGCACTAATGATTTTCCACATATTCTTTTGGATAGATCTGGCCGTCCATCCCAGATATAGGTGAATGTGGGGCGGGCCTGTCCGCTAAGCCGCTAGCCCACCCCACAAAATCAGCCCACTTGTCTATGCACAAAAACCCACCAAAATATAGCATTTTAAAGCAGGCCGGCCCACTTATCCAATGGAACGCATGCACAGCACCCGCATTTTACCATAGCTTACTCCTGTCACCCACTCGCCCCCATCGTCTATACTTCAGACTCCTTAGCCGCCGCCTCCCGTCGTCCGTCGTCGCTCCCATCGTCATCGACGCCTGCCCGTCGTTGTCGGTGCATTTTGGTGTGTTTCCTTCCCCACCCTCATTTCCTTCCCTCCCGAGTCCTCCCTTCCCCCAACTTCTCCACAGCCCCGAGCTCTCCCAGGCCACCCACGCCGCCATCCTCCTCCGCCAGCCTCGACCTCCTGCACTTCTCCCTCCCTACCGGCGACCCCGTAAGTGGCCCGATGGATTTGCTCCCCCTCGGTCTAGATTTGGAGGATGGGGGGCTGGGTGGCGCTGAGGCTAACAGCGACCCGGTGGCAGGGGTAGCCCACCAGTGAGGGCAATGACAGCCTGGCGGCAACCGGCTAGGTGTAGATGAGGATTGATAATCTTTTTTCCATTTCTCTCTCTTTTTCTGAATTATGAATAGGATACGTTAATTGTTGTGTGTTCATGGTCAGTAATTGTCTGTTGTTGAGAAATTTCCCCTTCGTTGTTCTGGATGGCTATATCTGGATTTTATGTGTATGACAACTGACAAGTGATGTGTTTTGGAAATTATGTAATTCCAGATAAAACCTCACCGAAGAATTGCATAATTTCCAAATTTCTTTCCTGTCTTCTTCAGTCAGGTTTCATCCGAATAACACAAGGAAAAAAAAAGAGAGAGTAAATTTCGTTAAGAGTGATGCGGGCAGCAGTTGGTGGGTGTGATGCGGGCAGCCTTCAAGCCCATCAAACCGTATACGGCATTGCTTTGTGGGCCATTGCAGGCGCAAATGTCTGGGTGGCCAGCGCGGATGGGCGCGGGCTGTCCGCAGCCCGCCCCACTTGCACGACTAATCCCAGAGCCCCAACCGTGCAAGCCCAACACCCATCGGCCCAAAAGAGGAAACAGAACTCGTCGTAGGACGCAAAAAATGTGTATCAGTGTTGTGCTGCTGTCCGCAGACAGGGGATGGGATAAGGAGGAGGGGATTCCGATCCCTTGACTTGAAGCAATTCACTCGTCACCTGCCTGCTCGTGCTCGCATGTCCTCCAGTGATGAGTCGCGGCGAGAACAACCAACCTCGCTACCTCTCACAAGTACGGCACAAGATAAACTGTTTTAACCTGTGTTAGCTTTCGAAGCCAGAAGCCGACGCGTGTTGGAATGGGGCCTTAGTCAGACACTCAAGTTGGTTTTAACATACTACTGAATTGACAATGGCGGTCAGAACTAACAAAGAAACACTATTGTTATGTGTGCATCCTGGACCAGAATTATTTGCCCTTATTCATCTCTGTTACTGTTTGACTGAGATGGTTAATTATTTTTTTGCGCTTAGGGTTGTTAATTATCACCAACAAAATTAGAAATGACATGTTTTCTCATCAGTTTTTTTATAAAAAAATCGTGAATTTCCATAGATTGGCTTAGAAGTATTTATCTTGGAATCGGATGAGTTAGTCCATGTCACTCTTTGTACCACCACCACATTAAGAACTCATAGAATTAGCCTTTTAAAAAAAGAGCTCATAGAATTAGACATTTTCCCAATTATGAGATCATGAAGGGGAAAAAATAGTTCAATAAACCATCTAAACTGTTTCTATGTAACACAAATAAGGCCAACATCAAGACATTCAACAATCCATGCGAGATAGCATGTATAAACAAACGAAAGCAGCAGCAACACATCAAACTAGAGGCTGTAGGCAAGCAGTTGCTCACTCTCTCAGCACGCAGATTCTGCACCAGCCACCAAAGCAGCACACTCGTGGTTACTGCGACTGCGACTGCGACTGCGACTGCGAGACAATCTTGGTGATGGACTGCGCCGACATGGGCGGCAGGCTGAGCGAGCAGAGGCTCTCCCAGGACGCGGCCACGGCCGACTCGTCCCCCTCCCTTGCCGCGGCCTCCGTGGAGAAGGCGGCGTGCATCGAGTTCACGATGCCCCGGGCAGCCTCTCGCGCCTCCGGCAGCCGGTCGTTCAGCAGCTCGGCCGCCACCTGCAGCAGCGCCGACATCCCGAACTCCTTCAAGGTTTCCATGTCCTGCGCGCAAAGCAATTAAGCAGAGGATTCATGAGAATATCGCACACGCTGAATTGCTCGGATGAGTAGGTTTTCTCGACGGACGGACCATCCTGGAGGCGCAGTGGGACATGGCAACGGCGGCCTTGGCCCTGACCCTGAGGTTGGCGTGGTGGACGTAGGACTTGAGCTTCTTGAGCAGGGGGAGAGGGGGCATCGACGACGCCATTGCGCGCATTGCTTTCTCCGCCTCCTCGCACACGAACCGCTTGTCCTGCGACGCTTTCAGCAGGAGCTGAAGCAGCTGCAATGCAAGCACAAACACGTACCAGATTGTCAGCTCCATGGATTCTCTCGTCAGACAAAATTGTCGCTTCGCATGTTCGGTAACTAGACATACCAACTTGTCGAAGGCTTCGTCGGAGGAAGAGGAGAGGAGATCGCCGAAGGAGTTGAAGATGTCGGTGCACGCCATGATGGCCGTTTTGCACACCGCGCTACGCGGGCTTTTCATCGTCTTCACGATCGCCAGCATCACCTTCTCCCTGGCCGACCCGCCACGAATCAAGTAAGAATCTCACCACCAATCCCAAACAGAGGAGGGAAAAAAACCAAAGGCATAACAATCTGAATGAACTGAACCTACAGAATCGGGCTCAGGAGGGAGGAATGGTGGATCGCGAGGCGACGCGCGTCGTTGAGCGCCTCGCAGGCCTTGACCCAGTCCTTGGAGTCCAGCTCCGCGACCAAACCGGTGGCCTTGGCCTTGGGGTTGGGCGCCGCCTGGAGGTCCTCGGAGCGGACGTACTCCACGGCCTGCTCCCCCGCGGCAGCCGTGGCCGTGGCCCTGGGAGCCGAGTTCTCGTCGTTCCTCTTCTTGCCCTCGGGGGAGGCGGCCGGGAGCGACAGCTTGGGGGCCTTCTTGGGCCGCTCCACGGCGGCGGGCAGCGTGTTGTCGAGCGCGCGGAGGGCCATGGGTTCGCCGGTCGAGCTCGTTTGACCGCTTGACTCTTCTGTAGGCAGGCAAGTAGGGCGGCGTTTGAATTTTAAATGTGGAGATTGGAGAGGTGGGGGGCAGATGGCTGTAACGGCTATAAAATGTTCAAACTCGCAAGTGAACGTTGGGAGCTTGTGATTGCTGTTTGCTATGAGATCTGGATATTATTACTCAGTCGGTAAATTAATATTAATGCTTGCATGGGGCGCTAAAATAACCAGCGTCGAAGTTAATGTAGATATCACTAACTGCTCTCCTGAATTGAACGATAGGACCAAAATGATTGGAGAGCGCCTCATTTAGCTGCAACTGGAGTCATAAACGATCACGAGATAAACGGGGGAGCCTGCAGAAACAACTAGAAAGGACCCCACAAGATGTTCAAAATTCAATTTCGAAAACATGTTCAAAATTTTGGCAAGAACAGCCTGTTGGGCGTGTTCGCTAAACGATCGGCAATACACGCTTAAGCCTTAAGAGCATCTTACACTTGAAATGCCTGTTTTAGCCAAAGCTAAGAGGCCAATAATAGAGTCAAGTATTTGGCTATAACTCAAGTTATAAGAGCCAAGTTATACAATAATTTGTCTTCTATTTGTCTACAAAAGATTTTTTATTATTATGTGGTACCATGTCTCACATTCTCTTTCCTACTCCTCCTCACATATATTTGTTATCTGGGCCCACCACTGCATAGACTCCCGTGTCCAGCTTATTGCTTGCATGAGAGCCAAGCTCTCCTCTCTCTTCTCTCTTCTCTCTTCTCTCCTCCACATCAGCAAAAATGTTAACTAGTTTGACTATAAGACTATTATTGTACTTGTTCTAAGTGCACGAAATGCAGATGACATTGCTCTTGAAAAAAGAGACGCAGACTTTACGCAGACGTAGACAACGTAAAGTGTCCAGTTCGTTCACACCTGTTCCAAAACTGCCAGCAGAAGAGAAACCAGGAGCTGCCAAAATTTGTGCCGGCATCATCTTCAGAAAACTTATGCACAAAGCGAGGAGAGAAACTGCTAGCAGGAGACTCAAGAATGGCCTAAATAAGTCAAGCTGTGCTCCATATGGGTACAGCATGGCTGGCCTGGGATCCCCGCCAGTTTTTCAATGTAGCCAGCTCTTGGAATTCCCGGTAACCTTCCTCCATGAACCTGCCATTCTTGAGCAGGCCACAGGCAGCAAACCGCCTGCGCTCAGAAGGATCCATGTTGTAAGAATGAGGCTCTTGACCTCTAACAGGAAGAGAGGCACAATCTGTACTCTGTACAATGAAAGGAAAAATTGTAGGACACACAAAAGTGAGGTGGGTAGAATCTGATGTCATGTGAAACGGAGCACCAGAGTCTAAGATCCATGGAGACAAGACAACTAACGAAGGAGGAGGCGGTGGCGTGGAAGACTACTAAGAAGCAAGAGCCAAACGAGCAGAATTCGAGTCTGAGAAGAGCCGACACTAAGGCACTGGGGTAGTAAGAGAAGCTACTGTGTGACATCATCAGAGAGTCCTGGCAAGAGGCGCCAGCACCTAAGTGGGAGGAACCTCCAGAGCCCTTCGAGAGACGTTCACCCCAGCGACCTTGGTCTCTCCTCCGCTTGAAACAGTTTTAATACATGTGACCATCACGCTGCAGTAGGTGCAGTTGAGACCCGCAATAGAAGCAACAACCACTGGTACGCTGGGAGCTGGGGGGTCA
Source organism: Dendrocalamus sinicus (assembly GCA_036346575.1). NCBI lineage: Eukaryota > Viridiplantae > Streptophyta > Magnoliopsida > Poales > Poaceae > Dendrocalamus > Dendrocalamus sinicus. The sequence continues at coordinate 6,814,678 of CM070643.1, forward strand.
CCGTCGATGTTGAAGAAAAAGGCAAAAGGGTAGGTGCTGAAGCAGACAAGACAGTCTGCATCTGAGCTGTGCCACGATGACGAGTCTCTTTAGCACGCACACCCATGAGAGCCTCCACTAAGCTCATGTGCAAGTGACGAGTTAGGAGCTGAGCACACACAGTCTCCAACTCAAGTCGAAGACATGTTAAAAAGTCATAGAGATGGTGAGTCTCCTGATGAGCATGAAGCCATACACAGCAGAGATAGGTTCAGCAGACATCTGGCCCAAAGAGTCAAGCTTACATATAAGGACACCTATCCGGTTTACTAACATCAAATGGAGTGGAAGATATCATCACTATGAAGTTACAAAATGTAGAACTCATCCATGTAAAATTGACGAGCCAACATTTGGACCTGTTGTAAACGTGGGCAATATTTTATTTCCAAATTTTACTAGGAGATAAATACAATAAACCAGTGATGCAAAACTTACTACTAACAGCGGGTTACTCATCATACTTCAGTATATACACAAGGAAAATATAGTAACAAAGTCGAACTAATACGTGAACGACTTACTTTTGAGCTTGATGAAGAACAAGAAGCAGCGCAGGCTTGATGCAGTGCAGAACGTAGATGATGCAGTGAAGGAGCGGTCGTGTAGATGTGCGCTGCCTAGAAACCTTATTGCCGCCCCTGTGCAGGTCTTCACAGCAGTAACGGTCCGGAAATACCACTCCTCTTCTTCATGGTGCACGCCAAAAAGAAGAGTCGACAAAGTTCAAATGGCGCAACGCAACAGCACACAAATTTGCAGGAGGAAGAGAATGGGGGCAGTCAGATTCTTCACACATACTCTGGACGTCTCCAGCATATATATAGACAGACTAATAACTGACATGATTAAAACAGTCAATTACTCTTTGATAACTGATATATTTAATCAGTCATTTACCCACTGGTAACTGCCTGTCATCAAACCCAATAAAGCCTCATTCAAATGTTTGAAACTCATTCAAACAGAGATAAAGGATGATGCATGGTTCAACAAAAATAAAGGCGGACTTGGTCTACCAAGTGGCGCGTCACGTCACGGCATGGTCACAAGTCACACGATTTTCATACGAAAATGCGTGAATACATGTGTGTGCATGTGTATATTAACCATAGCCCTCCTCGGGCCATCTCCATCCATATGTTACATGATTCAAGGAGTGGCAAGGGCTCCATCTTATAAATTGATCTCATCCACCTTGTCTTAGCAATATGGTGCTAAACTGTGCATGCTTTGGAATTAAGAAAATGGGTCTTGCTCACGTGGGCCAATTTCTAGTAGGACCATGGTCCATGGAACAACCACAGGCAATGTAAGCATAGTTTCAAAGTGATTTTATCCAAACTAGATCAGAATATGAAGTGACCGTTACTTTCTCCTCTTCCACGATGTTTGATGTGCTTATCAACCAACCATAACTCATACTGGTATTATCTGAAGATAAAATGCAGCATGACTATTGGTTGTTGTTGCCATACAAGAAAGAGGTTACAAGTTAGATGCCTTTACTTAAATTCCACCGAAGGCCGGTGGTGGTGGTGCTTACTGACGGTGCGCTAATGGGAATCAACCAACAATTAGGACCCTCAACCAATTGCTCGATGTGGGATCTCATGAGTGTGCATCTTTGGGAGCAGAAAAATTGAATAGTCATCTAACAGGAGGATGATCTTAATGTTTGAAAAGCGATATAACACATTGATGTTCCCCGTCTCATGATCGAACCTTCCTCCAAGTGCACCAAGAACAAGAATGCACAGCTGTAGTTAAAGAAATCACAATAACATCTGTAAATCTGATTGTTGCCATTGTAGCATGGCTACAACAGGGGTACATGGTACCCTTCTTCATGGAAGACATATCACCGACAGAGCTAGAGAGAGAGAGAGCTAATGGTCAAAATGAGGAGACCTGGCCTCCTCATACCCCTCTTGGGGGGCTTATATACATAAGTGGGGTCCCATCCTACCCTTTAATAATTACAAAAGGTAGAGATACATTGGTACATTCCTTTATACCATTAGGCCAGCTGCAAGGCATAGTCGTTTGGGGCTGAGCACCTCCACAATAGTACTCCCTCGACAGCAAGCGTAGAAATCCCGAGGGGCGAGCTGATGTGACCAATTGGCCCAGCCCCTGTCCCCCAGCAGCAAGCACGCAGATGCCAATGGGCGAGCTGATGCAGTTAGTAGACCCTAGCCCTGAGAGTGTGGACGCTATAAACCTCCCGGAGCAGGGTTATTTCACCAATCTTAATGTGGTCGTGGAATCTTCTAGCAGAGGTCGAGCCAGCGTGCAGAGGTCATGCCCTGGACTCGGACGACGCATAGACGTGGGTGATGAAGTCCCACGCTGAAGGCTCGGGTGCCTTGTTGGGTAGGAGCAGCCGAGGAAGAAATTTGAGGATTTTGAGAAATTGAGTCATTGAATGAGTTAGATTGACCTAGGTCAGTATATTAATATTGCATAAAGCATATTTTGACTAACGTGGGTCAAGTTGTGAAGAACTTGTGGCCGAAAATGATTTCTTTATATTTGAATGTACAGGGTCGCATGGAGTCAACCGTGGTCAACAGCGAGGATCGGGGCTACGCTCATAGAGGAGCCAAGACCTATAACGATTGAGAATACCGAGTGAAGTGGTGAGCTCAAGCATAGTATAAGAAAGACATGAAATATTGAAGGTGAGTTCGAATGGCGGGGTTGCACACTATGATCCATCTTGATCAATTCAAGCCAGAGGTGCATCTACACATGTCAAGTATGGCAATTGCTTGCAACGCTTGATGAAGACTGGGAGATGAAAGGGTATTTTGGTAGTTTAGTCAAAATAGTGAAAACTATTTTGGATCAAAACCATGGCGCTTAAGAGAGCGGTTTAGGTCAAAAAGACGCTAGTTTGATTAAGATGGATTAAGACTAAGGACTTAACGAATTTGGGCTTATGAGTTTTGAAAAGCATGCATAAGTGTAATGAGTGAGTTAAAACCCATGTGTGGGAGCTTATCGGGTTCCTCTCATTGTGCTAAATAGATAGTATCCATTAGGATTAGATGTGCCTGGTTAGCCCATCTATTTAAGGGGTTGGAATAGAGACTTGTGATTAACCACCCATCCTACCTTTCTTGTGCTCTCTTATTTAGGGTTACGGTTTAAGAGTTAAATGCTTGTTATACTCTCTGTCCTTAGTGGTTGTAAAACTTTTCTACTCAAGCGGCAATAAAATCGATCTTTGATTATCTATATGGTCATCTCTTATCTTGATTGATTTGCTCTTAATTTAGTTGGATTTTTCTCTCCCTCATCCTTTTCTTGATCTTGCTGTGATGAGCATGTATAAGAAATGGAAATAACCTCTGAGGATCATTCTTCACCCATGTAGTCACTTTGATAGCAAGTTCATAAAAAACTCGGTTTTTGCACGTTTTTGATCCTTCAAATGATTTCTTGATCTGAGAGTTTTTGGCTTGATTTTTTCGGTATTCTAACTTGTTGTGACATGTGAAAATACATGTAGAGTCATCTTGGCCATTATCCACCCATGAGCAAGTCGTATTCACCATTTTTGGTTTTTGATCAGTTTTGGTATAATCTATCTTTGAACTAAAAAAGGTCTCAATTTAGCAATAATTTTCACGATCGTTTGTTAAAATAGGTCCATGATATCTTAGAGAAGACCTCTGGAAAGTTTCATATCATTTGGATCTACGGATAAAAAATTACATGTACTTTTCATTTGTGAAATATCGCTAAAATCACTGTTCATTATGATTCTACTGTAGCAGTAGTAATACCACGGTACTGTAGTGGTAGTATCGTTTTTTACTGTATAACATGGTAATACGAGTACTATAGCGTACTACCACAGTTACTGTTTCACTGCTTTGATTTTCAGCATTTTGATTTGCTAGGTTATGTGTTGGATTTACATCCTAATCTTACTAGCTTTGTAACTATTGAAGTGAATAATTGATGTATACTTAAGAAATAATTTTAAGACACCATTTTTTCCCTCCGTTAGTATCTTCGGTCCTACAAATGGCACTTGTGAAGCAGACGCAACGGGCTGCTGCTCGCCTGTGCCTTTCGCAGCATAATCAGCATCAATTGAAAAGACCAGCCTTTTCGCAGCTCATTTGCGTGCCGCTCATTTTGTAGGCTCGATCTTGTGGAGCAGACGCAACGGGCTGCCGCTCGCCTGTGCCTTTCACAGCGTAATCAGCATTCAATTGGAAAGTCGAGCCTTTTCGCAGCTCATTTTGTCGGCAACCAGACAGGCAGTGCGTTGGCCTGTTGTACTCTGGCTTCCTTAATAAACCGAAGGGTTTTAATAGAGTGATGGTGATGTGTTCATCTCTCAGGCAGCACTGCTAGTGCCAAATAGCAGTGTAAACTTTGTCCCATCCCATGCACTACATAACAATCGTATATCACTACCCCACCACACTGCACCGTGATCCCGAGTCTAAACTGTATCTGTCCGTCATCTTCTTAGCTTATGCAGTATTGGGTTTTCATATAACCACAACATTTTTGTATCGGAATTTTAAAGTGGACTAAATGATTAGTATAGCCTATGTAAGCACAGGGGTTTGTATGAGAAACAAGGTCCACCTTTAATCTAGGCTGGATCACTTTGTTCGGTTGAAATTTAATGAGACCCTAGTTGCTTATATTATAGATCAAGATCAAAATTATTACACTAATAATCCGGAAGTTAATAATAATTAGATAAGCAAAGGTTTATATAATTACCGAACAACTTCGGTCCACTGTGTTACAGTCTTACAGTTTATACAACTGTACGATTCCTCGAACATCTCCTGGAGCACAGGGGAAAAAAACCATCCACCAAAAAGAGTCTACGTGACCTCAAACTTGGTGAAAAACTTTCAAAATTGTTTCCTAAGAAACACTCTTACTGGCACTATAGTCTATAGACACTCTCTTTCTCCAGTCACCATGTATGTTCCTAGGAATTAAACTAGCTAAAAAAAAGCACGAAAGAAGAAAAAAAACAGAAGAACAATTTCGTTCATGTGCTGTGCCGTGCTCTGTTGGAGAATCCTCATCCGGTCCATCCAATCACATGGAGCGGTTCATGAGGCCACACACGACGACCAAACCCAGAACGAGCAGGTGATCCACCTCCGGCCCCACTGTCAGTGTCAGGACGTCCTCCCCAAGAACAACCCCGGACGCCGTCTGCTTCCGCCCGATCTCGGCCACAACCGCGCCATCCGCGCCGCTGATTTTGCGGTCCGATTTGCGCGAGCACCCGTCGATCCTGTACGCTCTCCCGCTGCCGTGTAGCGTCACGGTGGCTCCGCTCTTCTGAGCCCTCTGCACGCTGAACCACGGCCTCGTCTCCTCGCCGCCGTCGTAGCACCGGCATGCTTCCCATCTCTTGAACATTCCAAAGCTCTGCAGAACAATGGAAAGAACACAGCTCAGGAAAAATGCCGATACGAGTATTGGAAACAGTTTCTTATATGTATGTTCTTCGATCGACGTGTGTGTACCTTTCTTTGGATTCTGATGAGGGTCTTGCCTGCGCGGTCCATGAAGAAGACCTCGCGGCTGCCCTTGCTGCCGTAGTTGTCGACGCGGAAGGCGACGCGGCCGTCGGAGCCGTACACCGTGCAGCCGTTGCCGTTGAACACCAGCGACTTCATCCACACCGTGTATACCACCTGCTTCGGCTTCTTCTCGCCCTGCAGGCTCTTGTAATCTTCAGAGGAAGAGCAGGGAGATGATGTGGCGGCAGGGAGTGGCTGAATCTTCGCCATTGATGAGAGAGGTCGTCGGAGATGGCTCTGCCGCTGTTGCAATGAGATGGTTGGGATGGACAGTGTCAGTGGCTGGTTTCGCGTATTTATAGGTGCTTGTATTTTCTCTCTCCATGAGGCCTAATTTATTTATGGTACTTATAGTTTTGTACGCGTCACGCGATATGATGGAATAATATTATACTAAAGTTGTTTATGCTCGATCTAGTTTTGTACTACCACTCAGCAATTAGCATCACGTTTACCTGATGCTTGGCTTGGACTAATTTCAGCATGGTAGTAGTTCACCAAAAAAAAATCAGGGATATATATTTAGGAACGTATGGTTAGCACTATGCATATGCATGTGTTCCTACCATGCATACCTTATGTTCCAGAATGCATTGAAGAACAGTTCAATTAGTAGCTACTATCTGAATGGATGCATAGCAGAACAATTCAGTTTGTGGTTGTGCACTTGTGTGCGCATGCGTTCCGGAAGGTTTAGCTGTACTGTATGCATCCCTCAAAACAAATGTTTAGTTGAATGACCCTTACATATAAGTACACATATATGTCAATTACTAATTCTTGATACTAAGACCAGTCACAAGCTAGCAGCAGAAGTTGCTGAGAAGATGAAACACTGGTGTTATATTTTGAGACTACATGCAGGGACGCGAAACATAGACTCGCTTCTTCCAATGCAGTTGATCGAAATGCAGAACATGTGCGATCAGATTTCAACATCGATCGAAACTAACTACGGGCCTGTTCTTTTCGGCTGCGGCTTATGGCTTTTGACTGAAATTTTTGAATTTTGGCTGTTTATGGTACAGATTACGGAGAGACATATACTCACTTGCGATTTTGGCTGGTACAGATATTGAGCTTTTAACGTGTAGATTATTTAACTTGTAGACCTCGTCTTAAGAAAATACTCCGTTTAAAAGTTAGGTACTGTAGCAGAAGTCAAAAGCCGCTTTTAAAAGCCCAAAAGAACACCCCCTACAGATTGTTCTATTTGTTGCCATATAATAATGCAAGCACGTACAATGAATGATGGATATGTACTTACACCTAAGTAGGCTTAATTTTCTCTCCTCTTCCACGGAGTACTGATCTGGAGGCCGATTTCTATTGTTGTTCCCCCTTCCTCTGATGTCATCTACAAGGCGATCGACCCACATCTTTAATTTTGTTTACAGGATCACTTATCCACACATGACATGAGTACCATAAAAATAAGCTCCCTTATTTTCCTAATCTACCTAGTATGCATGCACCTTTTTTTGGGTGATATTTAATTTTTTTCCTGCTTTTTTGGGAGACGTCAGTTTCTGATGATGACATAAAATGGATATGCATGCTGATGAGTATTGAATTAAGTAATATTAAGTAATTAGCTTCCGACTCACAAGGAAAAGATGGCCACATGGTACAATATTAAACAAAGCAAGGCCTGCCACAAAATTGTGAGTCTTGCGCAGATTAGCAACTCTACTAATAATGGACATAAATTATCATTAATTTATAGATATATAGTTGTACCGTGATATGCAACGGGAGACTTCTGCAGTTTATTTATTAATTCGAATAATTTTGTCGAAGGCACAAAAACCATGCGCTCGTTATAAGTTATACTCGACCGGGGGAATCTTTGGGGGAAATGGAAATCAGCATACGGAGACGAGATTGAATAATCAGCAAAGGAAAAACTTGTTGACCGAATCATCCACTTTTTTTTTCTCAAAGATACATGAGTAAGATATCTGTGCGTTGTAAGAGAGTATCAAATGAAGGTGATTCATATTATCAAACGATAATTCTAAATTAAACATTGAACATCAATTTTATCTTTTGAAAAACATGTATCAAGCAAAGCACACATGTACAAACTCATAAATAATTTAAATTGAAAATAGATGTTCATTTTTATAAGCTGATATTATTTCTTGTGCAACATGATCAAAAATAAAATACATAAGACATTTAGGACGTAAGGACATCTTTGTAGATAATATTTTTTTTGATAAATGTACCAGCAGAATTAAATCATCGACCATCTTACTGTAGCTACGACCGTGGCTTCGACCACGCATCGACCATGCCTTCGATTATAGCTTCGACCACGACATCGATCAGGCCTTCGGCCACAACTAGTGCACACGTCTGCTACAGAGACTGCTAACTGCTACAGTGACATGCTGCACACGTCTGCTACATCACACCGCTCCTTCGACCACAGCTTCGACTGCTCCTTCAACCACGGTTTTGACTACGCCTTGTCGACCACATCACCGACCAAGACTTGTCGATCACAGCACTTATATCTCCGACCACACAGGTCTTCCAGCACCAACTGTCGACTGTAACTATGACCACGACTACTATAACTACGACTACAGACCATTGGTCACTGTAGCTACGACTATTAACTATTGTAGCTATGATTATTGACCATCGACCACTATAGCTACAACTATCTACCACCGACCACTGCATAGTTTGACTAACGACTACGACAATACTCCTTCGAGTACCGACTGAGTCAATGTGGCTTTGACCACTCCTTCGACCACGGCATTGACCATATCATCGACTATGGCTTCAATTATGGCATTGATCACGGCTTGTCGACCACACCTTCGACCACGGCTTGTTGACCATACCTTCGACTGGTCCGGAGTCTCTGACCACTCTCCGACTCCGAGTCTTCAGCTCCTACACATACTCGGACACACTGACTATGCAGTACAAACATACCGAGTACTCAACTATGACCACGCAATACTTGAACACACGGAGTACTCGACTACAACCACATAGTATTCGAACACATCGAGTACATTTGGCTATGACTACTGTGGCTACAACCACGCAGTACTCGAACACACCATGTACTCGACTATGACCACGTAACTCATCGAGATTACACAGTACTCGGGCATACCGAGTACTCGACTACAACCACGCAGTACTCGAACACACGGAGTACTCGAACACGCCGAGTACATTTGGCTACGACCACGCAGTACTCGACTACGACCACGTAGTACTTCAACCCATCGAGTACTCGATACCGACCACACGGTACTCGAACATTACAACCGTGGATTCGACCACACATCGACCATGGCTTCAACCGTGGCTTCAACCATGGCATCGACCAGGCCTTCGACCACAACTAGTGCACACGTCTGCTACAACGACCACTGACTACTACAGTGATAGGCCGCACACGTTTGCTACAGCACATTGCTCCTTCGACTGCGCCTTATTGACTATATCACCGACCAAGGCTTGTCAACCACAGTACCTCAACTGCATCTCCAACCATACAGGTCTTCCAATACTGACGTCGACTGTAGCTACGACCACCGACCATCGTAGCTACGACTATCGTCCATCAACCACTGTAGCTACGACTATCGACCATCGACCACTATAGCCCATGGTCGTAGCCACAATGTTCATAGTCAGTGGTCATAGTTACAATGGTCGTAGCTATAGTGGACGTAGCTACATTTGTCGTTTCTACAGTGGTCGAAGCTGTGGTTGAAGGCATGGTCGACAAGCCGTGGTCGAAGCCATGGTTGAAGGCATGGTCGATGCCGAGGTTGAAGCTAGGGTTGCGGCTATAGTAAGATAGTTGATGCTCGAAGATCTATGTGGTCAGAGATGCGGTCGAAGAACTATGGTCGACAAGCCGTAGTCGGTGAAGTGATCAACAAAACATGGTCGAGAAGCCGTGGTCGAGCAGCTGTGGTCGTGAGGTGTGGTCGAAGACACCATGGTCGAAGGCGTGGTCAAAGCTATGGTCGAATCTGTAGTTAGAGGACTCGAACCCTGTGGTTGTGGTCGTGATGCCTGTGCATGGAGTCGAAGTACATGGTCGCAGTCGTACCTACAAGAAGTACTGTAGCAGTCATGTCCGGTTGCTCACTGTCACAGTTGTCAGCATACTGCATGGTGTGGATAGGTGGATGAGCGACGTGGGCAGGTGGCTAGTATTAGTAGAGATATGTCTCCAAACTTCTCTGGCAAATAAAAGGGAAAAAAATGGCACCTCAACGTTCGGATGAGAAGAGAACAGTAGTGCTGCGCATGCAGTTCTCCACACATACACGCATATATATACATATAGAAAGAGAGAAAAATAATTTCATATTCTTAGGAGTACGTAGGATTTCATATGCCTAGTAAACACACATATATACATATGGTTAATTTGTACGTTTAGATCAAAGCCATATTGCTTACTAAAAGGCTTTAAGGCTTGCCTAGAGCGTAGGAATTTTAAATGAGTAATAACAAATTGTGCTGAAAACATGACAAATCCTCTACAATTCTTTTGACAATCCTCCAATCCAAACAAGCTAGTAGAGTTAAACGCAGAGAGCATTTTAGCCAGCAGTAAAAATCCCAAGGAAAGGATAGTTTCAAGTACGGATTCCGTGCTTGCTCTTCAGTCAATCGGTCAAATAAAAATGTTATTTGACCGCTTTAAGGGAAATGGCGGTATCTTTCCAAATAATAAGGACGAAAATTAGATTTTTTTTAAAAAAAAGCATATCTATAGATCGGTCTATTTTCAAAAGCAAAATATGCAAAGCTGCAATACTGTGTAACCTCTAACGTCTTGTTGGTGCACAAAAGTTCTCCTGTACTAAATTGTAAAGCTATATTCTCAGAAAAGAAGTGTAAAGCTATACACAGAAGGAGATCACATCTCTCGAGCAGCTGAACAACGAGGCATACAGAGCAAGCGAGCAACCACACGGTTTATTGGATACTTCCCTCTGAACTGAACTATAAAAAGGCGTCTCTTACTACAAAACCAATAAAATATTCTATAAAAACGGTACAGCACTGCTCACGTTTGAACAGTTCAGCTCAACAAAAACATGCAAATAAAAGAGCATACCATACTCAACAAGATCAAATTAGTAGTACTACATACCCGGCACAAACACACGTGATAGCATCGTGTACACAAGTGTATAATGCACATGTAGCATCACTTTCCAAAAGACAAATAACGAAGGGGCTGGTAGTACAGCATCTGATCCCTGACTAGCTAATTAAACAAAATTTGCTCAAATTAATCAACCCTTGTGAACATTGCATGCAGAACCCACCTATTTTTCTTTTTTAAAAATCAATTATGTACGGTCCTGAATTGCACGAGGCCATGCCTATATGCATGTATAAATGCAGCATCTGAGCCATTGCAGTGCTCATCTCATATTCAGATACTCTCATCTCATCAGGAAATGGCCATTACTACTAGGATCCAGCCGCTCCCTGCTCACCTGCATCCTTCTGCTGGTTCGGATGAGAAGCAAGTTTACACGGTGTGGATGAAATCACTGGTGTTCGACGGTCACGGATGCACGATCTACGGCCCGGATGGACGCGTGGCCTACCGTGTCGACAACTACGCCTGCAGACGCAGCCGTGAGGTGTATGTCATGGACAGTGGCGGCAAAACACTCATTAAGCTACTCAAGAAGGTATTCATTCTGCCTATATACGTGAGATGTTATTTCTATCTTCCAGAAGCATAAATATACAATTGATAAATCCTCTTTGAGAGGAGATTGTAGCATTGATAACATTTGGGTTTTGTGATCTTTACTGCAGAATTTTGGAGTGTTTCAGACATGGCAGGGCTATTCATATTGCAATGGCACTGCAAGCTTGGAAGAGGAGGCTAGCGAGCCATGGTTCAGGGTCCAAAAGGAGCACAGAATTCTGAGGAAGGAAGGGCAATACAGCAGTAGAGCTGTAGTAACGGTTGCTGTTAGTGGGAAGGTGTACAGGATTGATGGCACGTCACACAAATCGCAGTACAGAATCAGCGATGCAGATGGTGAGGCTGTGGCGGAGATCAAGAGGAAGCAGACGGCCTCGGGGGTAGCCCTGGGAGAAGACGTTCTGAGCCTGACAGTGGACCCTTCAGTGGATCGCCTGCTCATCGTCGGGCTTGTAGTGGTGTGTGGCCTCCTCAGCCGCTGCATCTGATTGGAGCAAGGGATGTGCAGCCATCTATGTATTGACATTTTTACGCTACTTCTAGTGTTTCCTCACTCGACAAAGGAAAGCGAAGTTAACTTTTTTCCCAACTGAAGGATAAAATCATTTATTTGGGAGAGAAAGGAAGTGCTACTCTCTCTTTTTCTCCTTCAGTTGTGCATGACAGCATGAGTTTATCTTGTAGTGGTACTTTCAATGTACTTTATTGCTTAAGAAGAATGTGAAGTGTTTCCTTTTTATTCTCCGTGTTTCTTTACCTCCAGTTGGATTCAGAAAGTCGAATTCCAGCCTCCCAAATGGTTGTTGGAAGACCAATCAATTAGTTATTTCATAAAGGACACGTTCTTAAACTTTTCTAGGAGGAAGGTAGAACACTAGAAGAGAGAGAATCTGATCTTCAGCTTGTATTTATCTGAACAGAGATAATATGCTTCTGGTGGTAGTATGCAGGCAGAATTGGGCTTAATTAATCCAAACAATTCCATTATGCTTCAGACAAACACACTATCACGATGAAGGGAAAATATCTAAGAAAATCCACGACATAACTTAAGATGACCTCGATACAGGATCCAGTATTCACTGTCAAAACAGTTTGGGAACTGATATAAGAAGCTACCAAATTCAATCGATCTTATACCGCATTCCAACCTGCAGGGTCTTGGCATGATCGATCTTCAGTGTCGAAACATTTGACCTGAAGTTCTTCTGCAGGAACCTGTAGAACTCGTTGATGACAAAACGCTTGAACCAGTTGTGCCTGTCGCCCATCTTCAGGATCGTCCTCCCGAGCACAAAGCTCACCCCATTGCGGTGAGCCAGACCCATCATCTCGACCTCCTCGGCGCTGTCGGCGACCTCCTTGATCACGGCAATGGCCGATCTGGTGAACTCGTCGCCTTCCATGTCCTTCTTGTCCATGTAGCCGTACCGGACGATGCACCTGTACACCCCCGCGGGCTCCTTCGCCACGAGGAAGCGCTCCTCGGGGAGCACCGACCTCACCGGGAGGGTCCTGACGGTGACGAACAGCAGCAGCTCGCGGAGGCAGCCCGTGTGCTCTGCGTAGTGGCGCACGATCGGCGGGATGCCGTCCATCAGGTCCGTGAAGAAGAAGCAGGTCCCGGGCACCCGGGTGCTCCTGGCCACGATCCTGCCAAATTCTTCGCCGTCGACCAGGTGGTTCTCCTCGTACTCCCTTTTCTTCTTCCTCCCGTACGTCCAGGAGAGCGTGATCACCAGGAAGAATGCGGTGATCGCGAACGGAACCCAGCCACCTTGCGTAACCTTGTTCATGAGCGAGCTCATGTACATGCCTTCGATGGATAAGTAGCCGATGAAGAATGCACCGGCCAGTCCAATGTTCACGTCCCAGATTATGTCCATGACCACTGTCATCAGCGCTGTCGTGATAAGCATGACCCATATCACTGCAACACCTGCAAATCAACCAAAAGCAACAAAGCAAGTTCTAATCAATCAGATGGCATGTGATGCATATAACTAATCAATCAGATTGATATGTCACGCTACTTTAATTGCTTACCAAAGGCACGTCCAATCTCTGGTCCACCCCGGAAGCCAACGGTGATGAGGATACACACAACCATCATGAAGTAGTTGATCTCAAGGCAGTATACTTGACCTTCATATTTGTCCGAGGTGTGCGTGATGGTGACTCTGGGGAAACAGCCTAGCCCAACGGATTGGTGAGTGATGGAGAAGCTCGCAGAGATCAGCGACTGGCTTGCGACAATGGCGGCTAGAGTAGAGACCACAAACATTGGCCAGAACAGGGGCTCCGGAATGCTGCTGTAGTATGCTGTGCTTAGATCGGCAGGGTGCTTGATCAGATATGCTGCTTGGCCAGAATATCCAAGGATCAATGATGGAAACACTACTGTTGAGAAGGCCAACTGCAAGGGCAAATGATTAGAAGGATCATATTACTAATGCTGTTTCTTTGTTATATGCTAGAATATGCAGCCTGCAGGACCATGTACCTGAATCGATGCCTTGTTGAAGTGACCCAGGTCAGCAAACATAGCTTCAGCACCTGATTATGATCAGTATTTAGTCATAGGTTCAGACTAAATACCAAGTTATTTTCAGATGAATCAAATACGAACAATGCATGATACTGCTCATTTGCTTTTCATTGTATGTTTCACCTTAAAATTAACAAGATTGTAACCAATCAGCTTAAAATCCTCACCTGTTATGCACAGAATAACGGCTCCAAGTTGCTCCCAGCCGGCTCTTTTGTTCTTCGCGAAGTAGCAGTATATGTAATGGGGCGACACAGCTTTCAGAACAGTTGGATAGTACTTGACTATGTTATACACTCCGATCACTGAGATTGATCCAAACCACACGAGCATGACGGGCGAGAAAGTGAAGCTGACTTTGCTTGTGCCGAATCGTTGGACGAGGAAAAGGAGGACTAGAATCACCACAGACAAGATGACAACGTGCTCTGCAACAGGGCAAAAATAAAATGTCAAATAACCTTTTGCCCTGCACTAACAGAAAATAAAATGAGCAAGAAAACAGAATAACTAAAGAAACAAGTAATTGTTACTTTGTGTAATCTCTGGAGATCTTGACTGGATTCCTTGAGCAGCCGAAAGAACTTAATAAATAGAAAAAAAAATCAGGAATCTGAATAAGAATAATTGACCTGCATGCATGTGTTGAGTAGAAACAACTGATTAAAACATGTGTACCTGAGATGGCTGGAGTTAGGGCACCATCACCCATCAACATGGAAGTTCCACAGAACACGAGGTAGGTGATGAATGATTGTGCCTTTGAGCTTTCCTCCAAGAAGTTTTGCATCCAAGATGCCTCCCTTCTCTTCTTGCTGTGGAACTTGAGATTTACATCAGATGCCAACCGTGTGATTGGGACCGGCATCTTCCCCTTGAAATTCACATGTTGGCGCAAGAGCGAATACAGAGCAAACGTGCCACCTTCACGTATATAGCAGCACGATACATCAAGACAAGGGTTAAGATTGGTAAACGATGCTGCACGATCACCACGAATAATCGAAGGAAAGCAACCAGAAGTGTGTACCTTCTCCATGATCATCTGCACGGAGGACGATGAGCACGTACTTGACGAGGCTCATCAGGGTGAGAGTCCACAGGATGAGGCTGAGGATGCCCAGGAAGTCCGTCTCGTCGGCGTCCGGCAAGACGATGGACGGGAACACGTACAGCGGCGACGTCCCGAGGTCGCCGTAGACGATGCCGAGGGACTGGAAGCTTAGCAGAATGGTCTGCCACGGCGTGAACACCTGCGCGACATGCCATGCAAACGACACGAACAGCGCAAATCGCATCAAGATCTGATCGGAAATTAACAGCGGTCCGTGCAGGGTCAAAGCTACAGACTACAGAGGATTGAAAACATCTAGACGTGCCTGAGGCGTTCGGTGCCGCATCTTGTAAGCTTGACTGAAGCTGAAGGTCCGACGCGTGGCGCCGCCGACACTTCTATCGTCTCCTTCGTCCTCTTCTTCGCCCGGCGGACGGTTCTTGTCGGCGCCGCCGGCAGCGCTGATCTCGAGGACGACGGCGGCGGCGGCGGCAGGTCGCTCCATATTGAGAGGCTAAGCGGCAAGCCCCTACAAGGTTCAGACTTAGGGTTCAGAGTCGATCTAGCCTTCTCTCTTGAGGTTATTTTGTAATGGTCGATGGATCCAGTAATTAAGTACGACCTTTTGGGACTCGTTTTCGCCATGTTTGAACACGTAAAGATATGCTGTATCTTTTACCAACTAGTACGTATTACAGAGTATTTCAGCATTAAAAACAGTAAAAATTTACACTACCTTTTAGATATACCAATTTGTGTTTGCCGAATATGAGGAGTTTATTTGATACTTCCTAAACACTTAAGGAGAGAGAAACAATTAACCGTAACAAAGTTAGCAGAGCCAAAACCATACACGCATAATATATACTAACGAATTAAATCACGTGAACACTAATCAAGGCTGCACTGGCCAGTGGTTCAGAATAGTAATAACGAAGCTGCTATGTATATGTGCCATGCATGCAGTGAACGACGCATGCATGAGTGGCTCATCGAAGGTCAGACGTGACGCGTCTTGAGCAACAGGAAACTAGTTAAGACTAAAAACTGGAGCTCGGTGGAGTTCGCTAGCTATGAGCCCACGAATTAATGAAGCCGAACGTACGTGCCTTCCCAGCGAAGGATCTGGACGCGCGGCAGAACGGCGCCGCCGCGGCGAGACGGTGCGCTCGCGCTCGACGCTCGTGAAGACGACGTGGGGAGAGGCCGGGTGCGCGGCAAGGCAACACGTTAGGAATGAGGTTAAGGTCCCCATTTATTTTACGCTTGAATTCACTTTTCTATCCCCATTTATTTTAGAGATAAGGATCATGTGGGCGTGTTGCTTATATTGCTAGTTACTTAGGCCCTGTTTGGATCTCATGATCTAAAGTTTAGTTGTCTAAAGTTTTGGACTAAACTTTAGTTGGCTAAACTTTAGTCTCTAAACTTTAGTCGAAGTTCCTGTTTGGATCCTGTACTAATGGATAGGACTAAAGTTTTAAAAAGATCATACTACCTCTCCTCGTTTCGTGCATCAGCCATTAAATAGGAGGTGAGAGACCAACATGCATAGGTAAACACGTCTTTGTGCCTAAGAACCCAAAATTTTAGACCACTTTAGTTCACTTTGGTGGACTAATGGTCTAAGGTGTTTTTTAGGGGTTAGCTAAAGTTTAGATCTAACTTTAGACCACCTGTTTGGAGACTTTAGACCTAAACTTTAGATGGAAGGATCCAAACAGGGCCTTAGTTGTACACCCTTTCCAGGAATTTGCCCCTTTATTAACGCTCTCCATGTTGCCGATTAAGTTTAAAACAAGTAATAAAAAGCAAAAATTAAAATAAAAGCGAGCGTGCCTACGTAGGTACGTTGGAAATTCTGAATGCAGATTTTCTCATTGTACCTCCAGAAAAAAGAGAGAGAAGGAGAAATATTTTATCATTGTAATCCTACAGACTCCGTGTCAGTGATGGCCCAAACCATGGCCTGTTTCTCTACTATTTAAAATAGGGAGTTGGAAAGTGATAGGATTCCTTCTCCTCATTCTCCCCTCATCGTAGAAAACAAGCGACTCTGCTTCCTCTTCCTCCAAGCTGTCCATCTCCCACCGCCCCTCCTCCCTTCACCACCTACCCACTCCTCTTCCCTGTCCCTGCAGTGGAGCACAATCGCGCGGCCTCGGGCCATGAAGGCCTCGCTCAAGCTATGCGATGACGCGGTTCTGCTGCTCACGTGAAGCTCCCCATCGTGCTCTTCTCTGCCCACACCATCGCCTCCCTCACCGACCTCCGCCACTCCCTCACCACCGCCGCCCTGGCCTTGCCTAACTCACCGCCTCCATGCTGCCCCTGCTTCTCTTCCCCTCCCCCACCTGATGGATTACCGCCACTATGGAGTTGGATCCACCATCGTCCTACCGTATTCGCCGATGCTGATGATGGCGAACTCACCTGGCCATCTCCCATTGAGCTCAGCTATTGTCGTCCTTGTGCTGATCCCCACACCAAACGTCCTGCTGGCTGAGGTGTGGGGACGGTCGTTGGAGGCTGGATCCGGCGGCAACACGATGGGTTGACCGGCGAAGGGTGGCCACGGCTTTTGTATGCTCCCCACCACACCTAGCCATCTCATCCTCCACCTGGATGCCGCCCTACACTACCACAGAAAAGGGTCATCACAAACAGTTCAAAACTGTCATTACAGATGGTTTTTGAACCGTTTGAATTTATGTGTCTGTGATGTTATCACAGACGGCTCTCAAACCATCTATGATAAGTTACAAGACAGAGGTTTTTCAAAGAAATTATCTGTGATATATGACATATCACAGACGATTTTTGGTATTAACCATCTGTGATATCTGAGATATCACAGACATACATACATATATAGAAATTGATACTTCCTAAAATTGATGTCTGTGATATACATACATACATACATACATACATACATACATACATACATACATACATACATACATACATACATACATACATACATACATACATAGAAATTGATAATCACGAAACAAATATTAGTAGGTTGACAAACCTCTGGATCTTTCATCTTAGTGCCCATGATTTTCTGCATATGTCTGCAAACATAAAATCCACATATATTGCATGTAGCTGCTGGTGACACTGCAAAAATAGAATTATATACATAGGTATTATCAGTTTTAGAGGCATTATTATGAAGTGTGATGTAGGATTGTTATGTTGTAGTTGGTACCAAAAATTTCATCTTGTGTCACAGTGTGGCACTGGATTCCTTGTGTCTCCCTCCCTAGGCAACGTAAGCGCTAAACGACTTACGTGATTCTAAAAAGTTAGCTTTAGCCATTGTAAACGAAGGGAAGACTACAATAGAGTTATGTATGGAGGAAATGAGTTTACCTGTCAATTGATTGTTGCACAAGGGTGAAGTCGTGGTTGCTCCTAAGTAAGGAATGAGGTATATTACCTTACTCCACTTTGGTACAATTACAATCACAATCTAGTAAGACCTAGTCATGTATGTCGCCATAGTGATTAATTCTAAGTTCATGTTGTATATAAAGTATAAATGAAACTTGTATAGCAACTAGTGAAGTACTTGCCTCTGGCTGAAGGGTACCATGATGTAGTCCTTATCACTGGAGCAAGCAATCCTTTCATTATGTAATCTTTGATGAAGGATGTGTTGTCCTTGATGCATTGCTCAGAGACCAAGTGTGGGTCGAGAAAACCCACCGGTTGTCACTATCACCGGACTTATTGGATCATGGATCTATACATAAGCAATGAATTATGACATTATCGGTATTAT
The DNA here is from genome assembly GCA_036346575.1 of Dendrocalamus sinicus. Classification (NCBI taxonomy): domain Eukaryota; kingdom Viridiplantae; phylum Streptophyta; class Magnoliopsida; order Poales; family Poaceae; genus Dendrocalamus; species Dendrocalamus sinicus. Next base: position 6,833,419 of record CM070643.1, read on the forward strand.
GTGAATGTAAAACTTGATTGTACTATACACTTACAGTGTCTAGCATCGTAGAAGTGAGGTGTCGAGTTCGTCGAGATTGAATAGTAAGAATAAGTCTTCAAAGGTCATGACGAAATAGCCTGAGTCATGGAGGAAATGAGCTTCCGTGTATCTCATAGTGAATTCTCTTTGCCAATTTGGCTTTCTGTTGGACCTCTTCATATACCAGGCATGCAAAGTCCTGCAAACCAGTCCAAGGCTAGATATTTGTGACTCAGGGACCAACAACACTCCGAGCTTGTACTTTCATGCCCGAAAGGCACCTTAATCTTCTTCGGTTAGGCCTTAGCATCTCACTTGTGATACATCTTCGGTGTCGTCTCCACAGGAGCCAATGCGACGGACTTATAAAGCAGAGCTTGAGGTGGAAACATAGAGAGTTATGTTTGATAGGGATGGTCGTGTGGAGTCGAAATGATCCTTCTTGTTGTATCCAAAGTGTTTGACTTTATTGAATTGATTTTAAATTACTCTGGGATGCACTTCACATTTACTTGGAGGTGAAACCGGTTGCCCCCAACACCAAACGTCCTGTCGCTGAATTCCTTGGGCGTGATTTCAATGGGCGCAACACCCTACCGGTCGTCGGATTCCATGGGTGCGACAGTCACCAAATTCCATGGACGCGACGGTCACCGAATTCCACAGGTGTGACACACTACCGGTCCAACGACCCTTGACCGCTCCTCCCCTATACAGGTTTGTCAATGTTATCTACTTAATAAACATGTAGCTAATCCTATCTTATCAAAACATGGCCAACCGAATGTTATCCTATCTGTTTGAAGATTATGGGTTGATATTTGCATTCCAAAAACTTTCATTGAGCATCATTTTTTCGTGCTTCCATTCTTTAAATACCGTAGAGCTGACCATTTCTCCCTCACATCTTTTATTCATCTACATGCCACTGAAAACTCAGGATGGTGATAAACTACCGTGTGCAAGCCTCCAAGAGGGTACAACGCCACATCCTTCATCGGGATAGAGCGGCATCATTTTCAGCAGGTATGTCCATTTGTACTCTATTTATTCTTCGTATGTTTACAACTTGTGATTACTTCGCTTTTTTATTCAAGAGGAAGCAGTTCCCGCTAGGCCCAGCTTCACAATGACGATCAACAAGGCACAATGGCAGACAATCCCGAGTGTCGATATCTACCTCCTCAATCCGGTGTTCTCTCATGGGTAATTGTATGTCGCCATGTCTAGAGTCATCGCTCGAAGAAACATCAAAATTCTCGCCGCCATGAATAAGGAGAAGGACTAGTTAATTGTAGTATATACTGTGCCGACTTCATTTATATGGATAAAAACTGTACGTGAGTTTCTATTACTCTGTAATCTCTCGTATAAATAGCCCAAAACCCATAAAGCACAACTAAAAATCATAAGCCTCAATCTCAGCTAAAAAGAATAGGTCCATAAGATAAACTCGGGACCGTTTGCATTGCTTTAGGCTGCTAGCTACTTGAACCTTTTAGGCTCAATTTAGAACGCAGAAAATTCACAGGATATATTTTAATTTTCGAAAGAATTCCTATGTTCCGACGAACCCAAACAAAAACCGATATAAAACTGTCAAAAACAGAAAAATAAAATCTCGCGAATCGTGACAGTAACTGTAAAAATGTTCGTCCTTCCGCCCCAAAGCCAAACCCTAACTAACGCTTTCTTCTACCTCCCGATCGACTCGTCCCTCTCCCCTCCCCCGTCTCATCATTCACTCCCCATCCCACCGACACGCCTCCACTAAAACCCTAGCCCCATCCCGATGTCGGCGTCGCCGCAGCCGCACCTGCCGGCGGAGGGGGCAGCCACCGCGGCGCCCCTGCCCGCGCCGGCGGGGCCTCGGCCGTACGAGGTGGCGGTCTCGGCGGCGGAGCTCCGGCTGGTGGACTGCAACCTCGCGGCGCTATGCGACCACGTCCAGGCGGAGGGGTTTGGGTCCGGGGCCTTCTCCGACGTCGTCGTCGAGGCCATGGGCGCCACCTACCGCCTCCACCGCCTCATCATCTCCCGCAGCGCTTACTTCAGGTGAGCTTCTCGAACGCGGGGTCTTGAGGCTCGTGTAGCCGTGGATTCCGTGGGGGATCGAATCTGCTGTTGTAATCTGAGCTTCTAGGATTGCTTTGGAGATTAGAATCGCATTTCTATTGGAAAGTGGAATTTTTTTTTGTCTATTTCGTGTGGTCGGGATGCTCGATTCCTTTGAGATGTACTTTTCTCGTGCTATGATCCTCTGTTGAAATGTTTACCAGAAGAATCTGCGCAGAAATGAGTGTTTAGGGACCAATTTTGTTGTTAATTACAGCAAATTAGTGTAGTTTGAGAAGTGGAAAGTTAATATTAATATCTATTCTGGTATTAGCAAAAGTTTAGGTAGGCATGTCTTGTTAAATTTCATATTTGAATTTTCAAATGTACAAGTTTGCGCTCTTTGAAATTCCTGTTGGCGTACAAATGAATGAAGCTAAAACGGAGTTGATGGAAGTCGGATGGCTAGTTAGTGAATAGTGATCCAATTGAGTTTCCAAGGCCGGAACCTGTGGATGGGGTAGAGGCATCATCAGTCAGAACATGAAAAAATGTACTTATCCCACTCTAATGATCATCTTAGATTCATGCTTATTTCGGCTTTTACCGCAAGGTTCAAGGATCAAGCTGGTTCTCTTCCGTCACCCATATAATGGGACTCAACTAGATGCCCTGTTGGATTTGATCCCTTCAGTAGAACTTAATGCTCAAATGGGACTCTGGCACTCTGCTCATAATACATATAGAAGTTTGATGGAACATCGCAGTGTTAAATGCCTTTCAGTTCCTATATCTTCTCTATCTGCCTTCAGTTGTTCATTCAACATAGAAGGGAACCTACTTCCGCAGCCAAACTTCTTCATTTCGCTGGATTATAATCTTTTCCTATCAGTGGCATAGCCAAATTTGGCCAGATTGATACTGTAGTAAAAACTGAAATTGCTAAGCAAGTTCTGTATAAAAATGACTGTCAGGAATATGCTACATGGTCCTTGGAGGGAGGCTGGAGCACCTACAGTGGTCTTGCATATAGATGATGCTAATGTTGATTCAGAGGCAATTGCAATTGCGTTGGCATATCTTTATGGGCAGCCCCCCAAGCTTAATGATAACAATGCGTTTCGTGTACTTGCAGCTGCATCATTTCTGGACCTTCAGGTCTACTTCATTCGAGAGTTTTTTTTCTGTGCCTTACTTCTTTGCTATTATTTTGTCTTACAAATGGTCTACTTCAGGATTTATGTACAATATGTACAGATTTTATAATTTCTGAGCTTTGGACATCAAACTTTTTACAATATCAGGTTAGTCCATTACTAAACTTTTTACAATATCAGGTTAGTCCATTACTGTTAATTGGCTTATCTTTGGGTCAATATATATTGATGAGGACATTTTTTATAATGAAATAATCATAATTTGTCTCCTCCTTAACCATTTTTCTCTGGTCTTATTCTTTTCTTAATGTTCTAGTTGTTTGCGGAGAGTCAAGATTACGGTAATCATGGAGAACGTGTCAGAAATGCTTGCTGGGGTTATCTTTGTCAAAGTGCCACTCTGGAGCTACGAGAGGTAAGGAGCATCCAGGGGGCTTTTGTTGGTTAAAAAAGGGCACTTCCCAAATATATTGTTCTTGTAGGAATTTTGGTAACCGCCAGCTTTCCGATACATTCTTTATCAGTAATTTTATATTGTAGAGCTCACCTAATTAAGAATTTGTGGATTGAACTTATCATACATGCGTAAAATTTCATCTATGGCTAGTTGTGTATTGCATGAATGAACTGAATGTTTGTTGTAGTATTAAAATCTTTAGCATGAAGACTATGTTCTAGTGATTGGGGATTGCAGTACAAATGCAGCTGTTGGGGTACAAGAAATGCTTAGAAAGCTTTTCTAGGTTGAATCGTTTGAATTTATTTGGTTTTTTACTTTGCTACAACGTGAATGCTGACACATATGGTTGGACTTGGGTGAATTTCAATCCTCAATATGTCATATGTGCTACATTGATTTTTAACATTTCTGTAGCTTTTTTGACCATAATGTTGATTATCATTTTTTTTTTGCTTTTGCTGAAAGGTGCTTCCAAAGCTTTCTTCTCAAACTTTGCATGCTCTCCTTACATCTGATGAATTGTGGGTACCTAATGAGGAGAAACGGTAAGTTTTTTCTTAACTTGTCTACTGAATGGTATTACGATTTAGAAGCCCAATTATAACAACAACTCTTCTTGCAACTTGAAGGTTTGAGCTCGCATTATTTGCTCTACTTGCAAAGGTCACTATGTCTGATGTAGAAGTGAGTGGGAATGAAAATTTGAACCTTACAGCAAGCTCACCAAATGCTGATCATTCCATGTGGAAGGGAAAGAGTCCGATGAATGAAGCTGGTGAGGAGTCTGAATTGCAGAAGTTGAAGTTGCATGATAACATGGAGAGTAAAACTGCCCATAACATTGTTGACATTCCAAATTTGGTAATTCCACAGGATAGCACACCATACTCCATTGCGCAAGTAAGGGGATGCTGCAAAATTTCTGCTTCTGTTCAATATGCTATGCGTTTTCCTTATATTGTCATATAAATTACTTTAATACAAGCATGAGAAATACACTAAGATTGTACTATTTGTTCAAAATTGTAGAATGCTGAAGCTTCCAAGAGGATGGAGAACGATCTTTCCACAGGAGGACCATCTGGAGAAAGCACTTCTTATCAATTTAACGAAAATATATGGCTTTCTAGTGAGCAATCAAAGAATTACTTCTCAAGAACTTTTTCCAGTAATGGGCTAGTTCCTACTGAGTGGGGAAGGCCCACTGCACCTCTTTGGGGTGGTAGGGTTGTTGGTCGGCAGCAGGTTAGATGCATTAGGGGAAGTTCTTGTCTTTCTGCTGATGAATATAACGCTTTTATGAATATATTTGAAAGGGGTTCTCTTCTCTACTGTAATATGTCATTTGATGCATTGTTAAGTGTTCGTAAGCAACTTGAAGAGTTTGGATTTCCCTGCAAAGCTGTAAATGATGGTCTTTGGCTACAGGTTTTTAGTCTAATCTCTGCCTTTTAATACTTCGTTGCTTCTAAGACTACGTCTAAAACTTTGGTGCTTTGTTAATGCAGATGCTTCTGTGTCACAGAGTGCAAGCAATAGTTGCTGATACTTGCAGAAACTGTTGCCTTACAAGCAATTCTTGTGCTTGTAAACAAGCATATGTGAGTTCTCATAGCCACTACAGGCAGGAGCATGATAGGAGCAGTGCTTCAGGTGCTATAGGTAATATCTACCTTGCGGATGCCCAAGGTGATGGGAATGGTGTGTATGGGCCTGTGCGTGTTAACGTAAGAGGAGCAGTTGATGGACTTGCTGGTATTGGGAGAGGAAACTCAAATGTGCATGGTGCAGCTTGGGCTCCTACACGTTACGTCTTCTCTCGTGTTCCTTATGGGCTCGGTTCAAGAAATGGTCAGCAATCATTTGCCAATGATGAATCAGAACCTAGAGTTGACCACAATGGAGATATTTCTGGAGATGGTCTGACTGCATTGGTTAATCTTAGCCAGGAAAATAATGCTTCTCATCATCAGGCAGAAAGTATATTTGAGACAGGCATACAAACTAGATATTCTGGTGCTGCTTCCGTTTCCACTCCAGGTGGTTCTTCTCTCCAGATGAAAGAGTCGAAAGAGCATGAACTTGTTTCCAGTTGGGAAGCTACAGATGATGCAACTATATCACTGGACATGAAAACACCGCTTAGTCATTTTCCTCCTTTCCGCTTTGGGTAAGATTTCCTTTTTATTCTGTTTCTGCTATTATATAACATCACCTCTTTGGACAGAGTTCCAGGGGAAAAAACTGACTTGTTCTGTATGGTGTTTATCTGAATGCCAGGTCTATTCCAAGTCATCTGAATATTTTTTTATAGACTATTCAGTTGGCTGTTGGTTATCTTTACCAAATGCAGGAAAAATAACAAAATTTCACAGCAAAAATGATAAGACTAGTCAACCAAGACATGTTCTGCTATCAATTTCTTTATTCCCTACACACCTCATTAACTTGAAACTGGATGCGTGCAGTAATTTCCTGTTTCTGTGAAGTCTTGACCAGTTTATAACTGAATACAGGGTTGAGTTTGAAGATGTGCACAAGCTTGCAGATGGGCAGGTGAAACATTCCACAGAATTATTTTATGCAGGCTCTCTGTGGAAGGTAAACTTTCTGGTCTTACATCTATCCATGCTTCTTATGGCCTAAATGAGTTAGGTAATAGACATGAATATTTGCAGGTAAGTGTCCAGGCTTTCAATGATGAGGATCCTCATGGGCATCGCACCCTTGGTAATATTTTTTTTTATCTGATTCTGTCATAGTTTCCTGTCGCCTTTGTTGATTGTCCAAAATAATGTATCATTTAATAAATTGATAATGCAGGACTTTTTCTCCACCGACGCAAGGCTGAGTTGTTAGATCCCTTGAGGAAGGTGAGTGATATTCATTCGTCGGCTTGTCACAAGACAATATGGTCAACTGATGTATACTTCTCTTCCTCAGGCCCACATGTATGTAGACCCCCGGGAAAAGGTCACTGCTCGGTATCAGGTATAATCTGCTTCAGTTTTATTCATTTATTGTTTTACTGTGATACTATCTGTGGTTTATTTTGCCATTTGTCTGTTGCTCTTAGCTCATCTGCCCATCGAAGAGAGAGGTGATGATATTTGGAAGCCTGAAGCAGGCTGGCACGCTCCTACCCAAAGCTCCAAAAGGGTGGGGTTGGCGCACTGCTATACTGTTCGATGAACTGGCGGATCTTCTCCAGGGTGGAGCCCTGAGAATTGCTGCAGTAGTCCAGCTTGTCTAAAGCCAAAAATTGCCCTTGTACATCGAGAAACAACAGTAGTATGGGTCTTATGCAAAAAAAAAAAAAGGAAAAAAAAGAAACAGTAGTATGGAAATAATTCCTGCAAGGTTGGTGATGTCACGGTAATGTTTGTAGTCCATAATTTATATTTTTCGACTGCGATACTGTTTAGTCACGTTTTCAAGCGTGTAATGAGTTGTACAGTGGCATGCAATTCGATAGTTGAACCTTCATGGGACCCAAGTTGGGTTCGCGTGGAATCACTTTAGGTTCATTTCGGCTGTGGATGGCTGTTGTTGATATCTTTTGTTTTTAGTGCGAGCATTTGTACAAATGTATGAATGAACTGAATGTTCATAAGTTATTTTGAAAAGACTGTTCCATTCAGGAGCGAAACTTGAACGAAAATAATCAGAATTCATCATTTCACCATCATATATGTATGTATGTATGTATGTGTGTGTATGTGTGTGTGTGCGTGCGCGCCACGGCAGCCTTTGGATTGATTTTAGATGTGTGTAAGTGTAATATATCAGGTCCGGACATATCTGAGCTCCTTCAGGTTGCTCTTCGCTGGATCTACCACTATCGTCGCTCCTTATCACCGGTTCTAGCAGCTACTCGCTAGATCTAGCGGTAGCTTACCGGATCTGCGGCGGTTTGGCTCTCCCGACCACTCGGCTACTCTGACTACGACTATGTGGCCTCTGACTACGGCTATGGCTACTCAACTGCTCCGACTCCTCGACTACGACTACTCGACTTCCGACTATGACTTACTCGATGGCTACACAGTGACTTTGACTACTCGACTACGACTATGCGGCCTTCGACTATGACTTACTCAGGTACTCGGCTTCCGACTACGACTTACTACTCAGTTTTCGGCTACGACTTGCTACTTGGTGCCGACTATGACTTGCTACTCGGTGTCGACTACGACTTGCTACTCGACCTAAGTCTACTCGACTACTCGGCCTCTGACTACTCGACTACTTGGCCTCTGATTACTCGACTACTTGGCCTCCGACTACCCAACGGTTCCCTCAACATCCTCATCACCCTCAAGAGGATGCCGTCGGCTAGGGATTGCTACGGTGAGCTTGGGCTTGGCCGGATGGCTGTGGCTGTGGTTCGGTTGCGCCCACTCTCCAGTTCTACCTTCTCTTACCTCCGCCTAGGCTTAAGCATTTTGGTTTTAGTCTATGTTTTTATTACATTTTTACATCCCTTACCACACTTGGCCTTGGGGAATCCTAGTGGCTGTGTTGACAGAACTCGGGCTTGGGGTTCTCGTGCCCGAGAGTGGTTCTCCAAACCCAAGGGTGCTCACGATGCTAGGACGGTCGCCGGTTGTTGTGGTAGCCACCGGTTGGGCTAGGTGGGCTTTCCCTCCTCAGCTGTCTGGCTCAACCGGATGAGCCGAGGAGTAGTGTCGAGCGTCTTGTGTGCTTACTCGAGACGAAACCAAAAAGGGAAGAAAAGATGGGAGGGATGTGGGCCTACTTGTGTGTCGGACTGAGAATGGAAAGTGTTCAGTTGGTGGGGATCATGGTGCAGTCCTCACGTGGTCGTAGACATGGATGAAGGTGTGGTCGAGGTACTTGTCATGGTCGGGGACATCGTCTTATGGTGGTCTCCGCTTGTGGTGGTGCACCTTGTCGACCTCCTTGTCCCGTGGTCCTCGCTCGCCTTCGTCTTCCTCTACGTATGGCCTCCCCTTCTCCAACACTCCTCTCTTCTCACTCGATGGCTGAGGCTGTGGTGGCTTAGCTCTCTAGCCTTCGGCCGAGAGTAGAGATGAATGGGAATAGCTCGCTTGGCTTGGGGCTCTTGTATTCTTAGCCGTTCTTGGTTGTTCTTGGGGCTTTCTGTGTGCTTGTGAGCTCTTAGCTGGTTCGCTATCAATGGTTTCTGGAAATGCAGTGGGTGATGTGGGTGATTGGCTGGATTGGGGCTTATATATGAGGAGGTTTCGGCCTCCTCTCTCTGCTGCGGCTGGAGCTTGGCTGTGCATAGCTGGGCAGCGCCGATCTTATCCTCCCTTGAGTCTTGGTTCTCAGTTGCTCCGGACCGGAGGTCCTAAATGTGGGCTGAGTACTATTCTAGGATTTTCTGCGGGCTAAGGTAAGTTAGACAACGAGGGCTTTGGACTTTTAATTGTTGGATGATGAAGCCCACTAATGGTGAGAGGCATTGACCGGCCAGGGACGGTCTGAAAACCTCTAAGAACGCCATTCTAATTGGTTCTAATAGCCTGAGGGTATTGACGGCAACTCTTTTCCCCTCTTTCTTTTTATTCTCCCTTGAATTGTTATTTGGATTGCTCTCTGATTGCAAAAGAAAAGAAGACGGTTTGATGTGGTCGGCTTGGGTTACTAACGTTGGCTACTTGCAGGAACAAGGCAAGGGAATGCAATGCACCAATTAGCTTAGCTAATAGATTATTGCAACTGTAACTTTAGAAATTAGTTTTTCTTATGCACCATTTTTTTTGTAAAAAGGTTGTAATAATTAGCTTTAGTCTAGTTCTTTGAAATTTGAGTTAAAGGTTATAATTTATTCCTTTGTAGTTACTGTGTTGCAATAATTCTTAATTAAAATTTTAATTATTGCTAATGGTACTGGTCAAAGATATTTAGGGTTAGGATTCTTTCAACAATCCTACGTTTCCCCCTTCATTAATCACGCTTGCATCTGACAAAAAAAATAGATATGCTGTTGAAAATCCAATAAATGCTGCTTTGCAGTTGCATTGGAGTCCATAAAATCCATAAATGCGCTGAGAATCCAAAACCAAGATTTGCACATCCATTTCTGAATGAATAATGCCGAGTAGTAGCATTAGTGGCTTGGCTTCGTGCATTGTTACTATATATATCATGTCCAGTTAGTCCCTTGTCACCCATCGATCCCCAGCCATGGCATCCCGGAGAAGCACCGTGCTCGCCATTGCCTTACTGATGGCCATCCTTTTGGTCTCCGGTAAGTGCGAGTCACATCGCGCCTGTCAGGATAGAAGAGACAAGTACATGCACACAACGAATAAACCTTTTCTGCCTTGTTTTTCTTGAAAGAACAATCTCTTTTTAAGTTCGGCTATATGTATCACCCACCGTTCATGCTTGGTTGACGTGATCGAGTTAATTAGTTTGATCCTTTTTAATTTGTGTGTGGTTTCCTTTTTCTCACCAGGCACAGACGCATTCCTGTGCGCTAGAAAGAGCAAGCTGTACCGCGGGAGGTGCTCAAGCAACAAGAACTGCGCCATGGTCTGCCTCCACGAGGACTTCACCGGCGGCTACTGCACTAACGCCATCTGGCCGAAGTGCATGTGCACAAAGTTGTGCTCGCCACTGCCGCGTGATGCTCGTGTCAACTAGTCGCCGCCGGCGTGGAAGTGATTTGGTCTCGGCGACAGCAACGCCATTTGTAGAAAAATAAAAGTAAAACCGAAGGAGAGGAAAAGGTCTTTATGTTGAACAATACTGAAATAAATGGAATAATGATCATCTTTCCCCTTGGCCCTTGGATGATAATCGGGTGGGTTCGGAAGTGCTTCACTTTGACTTTAGTTTGTATGTGCTATAGTAATTTACTTTTAAATAATATACTTTTCAAAAACAGTGTCTATATGAAAAATATAATAAGTTCAGTAAGACATCAGTGACATATTAATATATTCCCCTCACTAATGACACACCTTTCTTTCTCACAAAAATAAAAAATTTAAATTACCCGCCTAGAAAATTGGCCACGCCGAAAATTTTGGTCATCTGGGCTGCGCCGAGTCGATGGGCAGCACAGTCATATGGGTGAGGGAATTAGGCTGCGTGAGAGATTGACTGCGTGCACACGAGGGAGAGGGAGGATCCGATGTGGGTTCCCAGCCATTCCGCCGTACGGGCTGCTGATCCACCTGTGCCTTGTTGTGAATGAAGGGAGGATCCGAATATTTTGGTCTTACTATAATTATTTATGCGAATGAATCGAATATCTATAAACTACTTTAAAAAACGGTCTTGATAAGCTATTTCAAAAGGACGATGAAAAAGCCGTCCCGTTTGTTTATTCGAAGGAACCATAAGGTGAAAGAAGGGGACCTAAATTTACGCCCGACGGAAACTAGTTGACCCAGGACTAAAAAAATAAGAGGTGCTCATAGCGCAAAGCTAATAAGAGGTGCTCATAGCACAAAGCTAATAGGACAAAGCTAATACAAGACAAAGCTAATATGAGATAGACATACGATAAAGATGGTACTACCTCCGCAACGAGTGGAGGTGCTAAGGGGTAACCAAAGGGTCCAGCCGGAGCTCCAGGCCTAGCTGATCCCCAGGAGGTCCACCCTTGTTAGCAGAGCACCAAAGAGCCTACTGAAGAGAAGCTCAGCATTGCCTACTGCCGTCGAGACGAGACTGGGCATCAGAGAAAGTTTATTTAATCGGACCTCATGTCCTTGACAACAAATCGGCGACAACGATGCTCACGATGGCAACAACTGACGAGAAGAGCCGCATGGTGTCTGTGGTGCGGCGATTCCACACCAAAGGATGAAGGCAACCATTAAGGTACAAAGAGAAATACCAGAAACTAGTAAAGGGAAATAGTAGATATACCACCTCTACAATCAGCCGGGGTGGCCTGCCGTCCCTCTCGCCGCCACGAGGCCATCGGAAGGGGAGGGGGGAGGGCCGAGGGTGACTGTATCTTGAATGCCCCATTTCAAAACCCTTCATAGCAACAGTTACTTCAGCATCCCAGTGTATTTAATGTTAAACAACTGCTTTGGAATTTTTTTTCATGCAAGCAAGAATAACCATCAATTTGTTGCATGAGACTAATTCTTGTTGTTCGCTATACCCCCGGGGTTTTTTACAAATTTACTACTATTTAAATTGCACTACCGTTAATGTTGTGCGGCAAATATGTAGTCTACATTATGCATATTTTGGATGGATACATATTCATAGTTTATGTATTGGAGTAATGCATATGCGCTACTAGATATATTTGCATTCATACACGCGAGAGAAATGCTCAGATCCAACACTTGCATTTCCGTATCCATCTCGGGCATTAAATGCAGGCCAAGAAAACCTCTATAAATAGAAGTTTTTGGCTTTATTGGCCATTTGTGCCACCAAGATACCAGATGTGGTCTCTATTCGTGAGAAATACTATTTTTGGTCTCATCCGGTGGCCGGGAAGCACGCCACCCTCCTCACGCGCCCTTGAGTGCGCGGCCCCGTTTGGCACGCCCGGGGCAGCACGAGGTAGATGACACACTCCTCGGGCGTGCTAGCTCCCCTAACGTGTAGTTAACTACTAATAGTTTATTGAGTTATGGAATGCTTACAGTGACAATGAGGTAGAGCACTTTCTTGCCATTAGAAAAGCTCAAAACTAATGATTTGAGTTCTTTTCTGACATCGAACACGGATTTGAATGGTTTCTTCCCTTTCCAGCATAGAGGCAGAGAGGGGTCAGATGGCACTCTCATCTAGAGATGGCAATGGGTACCCGAAACCCGATACCCAGTGGGTTTTTACTCTATTAGTGTAAGATCGAGGAGTCCGACTAGAGGGGGTGAATAGGCGGTCTAAAAATTTTCTTCAAGTTAATATTAACAATTAAAGACCTTTTCTATTTGCCTAAACCAAGTATACAATGCGGAAGCTAGATTCAAGTTGGTTTAGCTCAAATAACGCCTAGAACAAATAAATTCGCCTAAGTGCACCAACACTTCTATCCTAGGTCAAGGTTTGCAATCCTAGGTTGACAAACAATCAATTTAATTCTGTGAATGTAAATTGCTTGAATGTAAAAAGAGCACAAGAAAGTAAACCACAAATGATACGTTCTCTTTTTACCGTGGTGTTCGGAGACTTGCCGGTCTCCCCTAATCCACGTTGAGGTTAGCCCAAACGAATTGGACCGGCTCCACGAATTAAGCCTTCCACCTCAAATCCACTAGTGGTAGCTCTTCCCCGCTCCGGGTAGGTGAGTTCCAACCTTCACACACGCCGGGCCTTCTCACAAGCTTCTTTGAGAAGATCACCGGGCACGACGTCTCCCACGCCGTCTAGGAGTCGGCAAACTCCAAGAGTAACAAGTCAAGTCTCTCACTTGACTCTCACCACGTGCAACAAATGCACAAGCTCAATCCGGACACAAAGTCCTCCTCTAGATGCAACACATGCACTCTAGATCACTTCTCCTCTCTCACAAAGTGCAACACATGCATAATTGAGTGGAGAGCCTCACACTAGCTCAAAAGAGTGAAATGGAGTCCCTAGAACCTTATCCCAACCAGCCACAAGAGAGTATTTATAACCCACACCTTAAAACTAGCCGTTTGAGTCAAAAACAGGATTCTGCGGTACTACCGCCGTTATAGGACCGGTACTACCGCTCCCCACCATAACGGCTAGAAAAATAGTCGTTAGTCAGCCATTTGCGGTACTACCGCAGTTATAAAATGCGGTACTACCGTTCTGCGGTAGTACCGGGAAGTCGGCGCGGCACTTCCGCTTCAGCACAGACAGCACTCAAAAAAACGGTCATAACTTTTGACTCCGATGTCGGAATTGAGTGATCTTGGACTCTATGGAAAGCTTATTCAGAGGGCTACACAACCCATCTATTTACATGATCTCAAACACATTAGATCAATGCACAAATCAAAAGAGATCCAAAATAGTCACTCCCATGGTCTAATGTCCAAAGGAAATAGCAATAAACAATCTTAGACCATGCCAAGGGATTATACATGATCTACAACTTTTGCAAAACACATTTGCAAACTTAGATCATGTCACAAGGAGTAGGTACATGGACTTCAACCTTTTGCAAAATACATTTGCAAAGTATAGTCACATGTTACAAGGATTCGCCACATGAGCTTCAACCATTTGCAAAACACATTCGCAAATGCAAGCCTCATGCCAAGATGAGCTAGAGCAAGTGAGGTTGAGCTATCAACACATGATGAGACTCAAACTACTAGACATGACCCCTCTTAATAGTACGGCAACCTATACTAGCAATCCGGTCTTTCAACCAACCACCGAGACCGGTAAAAGACTAGGAACACATCCTTAGCCCTAGCTAGTCATACCTTTGCCTTGGATCATCATCTCGATATGCATCAACTCATGATGCATCCCTCTCATCAACTCCATCAACACATGATGGTCTTCCTTGACTTGATCAACACATGATCATCATGCATCAACGCATGACACATCTTCTTCTTCTTTGATAGCCTTCAACTCATGAAGCTATCTTCATCTCAATCTTGACTTGATGATCTTCAACACACGAAGTTATCCAAGTCATCTTCATTTGTGGAACCTAACCTATTCATCCAACTCATGGAAACCGTTAGTCCACAAAACAATTGTCATCAATTACCAAACTTCACCATTAACACATAATGGGGGGACTAGATCCAACAATCTTCCCTTTTTGGTAATTCATGACAATCTCAATAAATAATGAGATAATAAATTGGATATAAAATCATTTGAATTCAAAGTGCGGTACTACCGCCGTTGTAACTTCCGGTACTACCGCTCTACGGTAGTTCCGCGAAGTTGGCGCGGTAGTTCCGCTTGAGCCGGAACCAAACTTGGCGCTCTCTGGAAAAAAGGCTCCGCTCTACCTCCGGAGCTTCCGGGTTCCGGAAGTACCGCTCCAAATTGCGGAACTACCGCACCCTGCGATAGTTCCGGCGTTGAAACTGCCGGTACTTCCGATCCCGCGAAATCTCAAAAGCGTCCGGAGGGTGCTCTCTGGAAAAAAGGATCCGCTAGAAAACCGGATCTTCCGCTCCCCGGTACTACCGCTTCTGGGCGCGGAACTACCGCTCTCCGGTAATTCCGACGTTCAAAACTGCGGTACTACCGCTCTTCCAGACAGAGCACAATTTTGGTTTTAAAACAGATTTTCAATGAATGCATGCTCCTAGTTTGATCCCAATGTATGTATAAAAGAAAACATGGATCAATACTAGTGAAACTCCAAAACATAGAGAGAGAGCTCCCCCTAAATGTGTGCATACAAATCTATATGAAGAAAAACATATGCACATATTCATTTGAACTATTTGAGGAGTTCAATCTATATTTTGGATCTAAGGAATGCATTAGCATATGAGAAAGTGATTTTGAATGCATACCTCTTTGATTTCACCTTTTCATCCAAATGAGACTAAACATAAATAAACTTAAATAAGTATATTAGTCTCATATATACATTTGTCATTATCACCAAAACATTATAAAAATATTTGTCATTTATATCAAAATCTCATAATGGTATTTGTCATTAACACCAAAACCAACTTAAACGGAGCTTGATCTTTCAATTAGGGCATGGGTCAGAGTCAATTTCCTAACCCATAGGTCTTTTAATGGACAAAAGGCCCAACCCATCGGGTCTGCCGGGTTTGGGTACGTTCGTATAGTACCCAAACCCGTAAACCCATGGGTAATATAAACCCGATCCATAGAAGTTATAAACCCAAGCAAACCAGCCCAGCCCATAGCCCATTAGCCATTTAGCCCCAAGCCCCCAAATCCAACGCGGCAATGCCCCATTACCCATACGGCTAACCCTAGCTAGCACTCGATCACGGTCACTACTCACTCCTCCCCAGTCCCCACCCCGATTCAACAGTCGCCGTAGCGGTGGCGCATCTGGCGCTCCGCGCTCGGTCTCCGGCAGTCTCCACGCTCGCCCTCCCGTCCCGCAGCTCCCGCTCCTGCTCCCACCACTCTCGCCGCACGCTCGTCCTCCCGCACGCCCCCGCCGTCGCCTCGCCTTCCAGTTCAGCCCGCCGCCCCCATGGCGCAGCCAACGCGCATAGCAGCAGTAGGCCCTTGGCCATGGCGCTGCCCTCCGGCTCCAACGAAGATGGTCGGTGAACTTCTTCCTCCTCTCCATAACCATTGTTGCAGCTCGCATTACTGACCCCACGGGCGACCTGTGGGTACCCGTTAACCCAGTGAGCATGGGTCTGGGCAAAAATCTGCACCCGTCACAGGCATGGGTTTTTTAGCGGGCACGTCCAACTTTCATGGGCACAGATTTAGGATAGCAAAATCCAGCGGGTTTGTGTCCGTTGCCATCTCTACTCTCATCCCATCGAAGGCCAATCGAGCTTGGCTTGGCCTTGGACCTCATGCAGACATGGCGTTCAACAAGGCACAAGCGCTGGCTGCGTTCACCCTGGCCTTGATCCTCATGGCCTACAGTAAGCTCAGAAGATACTATTATACGCTCACTAAGTTAATTCTTACACATACATATATAGCGAATTTCTTCGTTAAATTCTTGTGATACAAACAAATATACTAGGGCCGAAATTCGTATGGTACCAACGTCGATATATATAGGTATATATACACACAGAGACATACATACATATACATACGCGTGTGTGTATCGTTGTGTGGTGCAGGTGCGGAGGCGCTTCGAATATGCAGCTCCCCCAAGCCATCGCTACCCTCCAGGCAAAAGTTGCAAGACCTCGCTCTGCATTACTACGTGCATTCATGAGAAATTCACCAGTGCTTGTGTACCAAACAATGCAAGGAACCGCCGCCGCCGGAAGCAATGGGTATTACCAATTGATTGAGTGACTAATCATCCCGTGTCCGTGGGAAAGGATGAATTAAGAGCGGAACGTTTAATTAATCTGTGCTCATCATACTTGCCATGATTTTGTCATTTGTGTTCGTTTCTTGATAGATTTGTCGTTTGAGTCTCTCGTTACGGAGGCTGCTAGATGGTTTTTTCGTTTATGCACTGGTGACGTAATAATAAATGAGTACTCCCTCTATCTAAGTTTATATGACGTATACTTTATGGTCTTGTTCATAAATATAGGACGTATTGCATATTCCAATACAAAATTAATATGGTGTTTCTTTTAAACCCCTAATAAATATACAACTTTATTTGCTATTCTCTATATGCGTACATTGAATATATTGCTTAGAAATAATAATTAGAGGTAATCTAATCATTTTCACTATCTCCTTGGTCTATGTGTTAAGAGAAAATATGACTTATAAACTTAGACGGAGGGATTACTACTCATCATCCTTGCCACAAATTTGTCATTTGTGTTCGTTCTCGATCGATTTATCGTTTGAGTCTCTCATTATGGAGGTTGCTCGATGGTTGGCTGTGCACCGTTAATTATTTTGCTACCCTCTGTTCACAAATATAAGTCATCGTGGGTTTCATGTGGTTAAGTTTTGAAACTTTGACCATTAATATATATATATATATATATATATATATATATATATATATATATATATATATATATATATATATATATATATATATATGTATATATATGTATATATATAAGTATATAGATTAATTGCATTAAAATAATGCTATTGGATTTATCTTCCAAAATGCTTTTTAATATATTATTATTATTATTATTATTATTATTATTATTATTATTATTATTATTATTACTACTAGTAGTATATTATAATAATAAATTATAGTCAAAGTATTGTATTATTGATCGTGAAAAATAAAAAATGACCTACATTTGTGGATGGATTGGAGTATATTATCGGGTGGGTTCTTTTGGGTTGTGATTTATGGTTTTACGGCTTAAATTTTGAATTCTGGCTCTTCACAAAAGGCAGTACGTAGAGAAAAATAGTCGCATACGATTTTGGCTGGTACAGTTCAATTCAGTACACTTTTACCTATAATGTTCCTATTGACTCCACTTTAAAAAACGCATCGTTTGAAAACTAGTTACTATAGTATAAGCCATAAGTCATAAGTGGAAAAGAAGGCACCTGAGAGCTCTTGATGCTTGTTTGAAGTGGATCGGATGCCCAAGAGGTGAGAGGTGAATACGGTAACTTTTTTGAATTAGGCTAAATTTAATAAATTTAGAGCAACCTAGAAACTACTTCCAACTTAAGTGTCTACATTTTTACTAGTGTGCTCAACCATCTCCTAAATATGCTAGTGAAGTTTTGCACTATAAGCTCCAATCCTACACAAATCTAATAATATAGCAATTGAAAGAACAAGAATTTAAATACGAAAACATAAAAGTGACAAGAGACAATAGGGTTTTTACTGAGATCTCGGAGATTTTGCGATCTACCCTAATCCTTGTTAGAGCACTCTCGTAAGAGTATAGCTCCAACTTGAACCCATGCAAGGATCCCAATAATCTACTCATGGTAGTCCTTCTCCTCTCCGGATATGTGGAATCCAGATTTTCGCAACCCTTCTAGTGTTTTCCACAGGCTCCTCTCTGGAAGGTTACCAAGAGCACGCTTCCAAGCCATCAAGGAATCACCGAATTTCAAGAATAATAAGCCCAATAGTGTCACTTGAACCAGCAAGGTCAAGCAATTAAGAGTGATGCACACAAAGGCCTAATCTACTCTTTTACACCATCAAAATCTCAACTTAAAGCTCTTGAGTGCACTTAAACTCCTCAATATGTAAGTCATTGTATTTGAGTCCCAAGAGAGCTAACTTAAGCACCTATGGTCCACTTAACACATTTTCTGAAAAATATCTACAGACCTAGATCATCCACCCCAGTTGAATTTCCTTGGTTCCAACGGTTTAAAAATTAGCCGTTTAGCTAACACAAATTATACGTCTTGACCTGAATAATCCACCTGAGCCAGATCATCCGCCTTAGTGAAATCACTCTATGGAACCTCTTTAAAACCATATCATCTGACTCTTAAATTGTCCGGAAACATCGTCTCTAGAGAGATAATACGTCTCAATGGTACGTTTCAACCCAGATCATCCATCTCAATGGCACACCTTGAGCCAAACGATACACCTCAATGTAAATACTCAGGGCAGCAAAATATCTTTTCTAGACTAATGATACGTCTGACTTAGATAATCTGCCTCCGTTGATTTTTTTTGATCTAGCTGAATTTTAATCCAAACTTTTATCCTCTCAACCACAACTTAATTCTTGGCACTCTTTGACTAGAACCGAGCTAGAAAGATCTAGCGTGCACTACAACTAGTTACTCAACACCAAGCTACTAGACCCCCAAAGTAAAACAAATCAGCTCTAGCCATAAGGTCCTTAATCTTCATAAAACCATACTTTACCATTATTTACACTTACGAGGATCCATAAAAGTCCCAGAAAAACATATATCCATCGTTAAGACCTAACTTATCTAATCATACTCAAATCAAGGTTAACATAATGATTTAAGAGTGATTAATCATCAAAACCAAGTAATCCAGCGAATTCTACATGCTTCGAACAGCATCCGACCGAGAGGTTGCTCGATCGAGCTAAAGAAAACACTGACTTGAAATTTGTGCTCCATCAAATTTACCAGCCAACTTTCCTCGCAAAAAAGAAAAAGAAAAAAAAACTAGCCAACTTTCAACTGCCGAGAGGAACGCAATCAACCGCTACGAACGTACGCCGAGCGCGTGGGGTTGGCTGGCCCAAGAGGCGATGTAACTTTTTTTGAGCCGCCACCATTCCCTTTGGGCTCTCTCTCGGCCGACGCCGATACGAGTGGAAGGCCAGGCCGACCAGTGGTGTGCTGGTCCATCACGCGTTTCCACTGCTGCCGCTGGCTGCTCCCTTTGCCACCACGCGTTTCCACTCCAGCAGTTTGTGGCTGGTCGGGAGGGACCACCGCGGAATTCAGGACTTTGAAGAAGATGCCCGTAGCCCGTAGGTGGATCTGGCGAGTTTCGCTAGCATGTCTACTTCGCCGTTGGCAGCCCGTGGTATGAATTTGATGGAGATTCCTAAGAAGTAGCACTCCCTCACACAGACCATCGTGAGACAGTTGGTCAGATTAGGATCCTTGACCTGATAATTCTTGTCGACACGTGAGGCAAGGAGGCGAGAATCATTGTGTACGAGCACCTTTCACGCCCCGAGAGCCTTAGCCTTGTGTAGCCTGAATAAGAGGGCTTCATATTCTGCTACGTTGTTGGTCACAGAAAAACCAAGGCACATGGTGTAGGAAAGGCTCTGTCCTTTAGGTGTTGTGACGATAGCCCCCACGTTGACCCTGACGGCACAGTATGCCCATTTGTGTGTAGAGCCCACACTGGCTCCAAGATTTCTTGGCAGGCCTACTGGCCCCCGGGGTCCATTCGGTGATGAAGTCTGCCAATACCTGCGACTTGATGGTGGCTCATGCCACATATGTGATGGAGAAGGGGGCTAGCTTGACTGTCCACTTGCCAATGCGACCAGTTGATTCCTTGTTTTGCAGTATCTCCCCAGGGAGAAGGATGAGGGTACAGTAAAGTTATTCACCATGAAGCAGTGCCACAACTTGCGCGAAGCCATGAGTAGGGCATACTCAAGCTTCTCTAGCTCTTTGTATTGTCTCCGACAGCCGACATGTAATACACTAACTGCTGTACAGGGCCTTCCTCCAGTATGAGTACAACACTGACAGCGAGAGGTGGACCCTAGATCTATATGCCAGTGACATATCAATGAGACATAAGTGGTTCGGTTCTCCCACATCTCGCGCATGACTTGCCGTAGGTCAACCAGTTCTTGCTGTTTCGTCCCACAGATTACTTCAAGGGCGTCTCTGCTTATACCTACGGTAGTCGGAGGAACCTCTCCACCCTTTGCGTGGTGACAGTGACAACGCCGACTTCGGGGTTTGCACCGGCCACTACCTCCGTTCGCTCTTCCGACCCCGCTGTCGGGATAGCTGTCAAATGGCCTTCCCTACTGGTCATCACTGGCTCCGTGGCCGTTGCACTAGTACGCTACTGCTCTAGGAGTCCCTCACAGGCTGCCTCCGTTGCTGTCGCACCAGGCTCGGAGGTTGTGCTTCTCTTTCACTTGGTGGCCAACACCGCCGCCTTCTTCAGGGTCGTCGTCCTCTTTGGTGTCGATGTCTCCACTTTTTTTGGCACCATTGACTTCGACCACCCTTACCTTAGCTTCATAGCTTCTATGCCGTCTCCACGGACGGCGTCAACTATTGCGGTTACACACCAAACAGTAAAGGAAGGGGGTTACGGGAAGGCCATGGAGAGGTTACCCGTAACCTTACACACCCTGGAGATGGCTATAGAAGTCTATGCTAGTATCTTGGAAGTTGGTGATATTTGACCCTTTGCTAAAAAAGAGTTCTCTTGCCTTCTCTATGGTGCACCGTACCCAAACAAGTATTTATAGCCATAGGAGCTTAATTACACAGATACCCCTACCTATCCCTATCTTTATAGATGTACACACGTCCTTTCTCCTACTTAAAGTTACACAAACACACTTATCTAAGCATATTCTTTTAGAGGTATATATGTTATTTTCCTAACCTTGTGGGCTTCTATAAAGCTGTCGGCCTGTCCAGCTGGCGCCGTGGACCATTTGGATCGAGAAGGGGCCACTCCCCCGATAGTAAACATGAAAAGGAGGGCATAAGTAGTATATCTCATTATGGAGATTAACCAAACACAGGAGGGGCTATGGGCCAGTCTGGCCTACACTAGGCTCCACCAGTGCTGAAAACTACGTCTTTCGTCCATGACATCAATGCAAAGTCTCTGTGTGTGTCTTGTACAAAATCCTACGTTTTCCGCCTTCATTAATCACGCTTGCAAATGGCCAAAAAATAGATGTGCTGTTGAAAATCCAATAAATGCTGCTTTGCATTTGCATTGGAGTCCATAAAATCCATAAATGCGCTGAGAATCCGAAACCAAGATTTGCACATCCATTTCTGGATGAATAATGCCGAGTAGTAGCATTGGTGGCTTGGCTTCGTGCATTGTTACTATATATATCATGTCCAGTTAGTCCCTTGTCATCCATCGATCCCCAGCCATGGCATCCCGGAGAAGCACCGTGCTCGCCATTGCCTTACTGATGGCCATCCTTTTGGTCTCCGGTAAGTGCGAGTCACATCGCGTCTGTCAGGATAGAATAGACAAAGTATATGCACACAACGAATAAACCTTTTCTGCCTTGTTTTTCTTGATAGAACAATCTCTTTTTAAGTTCGGCTATATGTATCACCCACCGTTCATGCTTGGTTGACGTGATCGAGTTAATTAGTTTGATCCTTTTTAATTTGTGTGTGGTTTCCTTTTTCTCACCAGGCACAGACGCATTCCTGTGCGCTAGAAAGAGCAGGCTGTACCGCGGAAGGTGCTCAAGCAACAAGAACTGCGCCATGATCTGCCTCCACGAGGGCTTCACCGGCGGCTACTGCACTAACGCCATCTGGCCGAAGTGCATGTGCACAAAGTTGTGCGACCATGGCTCGCCACTGCCGCGTGATGCCCGTGTCAACTAGTCGCCGCCGGCGTGGAAGTGATTTGGTCTCGGCGACAGCAACGCCATTTGTAGAAAAATAAAAGTAAAACCGAAGGAGAGGAAAAGGTCTTTATGTTGAACAATACTGAAATAAATGGAATAATGAGCATCTTTCCCCTTGGCCCTTGGATGATAATCGGGTGGGTTCAGAATTGCTTCACTTTGGCTTTAGTTTGTATGTGTTTTAGTAATTTGTTTTTAAATAGTGTGCTTTTTGAAGACAGTATCTATATGAAAATTATAGTAAAAATGTACAAAGTTCAGTAAGACATCAGTGGCATATTAATATATTCCCCTCACTAATACATACCATCCTTCCTCGCAAAAATAAAAAAAATATAAATTACCCGCCTAGAAAATTGGCCACGCCGAATATTTTCGTCATCTGGGCTGCGCCAACTCGATGGGCAGCACAGTCATATAAGGATGTGTTTGGTTGAAGGGATGGGGTGGGATGGGATGGGATGGGGATAGGATGAGATAGTTCCCAAAAAAAGTGGAACAACATGGTCCAGTATCTAAGAAGAATATTCTCTAAATTTGCACAGGCTCATCCCACTTTGGACCATTCCATCTCACCTCATCCCTCCAACCAAACACACAGATAAGCTTGGTCAAAGAAACCATCCCATCCCATTCCACCCCATCCCTCCAACCAAACACATCCTAAGTGAGGGAATTAGGCTGCGTGAGAGATTGACTGCGTGCACACGAGGGAGAGGGAGGATCTGATGGGCAGCAGCACGGGGGGCTGGCCTCATGGTCTATGGGTTCCCAGCCATTCCGCCGTACGGGTTGCTGATCCACCTGTGCCTTGCTGTGAATGAAGGGTGCCGGTGACGAAAACAGTGGGTTTTTTTACTGTAGTTGATAGATTTTGGTCTTAGTATAATTATTTGTGCGAACGAATCAAATACTTATAAACTACTTTAAAAAACTGTCTCGATAAACTATTTCAAAAAGATGACAGAAAAACCGTCACGTTTGTTTATTTGGAGGAAACTATAAGATGAAAAGAAGGGGATCTAAATCTACACCCGAAGGAAGCTAGTTGACCCAGGACTAAAAAAATAAGAGGTGCTCATA
This sequence comes from Dendrocalamus sinicus, assembly GCA_036346575.1. Taxonomy (NCBI): domain Eukaryota; kingdom Viridiplantae; phylum Streptophyta; class Magnoliopsida; order Poales; family Poaceae; genus Dendrocalamus; species Dendrocalamus sinicus. The sequence continues at coordinate 6,856,803 of CM070643.1, forward strand.
GCACAAAGCTAATAGGACAAAGCTAATATGAGATAAACATACGATAAAGATGGTACTACCTCGGTAACAAGTGGAGGTGCTAAGGGGTAACCAAAGGGTCCAGCTGGAGCTCCAGGCCTAGCTGATCCCCAGGAGGTCCACCCTTGCTAGCAGAGCACCAAAGAGCCTACTGAAGAGAAGCTCAGCATTGCCTACTGCCGTCAAGACGAGACTGGGCATCAGATGGCCCCGCTCGTTTCGGTTTGAGCTTCTGGCTTCTAGCTTATTTTGCACTATTTATAAATTTCGTCTTTTTCTATACTTTTAGTTTTTTATTAAGTTTTTTTACTGGTTCTTTTTTCTCGTATTTGTTTGCATTATACGTGATAGGCTAACATGTTTTTTCTATTTTTAATTTTTTTAAATTTAATTATGCTAAATAAGCCTCCATCAACTACAGTGTTTTTTCAGCCAGCTACAGTTATTTTCAGCCATAAGCCACTAAAAAAACTCTTTTGAGCATGGCCTAATCGGAACTCATGTCCTTGACAACAAAGTGGCGACAACGATGCTCACGATGGCAAGTTGGCAACAACTGATGAGAAGAGCCGCATGGTGTCAGTGGTGCGGCGATTCCCCACCAAAGGAGGAAGGCAACCATTAAGGTACAAAGAGAAATATCATAAACTAGTAAAGGGAAATAGTAGATACACCACCTCTACAATCAGACGGGGTGGCCTCCCGTCCCTCTCGCCGCCACGGGGCCACCGGTAGGGGAGGGGGAGGGGCGAGGGTGACTGTATCTTGAATGCCCCATTTCAAAACCCTTCACAGCAACCGTTGCTTCAGCATCCCAGTGTATTTAATGTTAAACAACTGCTTTGGAATTTTTTTTCATGCAAGTAAGAATAACCATCAATTTGTTGCATAAGACTAATTCTTGTTGTTCGCTATAACCCCCTCTCTTTTTTTTTTACAAATTTACTACTCTTTAAATCGCACTACCATTAATGTTGTCCGCCAAATATGTAGTCTACATTATGCATATTTTGGATGGATACATATTCATAGTTTATGTATCGGAGTAATGCATATGCGCTACTAGATATATTTGCATTCATACACGCGAGAGAAATGCTCAAATCCAACATTTGCATTTCCGTATCCATCTCGGGCATTAAATGCAGGCCAAGAGAACCTCTATAAATAGGAGTTTTTGGCTTTTTTGGCCATTTGTGCCACCAAAATACCAGATGTAATCTCTATTCGTGAGAAATACTATTTTTGGCCTCCTCCGGTGGCTGGGAAGCACGCGCCACTAGGGCTGTAAACGAGCCGAGCTCGAGCGAGCTTGGCCTTCCAGGCTCGAGCTCGGTAGAAACTCGAGCCGAGCTCGAGTTGGGGTCCGAGCTTGGACCGGGGCTCAAGCTCGGCTCGGCCTAAGCTTGAGTAGGCTCGAGCTCGGCTCGTTGAAGCTCGGTAACAATTAAAATAATTTATTTTGCACTATTTTTCAATAATAAAAAAATTTTAAGCTCGAGCTCGGCTCTAGTAAGCTCGATAACAGTCAAAATAATTCAAATATACATTAAGTTTCAACAATAAAAAAACTCGAGTTCGGCTCGAGTAAGCTCGGTAAGAATTAATATGTATTACTATTTGAGCTCGAATTGGGGTTCGTGAACTATTCGAGCTCGGCTCGGTGAAGCTTGCGAGCTCGAGATCAAGCTCGAGTTCGGCTCATTTAAAGTTCGAACCGAGCTCGAATCAAGCCTAGAACGAGCCGAACTCGAGTAGCTCGCGAGCTTCGAACTTTTTTTACAACCCTACGCGCCACCCTCCTCACGCGCCCCTGAGCACGCGACCCTGTTTGGCACCCCAGGGGCCGCGCGAGGTAGATGACACACTCCTCGGGCGTGCTAGCTCCGCTAACGTGCAGTTAACTACTAATAGTTTATTGAGTTATGGAATGCTTACAGTGACAATGAGGTAGAGCACTTTCTTGCCATTAGAAAAGCTCAAAACTAATGATTTGAGTTCTTTTCTGACATCGAGCACGGATTTGAATGGTTTCTTCCCTTTCCAGCATAGAGGCAGAGAGGGGTCAGATGGCACTCTCATCCCATCGAAGGCCAATCGAGCTTGGCTTGGCCTTGGACCTCATGCAGACATGGCGTTCAACAAGGCACAAGTGCTGGCTGCCTTCACCCTGGCCATGCTCCTCATGGCTAGAGCTGGACAAAAAGCTTGAGGCTCGCAAGCTGCTCGGACTCAAAATCGGCTCGGCTCGGCTCGAGCTCGGCTAATATACAAGCGAGCCAAGCTTCAATCCTAGCTCATTAAATTTTCGAGCCGAGCCCGAGCGGGCTCGCGAGCCGCTCGTTGGCTCGCTTATTTCATCTCTCCACGAGTCATTCCCCACCCGACCAACACCATACGTCCAGTCCAGAGTCCATCCAGACTCTTCCCCAATTTCTACATGGTCCGGATCTCCAGATCTCCTCCTCCCGATCCCGTGATGCGATTGCGCTCGCGGTGACCCCGCCGGCGGCCGCCATGACCTCGCCGGCTTCCACTAGCCCCCCGGTGGCGGCGGCGTCGCCTCCGCCCCTGCCTCCCTCTCCGACGCCCCCACTGCCGTCGGCGGCAAGGCCGGCGTGGTTTCCACCGTGGCGGCCGGCAGCGCAGCGGGCGAAGAAGCGCTCAGGACGCTGTTCAAGTACGGGCCCAAGTCCGTGCAGGTACGGGCCTCTCCCTCCCTCTCATCTGGAACTTGAATGCTACCGGGGGGCGCAGGTGGGGCGGTGGCGGCACGGTGGTCGGGATGCTACCGGGGCGCAGTGGGGACGCGATCTTTGGAGCTCAGATAGGCAGTAGCGAGCCGTTTTGGCTCGTTTCCGCGTTTGCGAACCATTTTGGCTCGGTGGGCAGCGCCGAGCCGTTCTGGCTCGTTCGGGTGATCATTCGCGTGATCTCGCGCGCGGAAGAATTTCCGTCCCCGGCTTTGCCAGATCATGGGTCAATTTCCTCGCCTCGATCCTAGTGTTGTCTGCACGCGGAAGAAAGCCAGAAGGCCAGGCGCCATCAACCATCACGTATCAATCCTCTAGTGGGAGATTGGTTTCCATCCGAATGAACTGTCCATCAGAAATTGATTTTTCGTGCAAGTTCTTTTTCTTCTAGTGCATGCACTACACGTGATTTAAGCTTCAAGACTTTATCCTGATCGCGTATTGGGCAGCGCCGAGCCGTTTTGGCTCGTTCGGGCTCGAGGCGAGGCGAGCCAAGCTGAGCCACAGCTTTGAGCGAGCTCGACCGAGCCTGGCTCGAGCCGGCTCGGCTCGGCTCGTTTCCAGCCCTACTCATGGCCTACAGTAAGCTCAGAAGATACTATTATACGCTCACTAAGTTAATTCATACACATACATATATAGCGAATTTCCTCGTTAAATTCTTGTGATACAAACAAATATACTAGGGCGAAATTGTATGGTACCAACGTCGATATATATATATATATATATATATATATATATATATATATATATATATATATATATATATATATATATATATATATATATATATATATATATATATATATATATATATATATATATATATATATATATATATATATATATATATATATATATATATATATATAGCCTCTTTTCTACTCCCGGGTGTAATTACATCCTTTGTCATATCTCACAACATAGCGAGTATCTCGTGTAACGGAGGGTATGTACGTGTAGTATAAGAGTATTTAAGATCATCTAGGTGGTATGAACAATTTTTCAGAGGTGGTATGTACATTTTTTCAACATACTCCTTTTTATGTGTGTATATGAAGGTATTTACAAAATACGCTAAAAACTATGGACTCCCTTGCAATTTTTGTGTGGTTCATATTGGAGTATCTTATAACTAGTATACGAGTATACCTAAAGTGATAAAGGAGTATTTCAAGTTTGTTTAGGTAGTATATTAGGGATGGGTGTAATTACACAGGGAGTAAAAGATATTTTCCATATATATATATATATATATATATATATATATATATATATATATATATATATATATATATATATATATATATATATATATATATATGAAAATTACATAAGGCACATGGGTGTCTAGGCACCCACATCAAGAACCGTCCGATACATGTGTATGATTAATAATTTTTTTGAGTTTGTGTATAAAATGTTTTATACCCTTGATATATTTATGGTAAGTAAGTTTTGAACTCAGTTTAAACTGGTTTGAACTACTTTTGAGTTCAATGCAACTACAGTGAGTATATACCATAAAAATAGTTCAAACTAATTAAACTGAAGTTGAATTTAATTTTTTTCATAGTTTGACATCTCAAATATGTTTTTTATGGGTATATGAAGACACCCACATCAAACGTTGCGAATCTCAAAGCAAATCAGCGGGTATTGATATGGGTGCCTAGGCACCTGGGTGCATGAAACACTCATCCTATACACACACACACACACACACACACACACATAGAGAGAGACATACATACATACATACAGGGAGCATATCTAGTGCTAATGGGTATTTCAGTGATAACATGCAAACGCGAATCAGGGTCGTTAGATCTACTTTCTACAGCTTAGATTCGTAAGGGTGGAAGCCACTAGTCACTTATGCATTCTTCCTCAAAACCCCCTAATTACTTAAACATTTTTCAAAAACATCCCCCGATCCCCGGACGCCTCAATCCCCTCAATCCTCTCCACGGCCGGCCGCCCCCTCGCACGATCGCGCGCCCGGCTCTCGACGACGCCGCCTCCTCGCCCTCCACGGCCTCGCCGCACCTGACCCTCGACGACGATGCCTCCTCCCGCCCGCCGTTGTTTGTTGTCTCCCGCTGCGCCCTCCGCCCTCCACGCCGCCGCCCCTCGCGCCCCAACCCTCGGCGACTCCAATTCCGACACCGGCGGCCCTCGGCGCCTCCAACTCTTACACCGGCCGGCGCCTCGCCCCGCTAGGGCTGTAAAAAAAGCTCGAGGCTCGCGAACTGCTCAAGCTTGGCTCGCTCTAGACTCGATTCGAGCTTGGCTCGAGCTCCAAACAAGCCGAATTCGAGCTTCGTCCTAAGCTCGCGAGCTTTAACGAGCCGAGCTCGAATAGCTCGCGAGCTTAGGATTTTTTTACCCCTCCCTAATTCCCCCATAGCCCCACCCCTCCCTCCCGCCTCTCCTCTCAAATTTACCCCCAGCACCGCGCCACGCGCCACGCCTCCCTATCCGCGGGCCCCACTCGCCCCACCTGCCCCGCCCCGCCGGCCGCCCCACCTCGCCCCTCGTCGCCTCCTCCTCCCTGCCGTCGCCCCTCCTCGCCCGGCCCCGCTGCGGCCCCTTCTCCCGCCCCGTCCCTTCCCTCTCCCCTGCGCGCCGCGCCCCGCCCCTCCCTCCTCTCCCGCCGCCTCGTCCCCTCTCTCGCCCCGCCTCGCCCCCTTCCTCTCCCCCCGCGCCCGGTCCCCCTCCTCGCCCGATCCCCTCTCGCCCCGGCCGCGCTCGCGCTCGCCCCCGCGCGCCTCGTCCTCCGGCGCCCCTCCTCTCCCGCCGCGCCTCCTCTCCCCACCGCCGACGCCTCTCCTCCCCGCGCGCCTCCTCCCGCCGGCGCCGCCTCTTCGACCGGGATCCGGCCACGCAGGTACGCACCGAGCCTACATGAGCCGAGCTCGAGCCCAGCTTAAAGTTCAATGTTGATCTTAGGCTCGCTCGAGCTCAGCTCAAGTTTCTACCGAGCTCGAGTTCGGCTCGTTTACAGCCCTACCCCCCGCCCTGCACGATCGCCGCCCCCCGGCCCTCGACGACACCACCTCCTCCGCCCTCCACGGCCTCCCCCACCGCACCTCGGCCCTCGACGACGATGCCTCCCTCCCACCCTGCCCTCGACGCTGCCGTCTCCCAGCGCGCCGGCCCTCCACGGCCGCCGCCTCCCCCTCGTGCCCCCAGCCCTTGGCGATTCCAACTCCGACACCGGCCGGCGCCTCCCCCTACCCTGCACGATCGCCGCCCCCCGGCCCTCGACGACGATGCCTCACATGCGACCTATTCAATTCTTCGCAGGATTTACACCATATTGAAGTTATGGTGTTCAAAATGGCGCCGATTGGATGCTACCCAGCATTCCTCACAGAGCTCCCACATAGCAGCAACTTCTTGGATGAATATGGCTGCATGGAAACTTACAGCAGCACAGTAATCTACTATAATGAACTACTGAACAACAGCTTGGCTAAGGTTAGAAAGAAGCTGCAGGATGAACTACTCAAAACTGTCAAACCATACTCCATACTGTGCTATTGTAAAACATTTTTCTAGCAAAAAATGTTGAAAATAATATGCATATCTTAGCAAATAAAGAGGTTTGATTTGCAAAGCCTAAACATAGGAGCACTATTCCATCCTTGTTTCGGTTTGTACTGGATCAGTAAAGATCATAATAGTGGTACTTGGTATTCAATGGACACTTGCTGTGTTTTAAAAGTTCAGATTTCAGGCTGCTAAAATCACACCCAAATGGCAGGGGGGAATGCAACCCTTGCCAAGAATTGCCAACTTCTCATGCCAAAAACCACTTATAAGCAACGAGCCAGATCTATATACAGGAGGGCCAGGAGACATCTCCATAGAGAAAAAAGGATTAAAATTGTCAAAAACTAATGCACAGATCTATATCCGTAAAGCACATCATTACAACTCATCACAACTCCAGCATATGAACAATGACACCGTAACACATAACAGGTCCTTCTTGTTCAATCTTCTCCTTCAATAGTTGGTAGGCCTTCCTTGAACCATGTGTAAAGCCCTCCATCCAGATGGAACACATTCTTGTAGCCATTTAGGACCAACAGGTATGCTGCTATCAGAGACCTGCCAAAGTCAAACAGAATCAAGGAGTTAAACTCTGTGCTCAGAAGTTGATTTAATCTCCTTTAGAAAATAACACAAACTTATGAAAAAGTACATCTTGCAAATAGTTCATTCTAATGCAGTTGCTACCTTTTTTCTTAAAGATGCTATTACAGAACTACTAAATGATCTGAGGATGTCATTTCCATTTTCAAACTATAGAAGTGAAAGCTGCATGTAAAATTCTCCAAGTACCATCATGACATCACATTATTTATTCTAAGTTATTAAGCTAGTAGCTTTGCAGATGAAACAAATTGCTGGTTCGCAGCTATGATTTACCTTGCAGATGAAAATGCAATAGCTAAAACTCAGCAGTCAAAACACATCATGAAGTGACACTGTCGCCTAATCGGTTCACAAGATCAAGATGAACGCAGGAATATGAGGATAATATAGATCACTTGCATTGCAATTTTGGTCTAGCCAACAGTTGCATTACAACCATAGCATCCCATAAGGCATAAGAAGCTAATGAGTAATAATAACACGAAGCACAAGTAGAACAGCACAGAACAAGCCTAACACAGCCCTAGGAATCAAGCAAGAAACATGGCGGCGGTGTGCCTAGGCGCGCTCCCTGCGGATGCCGTGGAGGGTTGGGGATTGGAGGCGCGTCGCCGAGGGCCGGGGGGCGCAACGGTGGAGGCCGTGGAGGGCGAGGGGAGGCGGCGGTTGTGGAGGAAGGCGGCGTTGTCGAGGGCCGGGGGGCGCGGCGGGGGAGGCCGTGGAGGGTGGAGGAGGCGGCAGCGTCGAGGGCCGGGGGCAGCGATCGTGCAGGGCGGGGGGAGGCGCCGGCCGGTGTCAGAGTTGGAGTCGCCGAGGGCCGCCGGTGTCGGAGTTGGAGTCGCCGAGGGTTGGGGGCGCGAGGGGGGAGGCGGCGGCCGTGGAGGGCCGGAGGGGGGCGCAGCGGGGGAGACAGCAGCGTCAACGGCGGGGCGGGAGGGAGGCATCGTCGTCGAGGGCTGGGGGTGCGGCGGGGGAGGCCGTGGAGGGCGGAGGAGGCGGCGTCGTCGAGAGCTAGGGGCGGCGATCGTGCAGGGCGGGGGGAGGCGCCGGCCGTGGAGAGGATTGAGGGGATTGGAGGCGTCCGGGGGATCGGGGGATGTTTTTGAAAAATGTTTAAGTAATTAGGGGGTTTTGAGGAAAAATGCATAAGTGACTAGTGGCTTCCATCCTTACGAATCTAAGCTGTAGAAAGTAGATCTAACGACCCTGGTTCGCGTTTGCATGTTATCACTGAAATACTCATTAGCACTAGTATAGTGTCCGTGCTAACGCTACGGTAAAATACAAAACAAGATAAAATTTGTAAAAAATAAAACGAACAATCAGATTCATTAAGATTCACGTCTCATATATTGTATAACCAAAAAATAAATTAGTTTATTTGTGATATGTTTTATATGATCTAAATTTTTATTGTCTTTCACAAGTTTCTATTATATCACTAATAGACAAGATTAACCTGCCATATTAGTGTGGTAACTAATAAAAGTGAAAGTTTTGGTGTATTATAGAGGGGTAGAGATCCGAGCATGCTTATCTCACCTGGTACTCAATCATCGGCGTCCCTCTCAACACATAAAGGGGCAATCACATGGTATCATTAACGCCATGTAGGAGGGATTAGAAGTTATATACATAATACATGCATGTATAGTAGTATCTGACATTGTTCTACGTGAAAAAGATAGACACACACACACACACTCATTGAGATTGAAAGTACCAAAAAATTCAAGAGGTAGCCCATTTGTCGCCTCTAATACACCCAGAGAAGTCCCTTTGGTGCTGATACAACAAAGAGCTTAGCGCGCCATTCTTCCAAGTTCAGTGGCGGACCTAGAAAAAAAAATATAGGTAGGGCGAAGTCCAAATGCGGACCAGGAAAAAAATATAGGTAGACATGTTAGATAGAGTTCTTTGATTTGATTCCTCACATGTTATTTACAAGTAGTGTGCCCATGCTAACGCTACGGTAAAATACAAAACAAGATAAAATGACAGTTACCATCAAAAGGGAAAATATGCTCAAACAAATTTCACATAAACAATATAATTCCACACATGTTCAAAGAAATGTACCTTCTTTCCAGCTACAGGCAAAAGTAGAGCTGGCCAAAGATATTCTGCTACAGAAAGCAAATTTTGTATTTGGGTATCACTTCAAAGCAATAGATTGCGGATGGTGCAAGAACTGCCAAAATTCACAAAAGGAATTGAGAAGCAATAGCGGGAACATTAGTGGAAGCACAATAATCCCACAAGATCTTACAAGAAATGAAATACCAATATGTTAGCAATACCAGTGGATATAGACTGATGAATACACTCGATGAGTCGGCATATGAATATAATTGAAGATACCAATGTGATAGTCAAGTCTAGATATTTGCAAAGAACTTGAAAACACTAAAAGTTCAAGACAACTATCACTTCTACTGCGATAAGTCTTGCGATAAGTCTTGAAATGGCAGATGCATAAAAAAAAGATTGTGAAGTGTTATGAAATAATGCAATATTTCAATTTACAAATTGAATTGACATTACTACTTATTTGCTAAGATCCCCTCTATGTGTACCCTTGGACACTATGTAGCAACTCCTCATTAAATTATTACGATAATATTTGATGGTATGTGACTGTGATAAGTAAAATAATTGAGAAAAATAAATAGTTAATAACATATATTGTCAAAGTATGCCAAAAATATAAACCATGAGAGCACATGTAATGTACAGATCATGTCGAATTAACAACAGTATCAAGATTCAAAATGGGCTGCATGTACTCAGAATAACCAAATGTACAGGTACCTTTCCATTGCGCCTTGCATCAGAATATGGAAGGTTGCGGACAACAACCACCCGCCACAGCCCAATTCTTTTAGTATTGCGGACAACAACCACCCGCCACAGCCCAATTCTTTTAGTATTATCTATAGTAGTGGAGTTCTTTATTGTAGCTTCTGTTTCTTCATCCAGAAACATGAATAAGCAAAAAGTATCCTGGGAAAATTCACTGATGTTTTTTGGTTGTTGCATTATATCATAATTTCCTGAGAAAGCACAAATAAGCAAGTTTACACGAGACTTGTAATTAGAACTGACATAGAAAGAGGGTGTAATTACCAAAAATAGCAGAAGCAACAACCATCCCTTGGCACCTGCTGATCTTCAAAGATCACTTCATCTATATCGAACCTAGTATTGAGACCTGTATCTTCCCTCTCACAAATCAAGATAAAGAAAAGTTTAGTGCTACAAGATAACACCATAAACAGTCATCATATAGATGTACACGAGTTAAAGCAGATGATCCATATGGACATACCCACAATGTAATCACATCGAGTCTTTTATGTCATAAGACTTATCTCGTTCCTCTAGGGTTGGATAACCTCCAAACAAAGAACCACCGTTGGACTCTTTGAAAATCAAATTCTCTTCAAACAAATAATTTAGGCTTGAAGGATGGGTGATGTCGATGGAGCACCGGCATCAATGCCGTGGACCGCTCAACAGCACATAACAAACAGACATGCTACACAAGTTCAAAATACTATAGTTAGATTCGAACTTTTGTGACTCGAAATGGATTGGTCAAAACTTACGCCGTGGTCCGGGCGTTTCCTATCGATAGGTGGAGGAGGAAATGAGAAATTTTCACAAGGATGGTGCTCGAACAACAAAGGTGGGATACTCCGCAAGAGACCTCGAACTTTTTCATGACCGGTGTCATCTTTTTCGTCGTGATGTTGTATTCAAACCATTTCCACTCAAAGAATCTCTCTGGTTTATTGGTCACCCAAGATGTCCAAACAGATTCACAAAGCTCCGGACATGATCGTAAAATCCACGCATGGTATCAATACTGTGGTGCATCTTCATCTAGAATAGGCCAAAAGAAGATTTTGAAGTTCAGTATTGGAAGATACAAATGAAGGTGAAAACACAGAAAGAATACAAAAAGTGTACTTACCACTAAAGATTATGCATTACTTTAATACCGCACATTTCAAACATAATGTTTAGCAAGCGATATTGGACACAATAAATTGGCATCATATGGAACATATTAGACTTTGGAGCCTTGTCAAAGAAAAAAAATGGCAACCCATGATGCATTAGCACCAGGAGAGAGTCAAGTCCTTCAAGCCTATCAAGTCCTAAATAAGACACTGGAGTGACTAACCAACCAAGCGCAATTGTAACCATGAGTGTGCAAATTGACTGCTAGATGAAGGACTAACTGTTAACTCACAATAGTGAATTGTTAAACGGTAACAAATTAGTCTGCCAAAGTCAAACAAGATGCATATTGAAAAATGTGAAGGAACAGGTGTAAACACAAGCATGCAGTTGACCAAATGATTAAAAAAACAAACAACTCTAGCACTACCAATTCAAAATCCTACCTGTACATTTGGTCATGTCGCATTAACAACAGTAGTCTCTACATGATATAGTTACAAAAAAGAAAAATTTGAAGCAGTATTTATATTCCACATATTTTCCTGTACATTAGCCTTGCCAGGATTTACTGATCTGAAAACCAGAAATCACTCAAATCAATAAAAGATCATGATTTACCAAAACCAATGTAACAACAATATCATCTTTTGAGAAAACTCAAATCTTAAGGTTTGGATGAAAGAGAGTTTTATTGCACTATTAGGGATGGTCAAAGGTATGACCGAAACTTAATTATCCAAAACAATGACGCTTGTAACTTCATCGATGTCGACGCAGGAGCCGTGTCATCACCAAGAAATTTAATTAATCGAATAGACGGCAAATTTGCACCGATTCGACTCATTAGGAATAGCATGGATCCTAAAATTGATAATAACTTCATGAATTGCCTAATTTAAAGACTTGACAAAGAGAAGGATTGACTTTAACCAAAAGGATCGAAACGTCAACGTGACTCAACACCGGTGATCTTGATTCATATGAAATCATTTATTCAAGGTGATGCAACTTTATTGGATATTTAGTCGCGGACCTAAAACCTTTATAACTCTCTTTCTTTTGAGAAAATCAGTGCTCCTAGCCTCCTACATAAATAATAGGATGATCGAACTTTTAACACTCTTTCTCCAAACAAAAGATTTGAACAAGATCCATCAAAGAACAAAAACATGAGTACACTAAAGATAAAAAAGAAAGTAATTCTAACGCCATGAATAGATCAAATTGCCACAAAGGAGTGATAAGAATTGGCATACATAGCATAAGAATGCTATAGTATAATAACTGCAAAAAACTAAAGCAAAAAACATGTTGAATGGGTTCTCCCAAAGCGTGGATTGTAATCATCTGTAAGTCCATCAGATGTGCTGACTTCAGATGGGTGGTTGCTCCAATCTATCTTTGCATTTACATTTCTTGTGTAAAGATAAATACAAAGAAAATGATGTGATACCCACGACTATATGCGTGACTACACAAAGAAAAGAGGCAATATTCAACTTGGTGATCAATCAGTCATCTGGAACACGTGAAATTCACATTCTACCTACCCAGATCACAGGACTAAGCACCATGAGATTTTGACATAACAGTAAACTAAACGAACATAGCTAATAGGAGTAACAACAAAGACACCCCCAATCCTAATCTATGTAATGTAAACCTCACAACTCAAATCATCCCACAAGACATCACGAAGAAAACAGACCAGGGATCTCACATTTCCCCTCTACCTAACCAGATCAGGGAAACAACTTGGAAACTGACTCTAAATATGCCAAGGAAAAATCGACTCAAAACATCTTAACTTACAAGGAATAAGAGTTCCCTAATTGAGAACTATCCTACCAAAACAGCCGCTATTGCCAATATGCTCGCAATGACCGATCAGATCGCGTCATCGATTGTCGCGGCACTTAGTATTGTCGCTCGCACCACTAAGTCTGCGATTTGCTTTGTTGTCACCGTCTTCGAGTATAGCATTTCCCCCAATACAAGTCCACAGCAATAAGTCATCAAAGCCAAAGATGAACCATCGCCAAAACAGTATCACGATTCACAAACCTTACAGACTGCATGCATTACGCTGAACAATAGCTAGAAACAAAGCGCAAATAACATAGCTCGCCGCATGCCAGCTAAAGCATAGAAAGCACACACGTTAACTCCCATATATTTTATATCTTACCTTCCACCACATATAGCAATAACCCATTGCTCCAAGCTGCATTGCCAGCGCATATGTAAGATAATAAACTGCTGAAAAGGAATGCATATGCAAAGCCAAAAAAACAAGAGTCGTGAAAAATACATTAAAATGAAAGGGTTAGTAGCTGCTGTCATAGGTCTGTAAATGTTGTGAGAAAACAGCTGAATATTACCAGCATTATTATTCTACTTGGTATTAAACCGCTATAAGTAACCAATGTAAATGTTTCAAATTGTCACTTTGAAGCGTTTGATTCATGAATCATTCATTGTCAAATCAGCGATGCACACCCTTTCATGAGTTTTAGCAAAAGTATGACTACAACCTCCTTTCAATCGTAGATACCTGAGGAGAGTAGGTACGGGCTTAAGTAACTATCTATCTGAACTTCTTTCAACATTCATGGATAATCAAGTAAAAGCGTAACAAAGACATGCGGTTTGGGTTCTTTGCATAGCTTTCTAAGAGAGTCAAAACTGAAAACAGATGAAGTGAGGATCAAGCGGTACCTACCTCCGAGTCGAGTTGCCACTCAATATGGTAATGGGCCTTGATAAAGTTAAATTATCGACTTCTTGGGCTAAATTCGAATCTAGTAGCAAGCATCAACACGCAAAAATAAAACAACAAATTACAAGTGGTTTTACTGAAATTAAAGGCCACAAATGTAACTTCCTCAGAGTCTGCTGATGCCAAGATGCAATAAATATAAACAATCGCATACCGAGCTTGAAGAAGGGCAATGTCGTAGGGGCTCGAACCTTGTCCTTGACTTACATCCTTCATGAGCTCCTAATATGAGAAAAACACAGCATTTTCCTTCAATAAACATATATGATTTTGAAGGTCAACAATGAATTATTACAAGTGAAAGCTGAATAACATATCATCAAAACCTTTCTTTGTATGCTTGGCAAACACGATGAAACTATTGGACAATAAATTATGCATGATTTGGGAGTGCCAATTGGCACATTGACTTGCTATGTGGAAAATGAGATTTTAGAATCTCATCAAAAGCTTTGTCCTACATTTCATACGGTATGGAAGAACTAAATGCGAAATGGCATGCCTCTATATACATGAGTATGACGGAGCAGATTCAATTGTAAATTTAGGTAACAAAAATTCTGTTCGTGTGCATCGTTTACATCTCATCCGTATAAACACAATGTGTTTGAGCGATTAGAGTCGTACATGCAGATTTATAAGCATGTCTTTGATCAAACATGCGCTCCTATTAGCCTTTTGCCAACTTATCAGCGAATCATTTTGATCATCTGATGATCAATAACGCGAGACAAATAACAAGGTTGGATGCTTAGAGCCGAACTTCTTGAGAACACACGGTATTACAAAATCTACCGACTGGAGCTCGGCAAGACATCCGACAGCGGCCATTCCGCAAGACGATCGAGCCCAAAGCTCGCGAAACACCAAATCACCATGTCGGGATCAAAGAGCAGCCAATCCAAGAGATCAAATCAAAATTGATAGATTCGAATCGAAGCGAGGATGAAGACCTGCGCCGACGAGGATGAGAACCTTGGAGACGGCGACTCCCGTCTGCGTCGCCATGGTCCAAGCGGATCCGGAGGTCGCGGCGGCGGATGCTGAGGCGGATCTGGGTTGGTCCAAGCGGATCCGAGGTCGCGCGCGCATAGGCGGCCGACATGGCGCGCCTTCCTTGCGCGCGCGAGGCCGAAGTCTCGAGCCGAGGTCCGGGCACGCAGAGCACCTCGTGCGGGTCGCTCCGCAGCGCTGGCGCGCGACGGCCCTCCATCTTCCCGACGACGACATCCCGTACAAAACCCTAACAAACGGAACACCAAATCATTCTTACATCCTGCCCAAATCCGCCAAAATCGGCGTGAGATCGGGAGTGCGCCACTCACCTCGGCGCGGCGCGGCCAGATCTCGCCGCCCCGAGACCTCGGCGCGGGCGGAGGAGGAGCGGGAGGAGGAGGCGGCGGCGCGGGGTGAGAAGGAGGCGGCGGAGCGACGGAGGAGGGAGGAGGAGGCGGCGGCGGTGCAGGGTGGGGGGAGGAGGCGAGCGCGCGGCGGTGCGGGTGGGGTGGACGCGAGGGAGGAGGAGTGGTGGAGAACGTGGGGACTGGGAGACGCGCGCAGGGGTGGGGTGGGGGAGGAGGAGGCGGTGGCGCGAGGGGGGAGGAGGAAGCGGCGAGCGGGGGAGGAGGAGGAGCGGGGGAGACGGAGGCGGAGGAGGCCCACGCGCGAGTGGGGGAGATCAGAGAGAGGAGAGCGGGACTGCGGAGGAGGCCGATGCGTAGAGGGACTGCGGAGGACTGCAGAGGAGAGCGGGGCGCGGGGTGGAGGGGTACTGCAGATCCATTGATGGATGACCGTCGGATATGGTTGGGTAAGGAGAGAGAATAGAGGAGAGTTAATGCAGTGCGGACGTTTTTATGATGGTGTAATTATGGGTGCATATTGTGGTGTGGACGTAGTTAAGGTCATGACTGTGGAGAGTAATTGTTGGGTGGATGTAAAATAATTTGAACTGTGGATTATTAGTTTAGACTAGATATGCTCATATATATATATATATATATATATATATATATATATATATATATATATATATATATATATATATATATATATATATATATATATATATATATATATATATATATATATATATATATATATATATAGAGTATAAATAACAGGGGCACCTAGGTGTCTGGACACCTAGTCTCCCTACTTTTGGATTGCTTTTAGATGCGTGCTAGTGTGATTGAGACTTTCCATCCATGATTAGGACTTTCCTTCCATGATTGATTTAGCATGCGTAATATATTACATACCATTGCTCTAGCACGTATCTAAAAGCAATCTAACGGCAGGGAGCCTAGGTGTCTGGGCACCTAGGTGTCCCATTTCAGCGTCCTATATATATATTTGTGTGGTGCAGGTGCGGAGGCGCTTGGAATATGCAGCTCCCCAAAGCCATCGCTACCCTCCAGGCAAAAGTTGCAAGAACTCGCTCTGCATTACTACGTGCATTCATGAGAAATTCACCAGCGGCCAGTGCGAGCCGAAAAAAGCCGACGGTCTCGACGATGACAACGATGGTAGTTTGTTCTGGCCATGGGCAAAAAAGCACCAGTGCTTGTGTACCAAACAATGCAAGGAACCGCCGATCCTGGAAGCAATGGGTATTACCAATTGGTTGAGTGACTAATCATCCCGTGTCCGTGGGAAAGGATTAAGAGCGGAACGTTTAATTAATCTGTGCTCATCATCATTGCCATGATTTTGTCATTTGTGTTCGTTTCTTGATAGATTTGTCGTTTGAGTCTCTCGTTACGGAGGCTGCTAGATGGTTTTTTCGTTTATGCACTGGTGACGTAATAATAAATAAGTACTCCCTCTATCTAAGCTAATATGACGTATACTTTATGGTCTTATTCATAAATATAGGACATATTATATATTCCAATACAAAACTAATATGGTATTTCTTTTATACCCCTAATAAATATACAACTTTATTTGATATTCATTATATGCGTGTATTGAATATAGTGCTTAGAAATAATAATTAGAGGTAATCTAATCATTTTCACTATCTCCTTGGTCTATGTGTCAAAAGAAAATATGATTTATAAACTTAGACGGAGGGATTACTCCTCATCATCCTTGCCACAAATTTGTCATTTGTGTTTGTTCTCGATCGATTTATCGTTTGAGTCTCTCATTATGGAGGTTGCTCGATGGTTGACTGTGCACTGTTAATTATTTTACTACCCTCTGTTCACAAATATAAGTCATCGTGGGTTTTATGTGGTTAAGTTTTTGAAACTTTGACCATTAATATATATTAAACTATATAGATTAATTGCATTAAAATAATGCTATTGGATTTATCTTCCAAAATGCTTATATATATATATATATATATATATATATATATATATATATATATATATATATATATATATATATATATATATATATATATATATATATATATATATATATATATATATATATATATATATATATATTACTAGTATATTATGATAATAAATTATAATCCACCTGAGCCAGATCATCCGCCTTAGTGAAATCACTCTATGGAACCTCTTTAGAACAATGATACTGGTCAATGGTATGCCTTGACATGGATCAGCAGCCTCAATGCTTCACTCAAATTGAACTCTTCTGGATCGGTGGTACGCCTAAAACATATCATCTGACTCTTAAATTGTCCCGAAACATCCTCTCTAGAGAGATAATACGTCTCAATGGTACGTTTCAACCCAGATCATCCATCTCAATGGCACACCTCGAGCCAAATGATACGCCTCAATGTAAATACTCAGGGCACCAAAATATCCTCTAGACTAATGATATGTCTAACTTGGATAATCTGCCTTCGTTGATTTTTCTGATCTAGCTGAATTTTAATCCAAACTTTGATATCCTCTCAACCACAACTTAATTCTTGGCACTCTTTGATTAGAACTGAGCTAGAAAGATCTAGTATGCACTACAACTAGTTACTCAACACCAAACTACTAGAATTGAACACCCCCTTGGTCAAAGTAAAACGAATAGCTCTAGTCATAAGGTCTTTAATCTTCATAAAACCATACTTTACCATTATTTACACTTACGAGGATCGTAAAAGTCCAAAAAAACATATATCCATTGTTAAGACCTAACTTATCTAATCATACTCAAATCAAGGTTAACATAATGATTTAAGAGTGATTAATTAATCATCAAAACCAAGTAATCCAGCGAATTCTACATGCTTCGAACGGCATCCGACCGAGAGGTTGCTCGATCGAGCTAAAGAAAACACTGACTTAAAATTTGTGCTCCATCAAATTTACCAGCCAACTTTCCTCGCAAAAAAAGAAAAAGAAAAAAAAAACTAGCCAACTTTCAACTGCCGAGAGGAACGCGATCAACCGCCACGAACGTACGCCGAGCGCGTGGGGTTGGCTGGCCCAAGAGACGATGTAACTTTTGAGCCGCCACCGTTCCGTCCTTTAGGCGTTGTGACGATAGCCCCCACGTCGACCCTGACGGCACAGTATGCCCATCTGTGTGTAGAATCCACACTGGCTCCAAGAGTTCCTGGTAGGCCTACTGGTCTCAGGGGTCCATTTGGTGATGAAGTCTGCCAACACTTACGACTTGATGGTGGTTCATGCCTCATATGTGATGGAGAAGGGAGCTAGCTTGACTGCCCACTTGCCAATGCGACCAGTTGATTCCTTGTTTTGCAGCATCTCCCCAGGGAGAAGGATGAGGGTACAGTAAAGTTATTCACCATGAAGTAGTGCCACAACTTGCACAAAGCCATGAGTAGGGCATACGCAAGCTTCTCTAGCTCTGTGTATTGTGTCTTCGGCCTCCGACATGTAATACACTAGCTGCTGTACAGGGCCTTCCTCCAGTATGAGCACAACACTGACAGCGAGAGGTGGACCCTAGATCTATAAGTCAATGAGATATCAATGAGACATAAGTGGTTCGGTTCTCCCACATCTCATGCATGACTCGCCGCAGGTCAACCAGTTCCTGCTGTTTCGTCCCACAGATTACTTCAAGGGCATCCCTGCTTATACCTACGGTAGGCGGAGGAACCTCTCCACCCTTTGCGTGGTGACAGTGACAACGCCGACTTCAGGGTTTGCACCGCCCACTACCTCCGTTCGCTCTTCCGACCCCGCTGTCGGGATAGCTGTCAAAGGGCCTTCCCTGCTGGTCATCATTGGCTCCGTGGCCGTTGCACCGAGACGCCACCGCTGCTCAGAGTCCTCACAGTCGCCTCCGTCTTGCCGCACTGTGCTCGGAGATTGTGCTTCTCTTTCACTTGGTGGCCAACACCGCGCCTTCTTCGGGGTCGTCCTCCTCTTTGGTGTCGATGTCTCCACTTTTTTCAGCACCATTGACTTCGAACACCCTTACCTTAGCTTCATAGCTTCTATGCCGTCTCCACGGGCGGCGTCAACTATTGTGATTACATACCAAACAGTAAAGGAAGGGGGTTACGGGAAGGCCGTGGAGAGGTTATCCGTAACCTTACACACCCTGGAGATGGCTATAGAAGTCTATGCTAGTATCTTGGAAGTTGGTGATATTTGACCCTTTGCTAAAAAAGAGTTCTCTTGCCTTCTCTATGGTGCACTCAAACAAGTATTTATAGCCATAGGGGCTTAATTACACAGATACCCCTACCTATCGCTATCTTTATAGATGTACACATGTCCTTTCTCCTACTTAAAGTTACACAAACACACTTATCTAAGCATATTCTTTTTGAGGTTTGCATGTTATTTTCTTATATATCGCTCATTATAAAGCTTTCTTATATATCGCTCATTATAAAACACAGGAGAGGCGCCGTGGACCATTTGGATCGAGAAGGGGCCACTCCCCCAATAGTAAACATGAAAAGGAGGGCATAAGTAGTATATCTCATTAGAGCAGGTATAATAAGGCTTAGTCAGCAGGCTATAGCAAATATAATATCAACCAAATCTTACGTGGCAGAGAGAGAAAGGAAGAGAGAGAAGGAAGCTGGCTACTAAGAGCATGTACAATAAGACTTAGTCAGCAGGCTATAGCAAATATAATATCAATCAAATCTTACGTGGCAGAGAGAGAAAGGAAGAGAGAGAAGGAAGCTGGCTACTAAATTACAGCTAGCTATAGTACGTAAAAATATGCATTTCACTCTCTTACACGTGGGGCCAAATAGTTATTGTAATAGCTATCTTATTGTATGAACTATTTTTTTAAAGGCTATAGATGAAATGGACAAGTGTTATAGCCACTAGTTGGCTATACTATTGTACTTGCTCTAAATTACAGCTAGCTATAGCACGTAAAAATATGCATTTCACTCTCTTACACGTGGGGCCAAATAGTTATTGTAATAGCTACCTTATTGTATGAACTATTTTTTTGAAGGTTATAGATGAAATGGACAAGTGTTATAGCCTCTAGTTGGCTATACTATTGTACTTGCTCTTAGGGCGTCTCCAACAGCTGGCTATTTAGTTAGCTAGATCTGATGTGGCAAGGAAAAAGTAGGAGAGAGAGTAGTCACTAGTGACGAGCAAATAGCTGATCTATTTCACGTAGTCCAAGAATATGAGAGAGGAGCATGTGGGTCCAACAGTATAAAATAGTCTTTGCTTTTGTCTCTCACCTCCACGTCAGCTGACTATATAGCTAGTACTAGCTATTACCATTGCGGACGCCCTTATGGAGATTAACCAAACACAGGAGGGGCTATGGGCCAGTCTGGCCTACACTAGGCTCCACCAGTGCTGAAAACTACGTCTTTCGTCCATGACATCAATGCAAAGTCTCTGTGTGTGTCTTGTACACAATCCTACGTTTTCCGCCTTCATTAATCACGCTTGCAAATGGCCAAAAAATAGATATGCTGTTGAAAATTCAATAAATGCTGCTTTGCATTTGCATTGGAGTCCATAAAATCCATAAATGCGCTGAGAATCCGAAACCAAGATTTGCACATCCATTTCTGGATGAATAATGCCGAGTAGTAGCATTGGTGGCTTGGCTTCGTGCATTGCTAATATATATACACATATCATGTCCAGTTAGTCCCTTGTCATCCATCGATCCCCAGCCATGGCATCCCGGAGAAGCACCGTGCTCGCCATTGCCTTACTGATTGCCATCCTTTTGGTCTCCGGTAAGTGCGAGTCACATCGCGTCTGTCAGGATAGAAGAGACAAGTACATGCACACAACGAATAAACCTTTTCTGCCTTGTTTTTCTTGAAAGAACAATCTCTTTTTAAGTTCGGCTATATGTATCACCCACCGTTCATGCTTGGTTGACGTGATCGAGTTAATTAGTTTGATCCTTTTTAATTTGTGTGTGGTTTCCTTTTTCTCACCAGGCACAGAAGCATTCATTTGCGCTACAAAGAGCAAGCTGTACCGCGGGAGGTGCACAGGCAACAAGAACTGCGCCATGATCTGCCTCCACGAGGGCTTCACCGGCGGCTACTGCACTAATACCATCTGGCCGCAGTGCATGTGCACAAAGGTTTGCAAACATGGCTCGCCACCGCCGCGTGATATGCTCGTGTCAGCTAGTCACCGCCGGCGTGGAAGTGATTTGGTCTCGGCGACAGCAACGCCATCTGTAGGAAAATGAAAGGAAAATCGAAGGAGAGGAAAAGGCCTTTCTGTTGAACAATACTGGAAATTACTGGTGAAATAAATGGAATAATGATCATCTTTTCTCTTGGCCGTTGGATGATAATCATCTCTCTATTGTGAGTGGACTTAAACTGTGACTTTGAATTAGTGCAACGAAACCAACGGAAGAAGGTGTAAATATTGTTGGAAAAAATTCTTAAATACCCCTGAATAATTACATAATTTCTTATATATCGCTCATTATAAGGTTAACATATGGACCCTAAATCCATATATCAGTGAGACATCAATAACATATTACCATATTCCCTCCACTAATGACATACCATCCTTCCTTGCAAAAATAAAAAAAATTAAAAATTACCCGCCTAGAAAATTGGCCACGCCAAATATTTTCATCATCTGGGCTGCACCGACTAGATGGGCCGCACAGTCATACGGTTGAGGGAATTAGGCTGCGTGAGAGATTTGACCGCCGGCACACGAGGGAGAGGAGGATCTGGCCGGCAGCAGCACAGGGGGCTGGTCATATGGTCTGTGGGTTCCCAGGCATTCCGCCGTACGGGCCTCTGATCCACCTGTGCCTTGTTGTGTATGAAGGGCGTTGGCGACGAAAACAGTAAGGGTGGATTCTCTTCAGACCCGGTTAATGGATTTTAGTTTTAGCACAAATACTTATGTAAACGAATTAAATGTCAATAAACCACTTCAAAAAAACTTTCCCGATAGGCCGCTTTAAAAAAAATAGCAAAGAAATCCATTTTAAACTTTCTCCTATGGTATACTTAACACATTTCCTGGAAAATGTCTGTATACCCAGATCATCTACCTCGACCCAGATCATCCTCCCCAATTCAATTTTCCTCGGTTCCAACGGTTCAAAAATTAGCCGTTAAGCCAACCTAAATTATATGCCTTGACCTAAATAATCCACCTAAGCAAGATCATCCGCCTCAGTGAAATCACTCCGTGGAACCTCTTTGGAACAATGATACGAGTCAATGGTATGCCTCGACACGGATCATCTGCATCAATGCTTCACTCAAATTGAACTCTTCTGGGTCAATGGTATACCTCAAACCGTATCATCCGTCTCTCAACTTATCCAAAAACATCCTCTCTTGAGAGATAATATATCTCAATGGTACGTTTCAACCCATATTATCTATCTCAATGGCACACCTTGAGTCGGATGATACACCTCAATGTAAAATACTTAGTGCACCAAAATATCTTCTCTAGACTAACGGTACGCTTCAATGGTATGTCTGACTTGGATAATCCACCTCTGTTGATTTTTCTAATCTAGGTAAAGTTTAATCCAAACTTAAGATCCTCTCAACCACAACTTGATTCTTAGCATTCTCTGACTAGAATTGAACTAGAGAGATTTAGTGTGCACCACAACTAGTTACTAAACATCAAGCTACTAGACTTGAACCCCTTAATAATACACCAAAGTAAAAAAACAGAAACCTATAAACTCGACTCCTTATATCAGTTCTTTCCACGATGTCCTAAGTCTTCATAAAACCATACTTTACCACTATTTGCACTTACGAGGATCCATAAAAAAGTCCAATAACACTGACGACATGCTTCGAACGGCATCCGACCGAGAGGTTGCTCGATCGAGCTAAAGAAAACACTGACTAAAAATTTGTGCTCTATCAAATTTACCAGCCAACTTTCCTTGCAAAAAAAAGAGAAAAATACTGGCCAACTTTGAACTGCCGAGAGGAACGCAATTAGCCGCCATCAACGTACGCCGAGCGCGTGGCCCAAGGCGACGTAACTTTTGGGCCGCCCACGGCTCTGTCTCGGCCCACGCCGATGCGAGTGGAAGGCCGGGCCGGCATGGCGGGCCGGGCGACCAATGCTGTACAGGTCCATCACGCGTTTCCGCTTCTGCCGCTGGCTTCTCCCTTTGCCACCAAGATTCCTTCCCTTCGCCCCCGCGAATCCTCCTCTGCAGCTCAGCTGCTACTGGAACAGTTGCATCTTCTGCTCCAGCCTCCGGTGCCCGTCCGCTCCAGCTTTGTTGGGCTCCGCTGGCTGTTCACCAGCTTGATGCTGATTTGATTGATTTGCTACTAATCAATCGAGAGCTTGGTCGGTCAGGCCAGTTGGCTGTGATGGTTCGGATGCTGCCAAGCCCGCTTGCTCCCACACCTCAACTGCAGATGCTCACAAGATCTAGGTGCTTCCGAGTTCCAGCTCCATACGGTCAGAACTTGTCGGGACATCCACAGTGCTATGTCTACGCTCGGCAGTTCCATCGAGACCCATGCATAACCGGCCGGATTATTCCAATGCGACGCTCGAATTGTGCTTCCAGAGTTCCAACGGACGGATTAGTTCCAATGGGCAGCCACGGTAGCCTATATGCGTGGTAATGTGATCGTTTGCAGGAGATCGATCGATCACATCCAGCTAAATTTTACAGTATAATTAGGGCAGAGCCATGTTTCTTGGAATCAAACCAGGGAATAGTAAGTTTGTAACTTCTGAAACCAAACAGCTGCAAGATTCCTCGTCAGCTAGCTAGCCTGTCTTGCTGATTCTGCTACCTCCTTTTGTCCCCACTTAAGATCTGGGCTGAAAATGGTGCGCGCATCCAAAGAGTGTCGGTGCCAGTCCTCATACTAAACTAGCTTCTTCATGTGAAAAGAACCCTACTAATAAATTACTAACAACAAGATCCAGGACCACTCATTTATATCATGGATCGATCATAGTCTGTACGTCTGAATTTAGACTCAAATTATCATCGTACATATTTTTCGTTCTTCATTTGACAAGGTCTCATAGAATTACAAGCTAGCACAACCATTTCAAACAGGGAAAATATCGAGTGCAAGCTATTTTACTCTACAGCTATTAAGTCGGGGCATCACATCAGTGCGACAGAAAAGTTAGTTACAGAGTAATTAATTAAGGTGAGATCTATATATGAGCATTGCACAAATGAATCATGAATTCATATTGACTACGTAAGATAGCTTTTAACTGAAAATAATAGTAGTGAAGTAGCTTCTATAAGAAGAAAGTAAGCATCGAGGAAATAGAGAGAAATGCGTGCATAAGATGAGAGCGAGAGAAGTGGGTGTATGATACGCCCTGGAGCTCTTACCTTATCTCCGGAGTAAGACAATAGTAAAAGAAATGAGAAACCGCTTTAAAAAATTAAACGTTTATATTATCTTTGAACTTTTTCAAATAGAAGACAAGCCAGACAATACAAACAGACCCTAAGGATGGATCAAGAAACTTGCTCCGTGTCAACTCAACTAACCAGCCTCAAATCATGCAGGCATAAACCCCCAGAACCGCCGGGAAGAAGAAAAGAAAAGAAAAAAAAATGTCTTACATGCTACAAGAACCGAGCATCCATCAGGCCATGGATGCCATGAGGTTGCTAACTAGCCAGCCTAGCCTCTGCACTGTGTGATGGCGGAGCAGCCCCGAGAGTAGGGGTTGGCCGGGCCGCCCGGCCGGCAGTTGTAGTAGGACGCGCCGCGGTACGAGCACGGCACGGCGTTGCGCCGCAGCGCGTCGTAGCCGATGTAGTTGTTCCCGCCCAGCTCCCTCCTCATGGCCTCGCTGCCGCCGCCAACGCACTCCTCCACCGTGCCCGTGCACGCCGTGCCGCCGTTGTGATCCGCTGCCCGGCTGCCAGGATCTGGCGGCGCTTGGGCGGCGCCGCGCGAGGCGGCCGCGATGATGAGGAGCACGGCAGCGACGGCCGCGAGCACGGCGCGGCTTGCTGGTGGCGCCATTTCGCACACCCAGCTGCGCTCTGGGCGGGTCAATGCGTGCACTGCGGCTAGCTACTGCCTTTGTTGTGGTATGTTCCTCTGCCTCTGCCTGTGCATGTGTCGACGTGGGGGTAGTTAAGAAGATCTCAGGACAGCTGGTTAAACAAATGAGCAGTGTTAAATACGGAGAGGGAGTGAGGAAATTAATGGAGGAGGAAACTAATTAAAACAATGTTAAAATACTTGTCCGACCCTAAACATAATTCTGGAATCATGCCCTGATGTGTTGCACAATGCCTGATCCCATGCGTTCTACTACTTTTTATAGGGTATGTACAATAATATAGATAACTACTGTCTATAATATTCTCTGTATCATCTATAAATGAAACTAAAGATAGCTCTTATAATGTGTTGTATTTTTATATATCTCTATAGACAACTACTTCATGTACACTATATTTTTTATATTATAGTCGACTACTATATAAAAAGACGACTCAATTATCTATGTTCTATCTCTCTTCTCCACAATATCTCATATCCTACATGACAAAACTTATGGAAAGATAACATCACACCATTATACATACTTTAGTGCCCTCCTTGATCTTTTTATATATAGTTAATGTAACTTGAAAATGCCCATCAACTCATTTCAAGGCAAGAACATAAGGATCGTCATGCATGTTGCAATCCTAGCATGAAGAGACTACTGCCATTTTTTTTCTTGATAAGTAAATGGTTCACGAGATTCATGCAGTGATAGGCTGTCCAGTTGGAACATGCCAAATTTAACTCCAAAATACTCCTTTATTAGGAGTAGTAATGTAGTATAGCATACACAGCAGGAGTACTTCATTTTGTAATTCTATATATGATTTGATATACGAGCCTCGTTATGGTATTGACTTTGTTGGCCTCAAACGTCGAAGGAAGAAGCTAAGTGAGCTATTTCATATGCTGATTTCTCAATTCTTATACAGACTCGTTGACTTGCTTGTTGGAGTCATGCTTAATTGCTGCGATTATGCACTATGCCCAATGTGCTAAACTTGTAGTCTTGTACTGTATGCGTGCCTAAACCTAGAGGTGAATTCAAACAGAACCAGTTTTTTAAAGTAAAAATTAGGAATTTGTCATTGTGAATAGATGCATTTAGGATTTGTCTCTATATGTTACTGACATATAGCCTTGAACCCATTTATTAGTGACACATCGAGAATAAATCTTTAATTGCATCTATATAAGAAGAGCAAATCTCGAATGCCACTTCTTTAAAACCAGCTAATGCGTCTGCATTGCGGTCGTTTGTTTATTTAGGGCCTGTTTGGATCCACCCAGATTTTAAGAATCTGGCTTTTGGAAACTGGGTGGGATCCAAACAGACCAGTTTTTGGGCAGTTTATAAAATCTACCTACTCAGATTCTTAAAAACTAAGAAGCTGTTGATACCCAGCTTTTGCCAGTTTTTTTGCACAAATACCCATTTACCCTCATTAAAGACCACGCGCAGACTGTTTAATGTGCTGTTCAAAAGCAATAAATGTAAGAGTATAATAGTTTATTAGCACCAATCATAAATGAAATCAGCTTTTAAAAATTAGGGGATCCAAACACCCCACCAGTTTTTGCTTAGAAGCTAGCTTTTAAAAACTAGAAGTAATAGCTGGTTTTTAAGAATCTGAAACTGATTCAAACAGGGCCTTATCCAACGGCTAGTGATCTTGATCGTATCAAGATGCCACGTCTGCCCAATGGCAGTAAGATATGAGGAGGTTTTTGTCCGCGCTTGCGTCGCGGCACATGAAGTTTCACTGACTGTAGCACATCGGGCGCCGCGAGCACGTG
Source organism: Dendrocalamus sinicus (assembly GCA_036346575.1). Taxonomy (NCBI): domain Eukaryota; kingdom Viridiplantae; phylum Streptophyta; class Magnoliopsida; order Poales; family Poaceae; genus Dendrocalamus; species Dendrocalamus sinicus. The sequence continues at coordinate 6,883,717 of CM070643.1, forward strand.
AGTTGCGACCATTTCTTAACATGTCATGGTTGTATGTAAGTTACACCGAGACGAAACACAAGGAATTTTTTTTGTAAATAATTTATTTTTTATTTAAAACAATAGAAATATATCCATGCAAAAAAAATTTATACGAATAATCTCCAGTTGTTGAACCGTTGGATAATTGGAACCTGTCGCTCAACGGCCGCACGACATACAGGTTGTCCATGGGCCGTTGGACGATATAATTGTAGTCGCCGAAGGGTTGAGCGACTACGACCAGTCGCCCAACTGTTAGGCGATTGCAATACCAGTCGTTTAACCCTTCAGCGACTAGAGGCGCATATAAATCCGCCGACGCCGTCGGACAGAAAAAAGGGAGAAGAGAAACAAAGAAGAGAAGAGAAGAGGGAATAAAAAGAGAGAAGAGGAGAGGGAAAGCAAGAAGGAGATGTTCTACTACTCTCGTACTCCGAAAATTACGACATACATGGAGGCGAAGATAGAGAAGGACCAATTGCAAACGGTGCACATGATAGGCAATAGAGAGCATCGTTTTGATGTGCTCCTCCGGGATAGAGCCGAATTTGGGACTGCTCGTACTCTTGTTACTCACGAGGTATGCCTTGGAGATTATGTAAACAAATCCAGCCGCTCATGCAACAAGCCAAAGCTGTTATACAAGTCATGCTCTTATGTCCTCACTGCATGCGGGACTATGGGTATTGATCCTTTAAACTTCATGTCCGAGTACTTCTTCAAGGAGAGGGTGATGCAGACGTGGTGTGGCGAAATTAGGGGTTTCAGGGTTGTGGAGAACTTCGTCACCTTGATCATATCCCACTAGTCCTCCTAAAATTTGGTTCTGGGTCTGCCACTGATCAGAATTTGACACTTACATCTTACAACTAATCTAATCTAATGGCCAAGAAAATTTAGGTATCTATTTATATTATGCAGTGACTTGAGCATTGTCGGTTCCAACTGAACTGACAACAACTGAAGAAGATAAACTGGAAAAAAAAAGAGAAGATATTCTGAAGCACTTGCAGTTTGCAGAATTGCAGGTCGAGGTTCCCCTCCAAAGAAAAAAAGAAACGAGATCAACGGCCCAAAATACGGCCTTGTAAAGAAGGCCAGCCGACAAGCCCATTGAGCAGGTGAACCTTGTTTGAACAGCCCAAGCGTATTGCACAGCCCGTGAGGACCGGTGCACTTCTGTCGGCCCGCGCCAAATCCGAATCATGTGATCTGAACCATCGCATGCGCGTCCAACGTCCTGGGCTCAATCGCGGCATCAGAAAGGAGCCCATCAAGCCCACGCACCGCCTCTTCCGTTCTCGTTTCGCGTCTCGTGCCACTTGCCGGCCGCCGCGGCCGCGATCCATCCCGTCGTCTTCGCCTGCACGTGCGGTAGGGCGATCGAGGAAACCCCTTGCTTGGATTCAGAATTTGGGATGGTGGGACCGTGGGATCCTGAACCCCGACGATCCAATCTCTCAGTTTTATAATTCGTGTTGTTTCTCTCTGCTTCGTGCTTCTTCTAGGTACATCAGTTCTTTATCCAGTTAAGCAATTCGTGATGTCTGTTGTTGGTAGGCTTTAGATAAATGTTGGTCTTCTGTTGAAGCATGAATAAACTGTCTATCTTTTCTTATCAGCTTATCTTTTTAAGTGAATTAGTCGATGCATGTCTCTACTAATATAAAAGAAGAGTTTGTCCGTTCAACCCTCCTACATTTGATCTTTTCTTGCATGCACCGATACTTGGGCCCGTGTCGTCAGTCTTAACTACTCTATCACTCGTTCTCACTTAACCACTTCATCACATTTCCTACTTTTTGAACTATTCACACACAGCAAAGGCAGCAACTGCTTTCGATTTGTTCTCTCCCCTCGAAGTCTCTACTACTCCTTCCTCCTGTGTGTCGTCATGCTGCTGTTGCACTAGAACGGTGAAGAAGAGGAGAGAGGCGGAGCGGTACTCGGCAACGAAGAAGAGCACATTGGTACGGAAGAAGAGGAGCATATCGATGTGGACGATGAGGCATTTGTGTACACCATCGAGGACGACGATGGAATGGAAGCGTACATTGACGAGTTCGGCCACCTGGACATGGAGTACACCGACATGGATGACGAATAAGGGAGGCAAAGTACATCAGCTCGGACGAGGTGTACACCACCAGAAGTGAAAAAGAACCGTGAAGCTGGCAGGGTTAGGGAGGGCAAATCTGGAGTGGCAATCTCAGCAATGGCGGATCCGGTTGCACCAACCTCACTGACGGTAGATCCGGTGGCAGCAACCTCGGAGATGGCCATTTCGGCATGCCGACATTGGGGACGTAGGATCCAGCGGCTATGGCCTAGGTTACCCTAGAATCCAGTTCCCTAAGCCGAGGAAGACAGCGGACCTAGCGGTCGGAGGCGATGAAGACGTCGGATACGGCAGTCTCCCATCACGGATCTGACCTCTCCCAACCATGCTCGCCTGCTGCGCTGCTACCCACCCCCAGCCGTGGCACCACCACCTGCCACCGAATGCCGCGCCGTCATCCGCCACACCACAACCCACTGTCGAATGCCATGCTGCTATGCGCCACCAGTAGAGGGGGGAGAGAGAGAGAGGTGAGAACAAATGGGGAGAATGAGGAGAGAGAGAGGGGATTAAATTGGTAGATATATAAGTGCAACATGTACAATTGTTTTGCTTTTTGTTTGGGATTGCAAGATGATATTTCATGATGGGATGCAAATATGCATAGCCACTTCACGATCGTTCTACTTGCTTTATTTGTCATTTTGCTTGTCATGTCATTCTTCGTATCAGGATGTATTTTATCTGAAATGGTAGAGATGGGTTCTTGTTCGCAGTTTTACTGAAGAATGCATTTAGAATTGCATGTTAAAAATATTGTTTTGGATAAGCATTAATCTAGCTACATATCAAGAGCTTCCTTCATATGTTCCCGTATTATCTCTTTCTTTTTAATGTTCACTGCATAATTTGGATCATGTTTAATAATATGTATTATATTTTTTGAAAATCCATTTCAATGCACATGTATTTTACTAGTAACTCAATATGGTGAAGTATAAGTGAATTGAATTACCCATCTTTCCTTATAACTTAAGCTTTTTGATGAATTAGTTGGTGCATGCAACTTAATACGGTACAGAGCCAAGAGATCCTGAGTTTAAGACCCGACTGATGCAATTAAAAAAATAATTACAACACACTTCTATTCTACGATTTAGACCTGACGGAGTCTACACAAGAGAGTGAGTGCTAAATTATAAGTGAATTGTTCTTTTTTCCTTATCATTTTAGGTTTTTTGGATCAACTGACTGGTGCATGTAACTTAATAACTTCTTATCATGGCTGCATTATGCTTTGTTTTTTTCTCGAAAATACAGAAGATTTGTGTTTCGTTCATTAAGAAGATTAGAGTTATAAACATGGCGTGAAAGCCATAGGAGAATCCGAGAGGATTAAATTATAATTAGAGGAATGGCTGGCAGAGAGAGGCAGGCAGAAATGACCGAAAGGCAAGAAAGAAAAAAAGTAGATATTAGACAGAGCCGGAGGAGAAGGCTAGCCCAAAATCGACAGGACAAAGGATGTCTCTCAGCTTAGATATCTCAGAGGAGGACCAAACGAAGAACTCCTGCTTAACGCGCTGGAGAAATTCCTCAGTGTTTAATCTCCCTTGGTCGTGCCATAAAGTATTTATCTCCTTCTAGATCATCCAAACGACTAGAATGATTAGATCATCAACTCCTCTTCTCTTGGAACCAGGTGTCAGGCCCTTAACGACGGACCAATGGTCCTCTAGGGTTTGCTCGGTGAGCTGATAAAAGGTGTAGAGTGAAAGCCAAGTGAATATCCCGTGCGAAGGACTGTGTTAAATCTAGCCTTATGGACGAGGACTGTGTAACTCCTTTTAATTTGTTTACGACCGCGAGTAGTGGCCGAGAAGATAGCTGTAGCACCATACATGCATGTAGTTGCTGATTAGAATGGCAAGCTGTAGCACCATACATGCATGTAGTTGCTGATTAGAATGGCAAAGTGCGCCTGATTATTGTATGCTGCCGTGGATTATGCACCAACAGCAAGGCATTTACCTAGTTGTTTTTCTTGACTGATGCAGATAGAATGCAGAGGAAGTCAGGAAGATAGTCTTGCCTACCTCTGAACTGTAAATGCTCTGTACGCCTACTGCAGTTCTACATCTTACTTGATAGATATGAATGTTCAGACAGTCGCTACAAGCGGAGTGCTAATGCTCCATTGTTAATGTTCTGAGTTGACCCATGCATCTTTGTAAGAAATTTTCAGTAGATGTCGGCACTGCACTTCTGAGACAGGGGCCTGCCCAACTCGCTAAACGAGAACACCTAGGTGTTGCAGAGTAGTATGCTTACATGCTTAATTAGTAGTCGCTGCTGCCTAAATGGCAGACTAGGACGGCCACTTTCTTGACAACCTTGCTTTGGTTTGAAGAAACAGTTACAATAACGTAGCCCATTATGCTTTCGCTTTCATGGGGATTGTGAACAATGTGAAGCGCACATACCATCGGTATCAGTTAATTAATTGCGAGCTTGGAGTCCATAACTGGTGTCCCTCGGGCAATCCCAACAGCGCAAATTCGCTAGAACTGAACAAATCAACTAGTCGCTAGAACTGAACTTGCGATTATAACTTAGCAAAGCTCTGCAGAAGCAGAATCTCAAGTTCTGAAGCCTGAATTCGCAGCTCTGGATCCCTAAATGCCTGCATTGGCCTTCCGCATTTGTTCTTAACCTGTTATCGACTTCTTGTTCAGCTTCAAATTTCACTTTTTTTGGGTCTGACTCTTTGATGTTCAGACTTTCAGTATATGGACCCAACATATTCCTTAGCAACCTGCTTTGTTTCAGCTGCCATCTCATACTGCATCTGCATCCTGATTCCTGAATGTACTTGGAACAAGCTTATCCGAGCTGGCAGTTTGCACCTTTGCATACAGGAGTCTCTGCATTCCATGACCGCCTGCTGTTTTAGTTCTGGATGCGATATCTATTCAGGTCTGGTCAGAGTTAATGCGCTATACCCCAAGCCAAAATGCTGTCGCCAGGGCACAACTAAGGAGCTTTACCATGTCAGGTTTAACATATCCTGCTAGGGCAAAAGTTGAATGTAGGACAGCACATCATTCCTTCCTCTGGCCCTCTATCAAACGTTACGTTACTGTGAAATAAATACTGCCAGTAAGTTTTGAAAGAAAGGCCAAGGCAAAAAAAGAAAAAAAAAAAAGAAAAGTGCAACTTTAATTCTTTTGAGCACTTCGAAGGAACTTTGGTAAATGTACTAGTTGAGTTGTCCTTATCCATTCTATTGAATTTTAGACAAAACCAAACTTCTGAAATACTATACACATTTTCTCATTGACTGTGTGTTAATTTATCTGCATATTGACATAACACAATGTCCATGATACTTGTGTTTGTGCTCATTCTTTCTACATAGTTCTCAATCAAGAGATTCATCTCCAGTATAACCATGTCAAATGATACAAAATTGCTCCGATAAACATCAGAGCTGTTCCATTAATCCCTCACATTCTTCCTCTCATGCATCACGCTCAGCTCATTTTATTCTACTAGCATGAAACCTAAGTAATACTAATACATCGGTTACTGGTACTAAATCTAACATACAGTCATTAGCTAAGGAACAGTAAACTAGCTAGCCCGCTGCATTCCTTCACATCACACTGCAAGAATTGGCATTCTCATCATTGAACATGTCACCGTAAGTGTCCCGTGGCGGTGAGAAGGCGCTCCTCTGTGGTGCTCCATAGTAGTAGTCATCCGTCGAAGAATGTTGATAGCGATATGGCGATGGCTGAGGATAGTAATGAGGCTCATAAGGCGATGGCCGGTTGTAGTAAGAAGGCGCGTACTCATCTATGTAGCCTTGGGATGGTCCAGGCCTTGCCATGGGCACTGGCATCGGTGTTGGCGTTGGCCTGGGAGCGTAGTAGGCTGCGCTTGTCGTCGGCCGTGCCACATTGTACCTCACGACATGCACCGGCTGCGGTGTTGGCATGTGATTCACGTAGCTGCCTCGGTCGTATTCCACTGTCACCTTGGCATCGATCGGCTTCTCCTCTTGGTGTTGCTTTGCTTTCCCTTTTGCTTCATTGGATTGCTGTCCTGTTGCCGCCTTGGTCCCATCACTGGTATTGCCATTGGCGCTAGCATCTTCGTTGGCCTTCGCATTGGAGGCCTCTCTGCTTTCTTGAGCCGGCTTTGGGGCCTCGTCGGTGCTCTTCTTTGGCTCCGAGGAAGGCTGAGGATTGCTTGGCTCTGCAGCGCTGGCCTCAGCGTTGTCGGGACCGGGCTTCTCGGCAGGCTCATTCGGCTTGCTGGGCGCATCATTTTGGGTCTTGGTCTCTTGGCTTTGGCTCTCTGCAGGTTGCTGCTGCTTCGGCTCCTCAGGCCACGGCTCAGCCTGCTTGCCGGACTTGCGCAACTTTGCAACGAGGATGTTGGCGTCGACCCTTCTAGAGGCGGTGACAGTGACCTTATTGCTCCGGGCATCGATGTCGCATCTGTACACACCTTCAAAGCCAAATGAACACAGAATTTAGGTCAGTATAGCCATGCTTACTCGTCGAATTCTGCTATATGCTCATTTTATTTCTTGCGTCTTCTTTTCACTATGTGTTTGAGTTTGTACCTAAAATTATCCTTCCTATTACTGTTATGCATTCTTAATGATTGTGCAATGCAAATAGACCTATCAGGGTACAGGATTTCAATTCAAGGTACAATTTTCCAACATGAAAATTTCCAAAAGGCCTTTAAAACTGCACTACATAGTGAAGGTCGCTATACATGCAATTGGGATGTTAAATAAGACATACCATCAACATGTAGGAGCACTTTCTTCACCTTCTTTTTGCATCCTTCACAATGAATGGACACCCTCAGCACCAGAACCTAGATCAGGACAAACCGATTAATTATCAGCACACTTACAGCAAAAGCATGGAAATTGAACATTAAGGAATATGTTGCCATGAATCCAAGAGAATTTAAAGAATAGATTAGTGAGCCACTTATAGTCTTGAAGAAAATAAAAATTACTAGCTACTGAAACAGACTTGTGAGCTTAAGAACTGTCATCCATACAATTACAGAAAACAAAACCAAGAGAATGAATATTAGTACCTGGCACTCTATAGGTTCTGAGGCCATGAGAGCAAGTGAAGGAATTTGCAGGAGAGAGGGGAAAGTGAGGGAGGCTTGTACTGTGAGGGAGGGCTGAGGAGATTTTATACCCTGCACTAGTTTAACAAGTGAAGGGAATAAAAGCAACTACTTTGGAGAGTAGTGGGTGTTTCGTTGGGCCAATATGTTTTAGTTGGTTTGTTACTAGGGAAGGCGCCTTTACAAGAGGACAAAACACACCCTTTGAGGCTCCTCTTTGAGGAGGTAAAGATTGCTACGAAGTAAACTTAAGGAGGAGGTGATATACAGTTCATTTCTCTTCTTTCAGAGCTCATCATGAGCTGCATAGCTTAGATTTTGATGGAAGCTCAAACTACTTTTAGAAGAGGAATTACACTTGAATCTCTTTTGGTAATCGCTTGGCTGTAGCAGAGATTTGTTGTTGTTACAATCTTTTTCGTTTCATAAGAGATGGTTTACATAGATATACGATGGACAGATTCATCAAATCTTCATGCAGTATCTATATTTCTGAATTCTAAGAAAGTTCAACTGTCAAGGGATGTTTGCAAAATGATATTTTTAGATATGCGCTCATCAGAGGAAAGGCTATGTTTAGACAAGTTAACATGCAATATTTCACGGCAGTGTGTTAGTTTGACATCCAATGAGCTAAAACTTGTATGTTTTCGCTTGTCCAAGCATGCTCTTCGAGAATTATAATACAAAATGTATCCCTGTCCCTCCCTCTTTAATACCCTTTTTCATTTACTGTAGTCAAAGTTTCACTACCCAAACAAGTAAGAATGAAGACAATTCCATGAAGAAGACGGCAATAAATTACAACGCGGACCAAGAAATCAAATTTAATATTAGGACATTCCTCTCATGGAGTCTTGCTAAGATTCTTTTCCCTTCCCTAGAGTGTTCTGGTGTTCTAGGCAACAGCCAATTAGCGGTTGGTTACCTTTATCATGCCAAATACGAGAAAGATAGGCCACTGCTTTCGTTAGTGTTTCCCCGGCCGTGCAAAGGAAGAGTTTTGTCTTGTCAGAAAGTTGAAAGGTAGCGAGTGTTGTGACATACAACACGCCTTTTTTTGCATGGAGGAGCAGAAGAAAGCATCTATTCCAGCCTTACCTTTTGACAACGCTTAGTTGTCAAAGGGGGAATTATTAGGGGGGAATTATTTATGTCTCGCTTTAGTACATGATTAAACGCAAATTGCTGGTGTTTGTCCATATTTGCAAAAGTTAAAAGTATGGATTCATCTGGAATTGATCTTTCGAAGAAAAGAGCAAGGATTTGTAAATATGTAACAAGTTTGATATACTTTGTTACTCTGCAAAAAACCTGTCATTCTTGGGAGACCAGTGTTTGCTTAGCATTGGAAGGAAGTAGATGATATGCCTGTATTGGAGAATTGAACTTTTACATTATGTCCTAGGAGAGATGCATGCTGAGCTGATGAACAAGAATACAAAGATGTAAACATCAGCGGCGAAAGCGCAGCAAGAGATCGAGAGATGCACATTTCGGTGGACCTCTACCGTTACTGCTGCCATTACCTCTAGAGTTTTTTTTTCACGTAGTGATATCATCGTTTAGGTCATTTGTATGGGTCCCATCTTTCTTCATTAGTTTGTTAGGGTATTTTTGAACGTATTATTGTTAACACGATCATATTTTATTAGAGTTGTAAGCTGAGCAAGTAGCTACAACTTTCTTTTTATTCTAGTGAGTCCTTATCTTCTCGTTCTTTCGATTTAGTTCATTTAGATGTATAAGGACCTGCGCCTATTATCTCTAAAGGCAGGTATAAGCTCTATGTGATTTTCATTGATGATTATTTTTGTTTTACATGATTTCCCTATATCTAATCATGGTCATTGTCTTGCGATTTATTGTAACTTTGCAACGATGATTTATACTCAGTTTGATTTTTCCATATATATACTTTTCACTATGATTCTATTGGTGAATACAGTTCTGGAGCCTTTAGACAGTTCCTTTCTAAGCAGGACACTCTTAACCAGCCTCCCTGTCCTGATGCCTATGATCAGAATAGGATTACTGAGCGCAAACATCTACATCTGATTGAGACTGCCCTCACTCTTTTTATCACTCACGTTCTACCACATTTCTGGATTGAGGCTATTTTTATGGCTGCATATATCATCAATATACATCCTTCTACTTCTTTTAAAGATGTCAGCTTTATAGAGCGTCTCTACTCTCGAGCCCTAGTACACTCACCTTTGTGTTTTTTGTTGCACTTATTTTGTTCTGCTGCAGCCTTGTGAGCATACCAAATTATCGGCTCAGTTAGTTGAGTATGTGTTTCTTGATTATAGCTCAGAATATAAGGATTATCGATGCTATGATCTTTCTACTCGATGACTCATGATCTCACGAGATGTTTTTGATGAATTTTGACCTTTCTTCTATAGAGATTTGGATCCTTTTCTGTTTCCACCGTTGAGACGACCTCATAGTTATTTCTTTCTGATTCTTCACCCATTTTGCCACTATCACGATCTTCCACTGGTCTATCTCTAGTGATTCCTTCTGTACCCCTATCTCCTGTGTTGTCTCCTGGAGCACCGTATCTTGTTTCTGTAGCACCACTATCTTGTTTATTTGGTGTTCACTGCTCTAAATGTTCTCGTCCTTCACTAGCCTCTTCTCCTGGTATCTTGCTGACACCTTTATCTGATTCTCCTGATGATGCTCCTCAATGCGCTCTTTATGACAGGACATCTCTTCGGCCTTTTGATTGTCTTGGTTTTGCTCTGACAGCTCATGCTCTCTCTGCCATTGAGTTTGGTTCTTATCGTAAAGCTGCTCCTTATTCTGAGTGACAGCTTGCTACGTCAGAGAAACTTGATGCTCTTCGATGTACAAAGACTTGCAATATTGTACCGATATATGTGTATTTTCTGATACCTTGTTATGAATATTGTATGTATATTTATAAGACCTAAAGTGATATATAGAGAGTAGAAAAGAAATATGGCTACTCTACCGAAGGAATATAAAGGACTATGCCTACTCTAACCATTAATTCTAACATCTTACTCTATGAACAAAGACCCATATTTGGCAAAGCACTTGATTTCCCAAACAAAATCAAACCGTACGTCATGAATCATCATGATACATGATCTCTCTTCTTTTCTGAAGGATCCGTTCCTATCAAGAGCGTTGGGGAACTTCCAAGAAAGAGACTGGATCAGCATGCGAGCTAGAAATCAAAATATATCTGCCATTTTTATGTGACTGTCCCTTTCTCAAATTTCTTCCTCCCTTGGCCTTCCTCCCATCACCACAGACAAAAGAGCTGCTCTCTTGCTTCCTTCTCCTTTTCGCTTAGCTGGTAAAAAGAGATAGCAAGAGCGACGGCACAGGCTGCTCTGCGATGAAAGCCAAAGGAGTGCACGAAAAGCAACAGTGTGGAAGCAATGAAACAAATTCAGAGAGAGAGAGAGAGAGAGAGAGAGACGGTCTCTGAACTATGGCCTTTTGATTTCCGTCTCTTTTGTGCTTTTCAGAAGCGGTTTAAAGTCGTCTTTAGTTTTTGTCTTGGAGGAGTGAAGAATATGGCCGCGACGCTGCGACGTGATATGCTGTAGGAGCTTGTGCATCGTCGGCGATGGGCACGTATAGGGCAGTAACAAAAGGATAAGATAATGACTGGGAAAAAGAAGGAACACCAGGCATGGCAGGTAGTGGAAGGAAAATCAGATACGAAAATGCACGCATTAGCGCAGGGGGCGCGTTGCGTTCGGTAGCAAAGCAGAGCCTGCTCAGTGGTGCCTGCCACCATAATAGTTTCTTTTTATTAACTCGCCACTAACATAGTTAAATGAGTTTTTGCTGACCCACATATCACCATGTTACAAAACATATACAAAAAGGGAATTGCTGATGCTCGTAGCATCAACTTTGCTCATGCAAATATCATCTCGTTTGTCAAAGAGATATATCTGCAGTAGGATTAGGCCTGCGTATTGCTGCGAAAAATCCTATTGTCTTTTCTAATTCAAAGTGACAGATCAGGAATCAAGGACGAAGATAACGCGAGATCAATGAACTTCAACTGAGACGAACTGCAGGGTCTTTTGGCAAGGAGAACGCTACTGCATCGCATGTTAACACCATCAGGTACCCCGTACTGTAGTCTCGCAAAGAAAAAGGCGCCGTACTGTAGAAACGAAGACTAGCAGGGTTCATCGTGATCAAATTCTGCTGCCTTAGAAGTTAGAACGGGCTATAGAAGTTTGCACGGTGTAACTCGTTTGAGCTACATGCTTCGGCCGAAAAAGAAGTGCAAGACTCCTTCCGCCCAAACTACTCCATGATTTCCGTGCTATTGGCCGGACAAATTGAAAGATGCCGGGGCCAAGCCTATCAGTTGTGCAATTCATTTTTGGCCTTAGCAAATTTTACGTCTGCGTTGTTTTTTGTTTTCTTTTTCATTCTTCTTTTTTTTAGCGAAATGACAGGAGCTCTGAGTCTCCGACTTCAGATTAGTAGTCACCTGTTGCTCGTGCGTTGCAACAAAATTTATTGAATATATAAAGAATCATGTTATGAAAAGTAATGAGAATCTAAGAATAAAATAGTTGAAGAAGAAGAGATATACCACCACCAACTCGTATTTTATAATAGTAATGATACGGAGCACAGGTCCTTCCTTTGTCCCAAGGACCCCTTACAAATATCAAACCATCCTCGCCAAGTTATCTTCCGCATCTTCTCTCCCTTCCTCTCTCCCCTCCCGTCCTCTCTCTCCCCCTTCTCTCACTATCTCGGCTCTCTCCCCATCGGCGGTCTGAGTTGTCGCAGTCGAATTTAATCATAGGTACAGTATATACGGTGGCTTAGGACTGTTCATATTGCTTTTTATTGATAATTTGTTATTTTAGCAGATAAATAGTAATAGTTGATAGAGGTGGTTTATAGAAGCTGAGGTGTTTGTATTAGGTTTTGGTCTTTTACTAAGTGCATTATATAAGAAAGAAAGCAAACGGCGATAAAACATAAGGTACTATAATATTTGAATCATCATACAACTTATAAAATTATAATATAATAGAATACATGGTACATTATAATATACAAAAATATAAAGTGACTAATAATAGTAACTGAAAGAATTAATTTATAGAAGATAAAGCACTTGTATTAGTATTAGCTTCTATTAAAAGTAAGCCAAAGCGAACGGGCGCTTAGGTGGTGATCATTTGGGCTTTTTTTGGTGGCTTATGGCTGAAAAACACTGTAGCTGGCTGAAAAAACACTGTGGCTGACAGAGGCTTATTTAGCATAATTAAATAAAAAATAAAAAAATATGTTAGCCCATTACGTATAATACAAACAAATACGGGAAAAAAGAACCAGCAAAAAAGCTCAATAAAAAGCCAAAAGTTCAGAAAAAGACAAAATTTATGAATAGTGAAAAATAAGCCGGAAGCTAAAAACTGAAGCCTAAACGATCACCCCCTTAGTGTAGTCACAGTCAAGATAAGCCACGCAAGCGTACCAGCACGTGCCGATTCTTTAATGCAAAGCTACAAACTGCACGGAATGCAAACAAGCATGCATGGGCATGGGCGCATGGCCCAGCGGACAGAAAAAGAGAACAGAGAAGTCGTGTTCTGGCCCAGCAGCACGACCAGATATTCGCACGTCATTTTTTAAGGACTGTACGTATTCTACGGTTTTAAGGGTCTGTTTGGATCCCATGGGCTAACAACTAGTTGCTAATTTTTAGTCCTTGTGGATCCAGACAGGAGGGCTAATGAGTGGGCTAAAGTTTAGCCAAAGCTCCAACTAGTTGTTAGCCAACTAGTTGGCCAAACCCAGCTAATGAGGACTAAAGGACCAGCCGGATGGAAAAAAGACGCCGATACCCATGCCAAACGTGCGTGCGCTAGAGGCTCAGGGGTATAACAGACTTTGTACTGAGATAGTAGTACTTATTAGTCCTTGGATCCAAACAAGACTAGGCTAATCTTTAGCCAGCTAACTACTAGTCAGCTAACAACTAGTCCTAACTAACAACTAGTTCTAGTCCATCCAAACAGACCCTAACTACGGGCAAAAAGACTTGGTGAGACCATGTGTGCGCTCGAAGAGAGAGCAAAATAAGGCTACCCACGAGCTCGCACAGTTGTCGGGCCAAGTAGGGAAACATGGTATGGTTTGACGTGATAGTTTTCGTACTTGTGTCTCAAGACTGTAATAAACTAATAATCATGTTAGATTTTATCTGGAAGAAATTGTTGGTAGAGTTTTCAGGAGTTGTTTGAGCAAAGATATGTATGAATTTTACAGAATTGGGATAAAGGCCAAAAATAAAAAAAGGAGAAAAACTAGGGTACGATACATACCGTGGGATGATAAAACGATGTAACATGTTATGATCATCCAAGCTCACTAAACTATTCAGATTCACCATGTACCTCTCTCTTACCCAAGACAACCACAAAAACCTTATTCGAACCAACGCAACACTCCTCTTTCTCTCTCTCTCTCTTCACACGAAGCGAAGCAGTGGTGAGCGGCCAAGGCCCGAGGGGAGCATGGCAAGGGGGAGCAGCCACCATGAGCAAGTTCAGCGGCGCATGGGAGGTGAGCGGCTGTGGTATACGTTGGGGAGCGTAGAGAGCATGGGTGGCGGCAGCAGGGCGCTCACCACGGCGTGAGAAGGCAAATGGCCACAGCAGCCATGGCCAAGTCATCTCTTCCTCTCTCTCTCTCTCAATCCAGATTTGGATCTCCTCTCTGTCCCCTCCTCTCCTCTCCACCCACTCCTGCTCTACTTTCTCTGATCTACGGCGAGGGATGGAGGGGTATGGTGAGGGAGGCATCAAGCTAACATAGACGTTGTCATCGCTACTGCGGTCACTAAAGGTGTACAACCATGTGCCTTTCCAGGCGGCAATGGTCGAGGACCTAGAGCTCGACGAATATAAGGCCCGGACGTAGGCCAAGGCCTTGTCCCACCTGCACCTTAGAACCAACGGCCTTTGAGCATGCCTCTGTCCTTGAGCACGTCACTACCTTCAAGCACTCCGCTAAAAGGATCCCCACCAATGCGTGCAAGCAGCGCTTGAGGGTGCCGCCTCCAGATCCCGTCGTCCTCGGTCATGCCGCCGCCCCCGTGCAGGCCGTCATCCTTCTCTCCATGTTGTGCAGCCCCACTAGCACTGGCCAAGGCGGGCACCGACATTGCTACTTCCACCACCGTCGCAGCCACGGTGAGATCATCGAAACTCACTAAAACTTTTTAAAACTTTTGGCTGAAATCTGTTGAAACTTTTAGTTGAAACCTATCGAAACTTCTTGAATCTTTGGCTAAAATTTGAGTTCTAAAGTCTAAAACCCGTTGAAACTCTAGCTCGATGCTTTGTTGGAATCTTCTAGAAACAAACGAAACTCACTGAAGCTTGTAAGTTTTCATATATTTTCATGAAACTTTATGAAACAAGTTGCATATCATCGCAACGATATACCGCTGTCTAGCCGCCTCCAAATAAAAAAGACTATGAATTGCAGTGATAAATCCGAAACAGGCGTTTCTTTTTCCCACAGAGAATAAATCCCTCCATAGCAAGTCATGCAGGCATGGCATGTGGAATCTCGAATTGGTTCGACCGCGCGCAGAAAAGGCTGACAGGAATATGGAAAATTTTCCTCATCCGAAGAAACTGAATTAATCCCATTACAACGCACCACGTTTCCCAAGAGGAGAAAAAAGATCACGGAATCGTTATCGCTTATCATCATCTCTCTCTCGCAACTCGGAATTAGGCAAAACACAATTAACCATGTGACGAGCGAGATGCTCGTGGGACGTAGCTTCAGCCACAATGATGCTTCTCTGTGGATGAATGGATTCCTCAACTCGCAGGGATGGAGAAGGCTGCGCCACCAATAATGTGCAGGCCCCAATAAGAGACCTAACAATAAGCAGACCCGTAAAAAAGCCCATCATGAGTGTGGTCCAAATAGCCCAAAAAGTTTGTCACATTTTAGTTACGGCGCCGCCTGCCCATTATTCTCCTGCCCGCTATCTCCCAGCCCAGCCCACTGAGCGACCTGAAAAGCCCATCATGATGAGCCCATCCGCTGAGAAGGACATGCTTAATTTTGTTCTACTCTTGTTTCCTTTTTTGGAGTCCTTTCCCCTATATGCTCGATCAGCTGGTATTGGACTACTGTATGGATGATTGATGAGGCGATCGGCTGCAACACTCGATCCGGTTCAACAGCAGCAGCAGTAGTTCAGATATTCGGTGAATTGTTTGCATAAATCCCTCGCTAAATTTTTTTTTGCATATATGACATGATCCTATGCTTGAGCACAAACAAGGTTGCTGGTCAAGGTCATTTTTGCAGAAAACAAACATCACCACGATGACATACTATAGGATTAGAAATGGCGAGTCAATGTCTCCTTAAATATTTTCACTTATATTAGTAATATGATGCAGAGAAGAACACAAACTCACAAGTTTTCTCAAAGCTAACAACTAAAGATCATAAAGACACATGAGATAATCAATCTCACTGGTCTGACTGCCGGTCAAGAGATGGTTGGACCGCTCGGTCGTTCTAACCAGATTAGGTGGTCTGACTGCTTGGGTCATGGCGACCTGACCGCTCACCAAACAGGGACAAAAATTAGCACGACACATGACTAAGAAAATGGTTAACTCTTATACCACTGATCCAAACATAATAAAACATGGTACAAATTCTTTTTAGGATGTCAAGAATCTATTCCAATCATGGATTGTGAAGATCGATACCAAAATTTCAACATTTATCTAAAACGAGAAAAGTTACACCAGAATTAGGCAAAAGAGATAAACATCAATCTGCTCGTGCTTGTGAGTCCTTGATGATCTAGATAACCTTGGATGAGTTCTCACATGTCATAACAAGCAAGATCATAGCATGAACTAAAGCCAAAATGACATCAAGATCAAAATCCCAAAATTAGCCCTCTCTTGAGCAAAATTGGACAATTACAAAAAAAATTGCATAGAAAATGTCTAAATAGATGAGATCTGGTCTTTAAGAAATATCTACACCTTATGCACGTCCTTAGCACCAAGAAAGGTCAAAAAGAGATGAAATACAAACAAGAAAACAAACCGAATCAAAAGCACAAGGAGAAATCCATATCACAACTCATTTGAACAAAATTTGGATATTCATTTTACTTTGAGAGAAATGTTTTACAACACACACCAAACTTCCAACATAAGAAAACCCTAAATTCTCCAAAAACCCTCTTGAGATCTCTTCTCTTAACACGCACAAGATATTATATAGTAGAGACTCCTCACCTTACACCTAACCCTAACAACTAGCATATCCTTAGTGAACACAACCACTTATAATTGGAAAACCCCACTAATCCACACGCAAATGGATTTTACACACACATTTGCACATTTTTCAAAGCGTAACTTCCACATAGCTCAAATAGCCTGATAAGACACTGCATCCTCCATGACGTGACAAAAACAACCTACCTCTTCACTCGGTATTGAACGATTTCCTTAATTGCCATCTACTGGCCTTCATGGTTCTTCTCCTCAAAGCAACTACCACAACAAAGTCTGTGATGCCCAATAACTTGTCGCCATGATCGTATGCTTATTCCAAGAACCATCACCACTTGAAATATCTAAGTCTAATGGCACACCACATGCATGTGCTTGCCTCATCGTGATCCTTATCTTTCTCATGTTCTTCTGCGCTTGAGATGATGCTTCATCTGGACTTACATGACCCTTCATGACCTCAAGACACCTCCAGTCTCAGTCTTACCGTTTATCGCAACAATCATCAAATGCCTTGCACATCAAAGAATAAGCAATTGTTCTAAGTATAAATGATATGCACTTGACTCTCATCAACAAAATCGATATAAATATGCACCAATTGACACCCACATCAAGATTCTCATAATGCATGGACTCCCGCCATAATTAACACAACCGAAACCCGACTCAACTCATTCAATTTTCCATAGGCCGGTTTGACCGCTAACCTACGGCTGACCTATCAGCCAAGAACTAACGTAACTCCTCCTAAAAACAGGGGACCAGTCAGACTGCGGCAACCATGCTGGTCAAATCACCTCGGTCTGACTATCGACTATAGGTCAGTCAGACTGCTTAAGAGCACCAGAAAACACCCTTTTTAGAATTTCAGTTAATATCTATCTAGTTTCAGCTCATAACTCTAATTTGCAGAGACATCCTCAAACACACCTACATAAGTATTTAGTGCCTAATCTCCAAAAGGCCACATGGCCGGTCTGATCGCTACATAGTCGCCGATCAGGGCGTCGATGCATGTCAGGCTGGTCAAACCGCTTAACTCATGTCAGCAATTCTAAAAACTGAAAAGTTTCAAAACCAAACTCAAACTTCAATAGAATTTGGATATCAAAGTCAAACACTTAGCATACACATAAGATGACCTTCACATGGTCTCACAAGTACTACTATTTTTATTACAGTACAACAACAAGAGAATTAAAGACACATGTGGATATTTTGTTTCGCAATTCATGCATGCCCATTACATGAGGGCCTCGATAGAGGCAAGGCTCATGGAGCACCAATCACTTGGCATTCAGGCCGGCGCGCAATCAAGGCATTATTCGTTACATCAGGTAGAGCACGGCGAGCTGCCTAGCTTAATTTATTCTCACACAAAACAACAGAGCACTTACGTACGATACGAGAGCAGCGCACAGCGTCGACCTCATGAATCACAAACTCACATCATCACATGCATCCACACGAACGCAGCAACGGCCTCGATCAGGCGGTCGGGTAGGGGACGGCGTCTGCGGTCTTCTTCCACGCCGGGCGGGCGGAGATGTCGTCCCACCAGGCCTTCACGTGCGGCCTGGACGCGAACAGCTCGACCGCCTTGGGGATATGACCGAGGTAGAACAGCAGGGCCAGGTGGTTGAGGTCGGCGAGGGTGAACGCGTCGCCGGCGAGGCACTTGCTCTGGGACAGCCGCGCCTCGTACACGTCGAGCACCTTGCACAGCGCCTGCGTCTGCTCGTCGACGACGGCGGCGTCGGGGGGACCCGTGCCGCGCATGGGCTTGAAGACGAGCTGGTACACCAGGTGCAACGCCGGCATGTGGAACAGTGGAAGTGCTGCGACTCCACCTCCAGCCACACCTCCACCGGGCCCGATGGCTCCGGGAGCAGGTCAGGGCCGTCCGACTTGTACTTGGTCGCGATGTACCTGTTTATGGCGCGGGACTCTGCACACGGCGTGTACGTGATACGTACATGGAGAAGAAAGGTATCATATCAGATTAATTAACTGCTGATTACTTATTAACGTGCAGCTTCAAGTGTGAATTAAAGGGTTTACCAAAGAGAGTTTCCTCTCCGTCCTGCAACACAGGGACCTTGCCGAATGGCTGAAATTTACCAACCCACAAAATTAAGAAGATACGAACGAAATAAAGTACACCAGTTTAGGGCTTTTTAACAGGAAGAGCACCGAATATAATATAATATACACCGTGCGTACGTACGTTGAGGGCAAGGAAGTCTGGTTGCCGTTGGGCGCCGTTGCCGAGGTCGACGGGGACGAGCTCGTAGTCGAGCCCCTTCTCGTTCAGCGCCGACGCGACGCGGATAAAGTTCGGCGACAGCGGCGCGCCGTACAGCTTCAGCGGCGCCATGACGGCTTCTTGATCAACTCTACAGCTACCTGTTTCAATATCCTTCCTAGCTTGCACTGTGCGTATGATCGATCAGCACAGGGATGTAGCACATCTTTATTTATAGGGAAAATTTTATAAGGGTATTTATAAATATCATCCAGATATTTTCTTTCTAACTATCATTCAGATTTGTGACTGTTGGATTAGAGATCCAAGGGCCAAAAATTCTCCCCACCCCCTCCAAAAAAAATTCACCCCCCTCCAAAAAAAATTCTCCCCCCTCCAAAAAAAGAGACCGTTGGATCTCTAATCCAACGGTCCAAAATTTGGATGATTGTTGAGAAGAAAACATCCGGGTAATACCTATACACACCCATTTTATAAACATCCCATAAGTCACCTACTTTTTTTTATTTGGCTTCTATATCTTGTTATCATTTATTTTGTCCACATAAGTTAAGTTGCATACAAATAACCTCCAGACCATATATTAACACTATTTCTCATGTTTTTCATTATCATTGTCACTTGTTTCAGTGCTGTCAAAACTTTAATCAATGATGTTAACACTTAATTTAATTATTTAGGTGATTTTGGCATTTTAATACACTATTTTATTGCTAATGTTTCAATGCTAAAATCGTACATTACAAATACCGAAATAATTCAAACCATTGAAACAAGTATCGGTATCACTTAAATAGTTGAAACTGAGAGACTATATGGGTAGGTCTAGATCAATTTATGATGAACAATTAACAGCTGGGTTGTTGATACCGATTTTGTCCTAGACTCAAAATACGAATAATAAATAATCATAAAATTAATAAATTATGCTGAAGGCTAAAATCCATTACAATATAAAATAACTAAAGTTTAAATAAAAATCACCGCGACGCACCCACCCCACCGCAAGGTTCACTGGGTCCTCGACCACACTAGTCTTGGCCACATGGGTTCGATCATGTCAAGCACGTGTAGAAGTTGATCCACTGTTGTTGAAGCATCGAGTCAAAGATGTTCGAAGATGCTGTGAAATTTGCAAAAAGGTATTATGAATGCTAGGTACATAATGACTTCATCCATCAATCACATGAGCCACTACATCCTACCAACATGTCCTGACCCTTCGAAATGTGGTGAATGGATATAGTCGGACTGATTCAATCGCCATCATCCAAAAGGCATAAATTCATTCTCGCAGCTACTGAATATTCTCTAAATGGGCAGAAGTCATACCACTAAGAGAAGTTCAGGCAGAAAATGTAGATAATTTTATAAAAACTCATCTTATATATCGCTTTGGTATCCCTTCGCGAAGTATATCTGATAACAGAACACCATTCAAAAATAGACAGATGGAAAAGTTGTGCGCAAAATTTAAAATAAAGCACTATTTTCTATAGCGTACAATATAGCAGCCAACAGACAAGCTGAGGCATTTAATAAAACCCTATGCAAATTACTGAAGAAGGTGGACTCAAAGAACAAGCGATATTGGCATGAAAAGCTGCTCGAAGCCTTGTGGGCGTATAAGACCACGACACCCACATCAACTGGAATGATTCTTTACTCACTGGTGTATGGAGGAGAAGCGGTCTAACCACTGGAGGTACAAATTAATTCTTTGAGAATCACCATGCATGAGAAACTCTTACAAGAAGAGGCCGCTAAATTACGATTAGGACGATTAGAATGTTTTGAAGGGAAACGATTTTAAGCGTTACAAAACTTAGAAGAGTACCAGGCTAGAATGTCATGTGCCTTCGATAAACGCCTCAAAAGAAGGTCATTCAAGGAGGGAGATTTAGTTCTCGTTGTTCCATAAACATTACACATCGGATGCAAGAAAAATTTAAGCCTAAATGGGAAGGCCCTTACATCATAAAAGAAATTTATTCTAGTTGTGCATATAAAATTATTTCCTCAGACAATGAATATTCTCCACCGCCGATAAATGAAAATTTTCTAAAGCGTTATTACGCCTGAAATAAAAATAAGATGCTCCAAAACCTTATGAGCCTAAACTGTGGTACAAAAATAGCCCCAAAACCTTAATTACGAGCCTAAACTGTGGTGCAAAAATAAGATGCTTCAAAGGCTTACGAGCTTAAACTATGGTGTAAAAAATAAAGTTCCAAAACCTTACAAGCCTAAACTGTAGTGCCAAAAAAAAGCTCCAAAATCTTACGAGTCTAAACTGTGGTGCAAAAAAAAAGAAAAGCTTCAAAACCTTACGAGCCTAAACTGTAGTGCAAAAATGAGACTCTCCAAAACCTTACGACTTTAAACTATGGTGTAAAAAAAGAAAGTTCCAAAACCTTATGAGCCACAACTATGGTGCAAAAAACAAAACACCAAAACATTATGAGTCTAAACTATGGTGCAAAAAAAAGAACCTCCAAAACCTTACTAGTCTAAATTGTGGTGCAAAAATGAGACGCTCCAAAGCCTTACGAGTTTAAACTATGCTATATAAAAATAAAAGTTTCAAAATCTTATAAGCCTAAACTGTGGTGCAAAAAGAGCTCTAAAACCTTATAAGCCTAAACTGTGGTGCCAAAAAAAAAAGCTCCAAAACCTTATGATCCTAAATTGTGGTGCAAAAAAGAGAAGCTTCAAAACCTTATGACCCTAAACTATGGTGCAAAAAAAACTCAAAAATCTTATGAGCCTACACTGTGATGCAAAAAAAAAAAGAGAGAGAGAGAGCGCTCCAAACTGTACGATCATAAATTATGGTGTAAAAAAATCCCCCTATCTAAAAAAAACACTCCAAAACCATACGAGCTTAAATGGTAAAAAGAAAAAGATGCCCTACATTTCTTAGAGATTAGCTGCTAACAAGAGGCCCATACTTCAAAGCTAACATAGGCTAAAACCAACACATATATGGCTGCATGTGTATGCACTTTCTTGAAACGTGTTCGTATATAGCTCAATAGCTCGAGCACCTTCGCATTCAAATACATACACCGGATGTATCCAAAATATATATGTAAATAGGCATGATGAATATATATACAAGTCGAGCTCCAGATCCAAAAACAAATATTTTTTGCACCCAGACCTCGAGGGGGCATTTGTTGACACCGATTTTGTCCTCAACTCAAAATATGAATAATAAATCATCATCAAATTAATAAATTATGCTGATGGCTAAAATCCTATACAATATAAAACAACTAAAGTTTAAATAAAAATCGTCGTGATGCACCTACCCCACTGCAAGGATCACTGGGTCCTCAACCACACTGGTCTTGGCCACATGGCTCGATCATGTTGAGTATGTGTAGAAGTCGATGCATCGTTGTCAAAGCATTGAGTCAAAAGCCGTGATTGGAGCTTCGAGTCGATGCGCCATTGTCGAAGCATCGAGTCAAAGTGTCGTGGTCAACCCGCGTGGTGATTCGACCATGATATTTCGATCACGTGGGTTGACTATGATATTTTGACTACATTGATCGACCATAATATTTTAACCACGTGGGTCGACCATGATATTTCGACCACGTGAGTCGACCATGATATTTTGACCACGTCGGTCGATCAACCATGCTATGTCGGCCACGTTGGTCGACTATGATATTTCAACCATAATATTTCGACCACGTTGGTCGACTATGATATTTCGACCACGTTGGTCGATGCGTTGTTGACCATGTTGTGTTCTACGATGTGCACTAAATGACGCACTAGTCAGCCAAATGCATGCACAGATTTTTTTTTCTCCCATGTCGATAGGAAGTGTCACCATACATGCGTGCAAGCAGAAGTTAAGCATGTTCCAACTAAATAATTAATAGTAACTAATAGTAATCACTAACGGGGCCACAGTTCAACCACAACACGCAGGAAAGACTCAGTCTAAATACCAATAGCCCACGTCTTACACGACCGCAAGCGAAACTGGTCGTAGCGCTCGAACCACCCATCAACAGAGAGAAAAAATCAAACAAAGAAGTTGTTGTAACTTTCCTCAAAGCAACCTCCCTCTCACCCTTGCTTTATAAATAGGGGCAAAGAGTCAGACGGATGACAGGAAGAAGCATGGAAACACACGAAGCACAGATGGAGAACATTTGGCAAGAGAAGAAAACGCTAGGGAAATTCAAGGAGATGGGGAGACACAAAACGCACTCGAACGAAGAAAAAGTGAGAGCAGCCAATCCAGGAAGACGGTGAAGTTCTTGCTCTTTTTCTTCCTCTTTCCCTCTACTCTTCTGTTCAGCCATCGCAGTACGAATCAAAGAGTATTCTCCCTATCCGGCCCTCTTCGCCCCTTAGTTCAGCCATCACAGTACGAATCAAGGTGTTCCATTCTTCTTTTGTGCTTTTGCTCCCTTGGTTCGGTCCTCTACAAGTGGATACAAATCAAGGTAAGACATGAAGATCTCATTCCCTTGGTTCGGTCCTCTACAAATGGATACAAATCAAGGTAAGGTATGATGATCTCATTCCCTTGGTTCGGTCCCATTAGTGAATACAAACCCAAAGAATGAATGCTTGATCTCTTGTCTCTCAAGTTTGATCCCCTACAAACGAATACGAACTAGGGGTGAGAAGTTGCAAGAGTACCTCATTTCCTCAATTCAGTCCTCTCAAAAGGGTACGGATTAGGAGTGGGTATATGCTGCCAAAAAATAAAATAAAATAAAAAACACAACCTTCGCTCGGATTACACTACATGCAAGCGCTTAACATCCGCAAGCGCTATGCAGTGCTAGTGGTAATACAAGGCGGAGTAAAACAATAAATGACGAACACTGTGTAATGCTAGACATCTACATGCACGGGAGCTATGACTATCTCTAAATATTGTAGCAATGACCATTGACAAACTACCGTAGCTACGGTTATCTCCAAATACGGTAGCTAGACCATCTCTAAAACACAGTAGCCACGACTATCTGCACATACTGTAGCTACAACCATCTGCGCATACCGTAACTACGACCATCAACAAAATACTATAGCTATGACCATCTCTAAAATATAGTAGTTATCTACACATATTGTAGCTATGACCACCTGCACATACTGTAGCTATGACCATCTGCACATACTGTAGCTACGACCATCTGCACATACCATAGCTACGACCATCAACAAAATACCGTGGCTACGACCATCTCCAAAGTACTGTAGCTATGACCATCTCCAAAGTATTGTATTGTAGCTACGACCATCTCTATATACAGCAGTTACAACCATCTTTATGCATGGTAGCGCCAATATGCTATGCTTGATATATGTGATTGATATGTCGTAGTCATAATACCATGCTCGACCTACCCCGAGCAAGCATCCGTTAGTGACGTCAAGATTGAAGACCATTTCTTTTATATTTTTGTGATTGTCATATGTTGTATTTTGTTGTAATATTTATATTAGAATTCTTAATCAGGGGTTTTCTCGTAAAGACATGTAATTAACAGAATTTCTATGTAAATATATTAATTCTGGAAGTAGTGGACCTGCAGCATCTGATTTCTTTTCTCACAGTTTCAACTAAATTTGACTAACTTGTCTCTATTGACGCGGAGGCGGGTTGTACACCCATTTTCCCATCATCATGGGTTGAGTTGAATATAATGTTTCACAAATGGTTTGAAATATCCTGGAATTGAGGGTGCTATCAGGTCCAGGCGATAGTACCAGCCAGATGTCGGTGGTAGTACTGGCCTGGTGTGGGTGATAGTACTGACAAGTGGTTGCAGTACTACCGCAAGTGCAGTGTGATTGTATTTTAGTTGGCAGTAGCTATTTTTCAGAGAGGGTTGTTTTTGGGGTTAGCCAGGTTCGGTAGTACCAGTGCACGATCACGATACTACCAAAAGAACGGTATAATCGGGCTTTGGTTGGTGGTAGTATCGGCCTTGACTGCTCCCTTGTTATCGGGAAATAGATGAGAAGCTGTAGCATCGGCCAATGGTAGGCTACACTACCGGCGCAGTATGACCGTTATAGGGAGTGTGGTCATACCGGTTGTGGTAGTTATGTTATGAAAATTGGTAATTATGGGATATTTGATTATAGGGTGATCTTGGAACTCCTGTCATGGTTACATTGTGTTGCATGTTGTGCTAACGTGAGTCAAGTTGTAAAGAACTTATGTCCGAGAATGATTTATTGGTCTTTGAATATACAGGAAAACTTGAAGGCAACTATTGTCAAAGACGGGCAACCAAAACTAGATCAGGGTTAGTTTAGGGTTGTATGTGTTGTGTGGATCAATTGATAACATATTAGTAGGTTGATCTTGTAAGCATTCTAAAAAGTGTACGAGTGAGTGTAAAATCTAGTGTTAGCAGGCTTGACGGGTTTCCCTAATTCTTAACAGGTATAGACCCACTAAGAGGGCTGGTTAGCCTATATGATGAAGGGTGAGGGGTTCTAGGATTTGAAAGTAAATAGGGTTGAGTTCTAGGATTAGGCTAGTACTTTGCCTCCATCGTGGTGTGAGTAAGTATGAGACTTGTAGAGGGTCCTTTATAATTAGCAAGCTATAAGAATTATTCATCTTCATGCAATAGATCAAGTTCTTGTAATCCTTGTGTTATTGTCTCTTTTTGCATGAGTTCTTGTTCTTGCTTGTGTTGATTTGGTTCTTTTCGTACTCCTCTTGTTCTTATTGTGATCCATGATGTGTAAGAGGCACTATTAGATTCTTAAGATCCATCTTTGGCCATCTAGCTCACACTATAGTAAGAATCAACATCTTATCTGGTTCTTGCCTTGTCTTGATCAAGATTTGTGATTTTTTTATCATTCTTTCTAGCCTAAGCCTATGACTAGATTACTTTGCTAGGACATGTGAGAGATGATCTGGAAGGTCTCATGACTTAGAACCTCACAAGCAACAAGTAATTTGGTTTTTAGGGTTTGGTGTGTTCTTATAACCTAGAACGCAATTCTTTCAAATTGGAGGGGATCAAGTCCAAGAAACTTATGTTTCTTGATTTGATTTAGTCCCTGACGTCCATGCTAAGGTCAATACCAATTTTGGTTACATTTGGCCAAGGTTTGGTCAAGTTCCTCAAATTTAGTTTTTATTTCGAGGGGGTTTGTGCCTGGGATCAGGGCACGTGGTAGTATCTATCTACCTGAGCGGTCATATCGCAATGCGGTCATAACAGCCTCAAGTTGTGGTAGTACCACTGCGGTCATATCGACGTGTTGCCAGCGGTACTATCGGTCTTGCAGTCAAGGACTAGTAGCTAGTTCGTTTTAGTTACAGATCTTTATGCTTTTTGTTTAGGAGATGTAATTTGAATTTAACAACTCTCATAGTCATTTGAATGAATATTTAGAATAGTAGAAAAAATCGCAAAAGTTTTCGCAATCATTCACCCTCCTCTAATTGCCGACTTCGGCACAACATAAACAAATGACAAATATAATTAAAACCACAGAAAATACCTATGGAGTATTTGCAAGCCAAATTAACTTGTAAGGGGCAAAGGAAATGAAAATAAAACATAGAGGAGAGGGATAAATTAAAAAAGGCAAGTGACTTATATGGACGTTTATGCAATTTCGACTTATTTCTTTAAAGAGGCGACTGCGACGACCCCATGCGCCACGCCAAACGTTAGACAAGTGCATTATTTGGATTGTCACAGTTTCGCAATAATGCAATCGCCATTGCAACCAACGAAATGGATGGTGCACCACTCGCCCAGAAGGTCGTCGATCACCTTAATGCAAAGACGGCGACTAAACCTGCAATGGCATACCGGGCCAGCAATAATGCTCCTTACCGTGTGCTTCACTGATCATTATTGTTACTAGAACAAATAAAGGAAATAACAGTAATATGGTATTTGGTTCAAAAACATTAACGTAAAGGGAATGAGACTACTTGGGGATTTCAGGTTGTAATGGATGATTACACAATTTGTTTGGTTGTACGGAAGGCGTGAGGAGGCAGAGGGGATGGCAAAGTGAGAAGAGGATCAGGGGTAGGATGGATCGAGCGTCCACCGGTAACGGAAACTGATTCCTCTCGATATGGTGGGATCGGGGGTTGGAGGGGTTCGTTTTCACTGTGTTCCAATTACGCCGTAAAACTCTGTTGGACCGAAATAGCGACAGAGGGGGTGAATGGCGCTCTCAAAAAAAATTAAATTCGTCCCTCAAGAATTCACACTTATGCTTGTTCTCCAATAGCTATGGAAGCTATGAAGAAAGAAGATAGGAAATACTGGAAGTCACAGCAACAAGGTTAAACCAGATCCAGAAAGAAACAGTTAAGAAAAATAATTTCAGAGCAGGTCTGACTGCAAGCGGTAGTACCGCTGAGACGAGCAGTAGTACCTCTGGGCGGTAGTACCGCTGAGCCGAGCGGTAGTACCTCTCGAGGAGCGGTAGTACCGCACGAAGAAATCAGCAAACAGAGCAGGCTGACAGAAGTTCTGAAACTTCGGATTTTTGGCTAAATCAAGGAAACGTAAGGAAAACTTTTGATCTTTTCAGAGAGAGACATCAAGGGACTATTCTAAAACCCTTTAGGCCCTCAAACAACATGGGAACTAAGCAAGAACACAAGAAATTTCAGAGATTAGCCAAGAACCTGAAAAATACAGAGAGCTACCCAAAAACTCAAATTCCCATCTAACCATTGATCCTTTGGCCACGAAACTTTGAGGATGGCTAATTAATAGCCATAAGACAATGCATGCCAAGTTTCACATTTTCTCATGAAGGGAAACACGAAAATCATCAAAACCCTAGAAGAGGAAATGAAGAACAGAGAAGTCCCAAACATGAAATCTGAGATTAAACCAAATTTGCTCTTGGGAAACTTGATCAAATGATCTTGAGGTATCATCCCAACATAGAGCAACCCATTTTGGGTCTTCCCAGCAAGAAAGAACTTCAAATCACAAAAAGAGGAAAATCACCCAAAGGGAGAAAACGAAGAACATAGAGGCTGCACGGGAGAAAAATTTCAGATTTTCATTCATTGAACCAAAAGGAATACAGAGGAGTCCCGATACGCATGGACATTCGAACAAGAGGTGTGAATATAAGACTCTCAATCCATCCTCTCCCCCTCAATCCTCAAGAACACCAAGAGCTACATATGCTTCTTGGGAGGAACACACACAGAGAAGGGAGACACTACAAAGGAGACATCCTCTGTCTCTCTCACCAACCCTCAACCACTAAAGAGCAAAGGCAAAACCACCTCCTAAAAACTCTTTTGACCAATGGAAACCCTAACTCTCTCCCAAAGCCATGCACTCCCTCCACACGAGACTTGCATGAGCAATGGGGCACCTTCTCCTATTTATAGCCTTTGGCTAACGGGTCTCTAACCCGTTACGCCTGCTATACCTGAACGGAACCGGCTCCTGCCTGTGCAGCTTTGCGTTTTTACCAAAACGCCACTCCTGCACCTTCCGGGAAGCTTCCGCGTTCCTTGTCGTCCACGACTCGCAACCACATCGAATCTCCGCCGTCTTCGACACATCCGACCGTTCTGACCTCAACGCCACCTGCGTCTAGTCCGGTCACCTCGTGTCTCACCACGACTCCGCCTCGACGTCCTGCAGCCATCACAGACAAGAAACACATCAAATAGCACCGCTCGATACATGTAAGCATAATCAACATCATCGAATCATACTTACGCATGACGAAGTCCAAACCTGTCGAAACATTAGAATATGCATCCTAAGCCCATACGACCAGATTCCCAGTTCAACCGATCAATCCTACAGGTCAAACAACCGGTTTCAAGGTGTTTATGACCACATTCATGATTTTCAGACGCTTCCGACCGCTTACGACCTCAGCCTGGTGCGTTCGAACCCTTCCGATCGCAACCAAGGACATTCGGGCCGAGCCGATCACAACCGAGGATGTTCGGACCATTCCGATCGCTCCCGCGCCCGACTGACCACATACGGGACGTTCGGACCGTTCCGATTGCTCCCGCCGAGGATGTTCGGACTGTTCCGATCGCTCCCGCGCCCGTCAGTTCCAACAACGCACAAAGAGCTCAAATCAAACTCAAATTTCCAAAACAAAAGTCAATTACTCATCACAAAAATGGAGATACATCCACATGGTCTCTCAAACTCCGAACCAAACACTACCTAAAAGTCTAGCGTTGATTTTATCGAAAAAGTCTAGCTCATCGCTACTGTAGCTTCTAACTAAAAATACACTGTAGCAACTATTACCTTTTTTAAATAATTAAATTTAAAAAAGTACAAAAAAATTATACCATTACAGACAATACAAATGAATAAAAGAGAAAAAAAAAGCAAAATAAGACTAAAAACCAAAAAAACAAAATTGAAAAATAGATGCGTTCTAAAAGTCGGAAGTCGTTTAGAAGCTATAAATAGAAATCGTTTGGAGCGGAACATAACAAGCATGCATTTGATATGGTCCAGCCGAGGACAGCATACCGGCTCTGGTCTGCTACGGCTATTCATTTTGCCTCGGGAGTCTGGGACAACACCAACGCAAGATGTATGACATTGCACCTGCCCATCCAACCGTGCAGAGGGTGGGTCGAGTTTAATGCATGTCGCCATGATCGATCGATGGGTATCCAAGCGTGTTTACTATGTCAGAGAACAGCTATCAATGCGAAACGTGCTAATGGGGACACAACATGATTGTTGTGTAGCTTAACACACAAGCGTTACGAAGTGACAAGCTGCAAGAGCACAAGACGGTCGATGGTTCCGGACCGCTCGTTTCGACTTTAACTTCTAATTTCTAGCTTATTTTTCGTTATTTATAAATTTCATTTTTTTTCTAAACTTTTAACTTTTTTGCCGGTTCTTTTTTCCCCATATTCATGCGCGTTGTCCATAATGAGCTAACATATTTTTTCTTCTATTTTTAAATTTTTTAAATTTAATTATGTAAAATTTCAACTGTTATCGTGTAATTTTAGTTATAAGCTACAATTTTTCAGCTCAACCGAGCGAGGCCTCATCTCCTTTTTCTTTTTTGGGAAGAACAGCCACCAATTAAACCTAACAACTGGAGTAAAAAAATAGTACAAGTCGAGGTTAAGAGCTGGTCTGACCAAAAGGGCCAGGCCAGCGTTGGACTCGGCTCCTTCCGGACCGTAGAGGCTAGGCTATGGGCCATGGCTCGTCCCTGAGTCACTTCAGGCTGCTTTGCCCGACCGATTTGCTATGGTTGGGTTGTTTACCCAAGAAGCAAATGCAAATGGCGGTACAGTAGAGACATCGGTGTGACGGGATGTGTTGCGCGCAGGCAAGAAACAGATGCGGATGCCGCAGATTCAAAAAAAAAAAGAAAAAAGAAAGATACCGGCCCACGTGAAGACGGCGGGCCGACGCACACTCCAATTTGGGACGTGGAGGTGGGCTCCACTGAAAAGGCCTCTAAATTTGTGGGCTCTAATTTCCTTAATTTGGGACGTGGGCGGTGAGATGCTCGGTCGCTTTCTACCTTCTTTTCTCTCCAGCCTTCAGAATCTGCGCGGCTGCCGCCTACCGTGAGATTTTTCAATCCACGTAATCTACGTGCCGAGTCCAGAGATAGCTGAGGCATGTTCTTTTTAGTTTATGATATTATTTGTATTGATTTCTGATTCTAATTTCTACTTGAAAAAAATTAAAAGATAATATAAGCTTCTTAAAACGATTTCTCCACTCTTTTCGCTACTGTCTCACACCGAAGATATGGCAATAGGTCACGGACGCGTCACCCACCCTACCCCTCTCGCTCCCGTCATGTATACACATTTCTCCTTCACTTTTTACACCGCTCGTCTCCTCCTTCTTAAAGCCATTTCTTTCATCCACTACTATTCATTTTCAACCAAAAGTCACAGTCAAAAGCTATCAGTAAAAACTAATACGAACGTCCCCTATAGCTTATGGCTTCTTCCAAATAAATAAATGGGATGTTTTTTCTGCTGCCATTTCGAAGTAGGTTATCATAACAGTCTTTTCGAAACAGTTTATTAAATTATCGGTATTCGGTTCATGAAAAACCCCTGAAAAATTCAAAAAGAATTTTCTTAATTTTT
Source organism: Dendrocalamus sinicus (assembly GCA_036346575.1). Taxonomy (NCBI): domain Eukaryota; kingdom Viridiplantae; phylum Streptophyta; class Magnoliopsida; order Poales; family Poaceae; genus Dendrocalamus; species Dendrocalamus sinicus. Next base: position 6,914,679 of record CM070643.1, read on the forward strand.
GTGGAAATTTTGAGTGAATTTCAAAACTTTCCCTTTCGGGAAAGTTTCCCCTCAGCCCGCTTTCCTCTTTGGCCCGGGCGTGTTCCCCCTCCCTCCGGCGCCCCGCCTCCTTTCCGCCTCCTTCCCGCCGCGCCGCGCTCGAGCCCTCCTCGCCGCTCATGGACGCCGGCCCGCCTCTCCTCGCGCGCGCTGCGCCGCGCGCCCTCGGACCGCTGCGCCACCCGCCGCCCACCGGTCGAAGGCCGCCTCTCCGCGCTGCGTTGTCGCCTCCTCGCTCGCTTGGACCCGCTTGCCGCCTCCCTCTCCTCTCTTCTCCGGTAGCGGTCGCGTTCGCCACTCCTCGCCGTAGCTCAACCGCCCCTCTCCGTCGCCATTAAGCGCCGCGAGCTCGCGTCACCCTCCCACGCCGCAGAGGAGACGCCGAGCAACTCCCGTCCTCCCGCGACCGCTGACGCTGCGTGCGTCTCTCCTCCTCCTCGGATTCCTCTTCCTCCGCTCGGGTATAAAGTCCCCATTTCTCTCCCGCACTTCTTCGGTTCCCAAGCACTTCCACCGCCCCGCTCACTTCACACTCCTCCCGCCTCCTCCCGAGCTACCGATTGGACCCCATCGCCCTAATCGCCGCCGCCATCGTTCCTCGCGCGGCGACCCCGAGAAGCAATCCTCTCCTCCTCTCCTCCATTTTTGATTCACTTCACCCCGAGCACCCTCCTTCATGCTAACGCCACTGGTAACCTTATCGAGCGGAGGAGCACCGAGAAGCCCCACCTCCGTCGGCCACCGCTGCAAAGGAGCTCCCGTGGCTAGCTTACCCGAGGCTTCCCGCTTCCATCTCCACCACCTTTGTAAGTCCTGAACCCCTAACCGTGAAATCACCGTTAATTTGATTCAACCGACCTCCGGTGACCTCCTCACCACCGAGAGCCACATTCTCCCCTTCGGCCTCTGCGCGCCGTTGGTTCCCGCTCTCCTAAGCCCCAAAACGAGTTCCTTGTGTCGAGCTCTCCCGCCGGCACCCTCCTCCTCCCGGCGACCTTCTGGCGCCCGATCCGCCACCGCCACCGCCGCCGCCGCCGGGCGCATCAGAGCGGCGAGAGGAGGAAGAAGACCCTCCCGCACGTGGCCCCTCCGCCTCCGTCCGATCGCTTAAACGCTGCCCGCCACATCCGTTCGATCCCGCGTACCGGTTCGCCGCCACTTTCTAATCACCGCCGTCGGATCTACCCGCTCCCGCATCTCGTCCGTTCGCCCCGCGTCGCCCCGCTGCCGTTCGCTTGAGCCACGCGTCGCCCATCCCTCCCATGCAGGCGCAGCGCGAGTGGGCCGCGGCCTCCCGGCCCGCTTCTCTTCCCCGCGCGCGCGCTGCTTGAATCTGCTGGGTGGGCCGCATCAGAGCCAGCCGCCGGCCGCGCTGTTCAAAGATTTTTTTCCCGGATTTATTAATTTGTAAAATCCAGAAATTCCAAATAAATCCTAGAAAATCACGAAAATCCCAAAATTCCCAAATTTCACCACTTTGCTCCAAATAATATCCTGGACCCATTTGTGAACTCCACTTCCACAAATTCATCTCCAATAAATTTCTAAAATTCCATTTGAAGGGTTTATGCAATTTATTCCTTTTAAAATAGTTTATTTTTCCTCGCTTGATTAGTCTCAAGCTGGATTTAATTATTTTATGTGTTTGCGTTAGTTCCGAGATCCCGAAGGTTCAAGTGCAGCTCGGGATCCGGTGCTTCTACGTTCGAGCTAGCGGGATCGCCCAGATTATCGGCAAGTCCCAAATCCTTTGATCATGTTGCAACCCATGTTATTTAATTATGTTATTATGTTATTTGCATTATGCTATTTGTGAAATGTTAATTCAAAGTAAAATAAAATGTTTGGAATGACATGTTATGTAGTTAAACCTACCACCGACAAATGCCTGTTAAACTTGTTGCCATGCCTTTGTAACCCTAGAAATAATTATCATTAATCTAGATAATTGTAGGTTATTACTATCATGCAAAATGTTACACTAATAAGGCTGTGGCGGTGGGCCAATAGGATTTGCAAACCCGACTCTAGGGTAGGGTGGTATGGGACACCGTGCCCTAGAGCGGAGAGTGCTTGCGGGCACAAGGTAGGGTAAGGGGTTTGTGGTGCGCAGAAGCGGTTTCGCCACCTCTACCCTAGGATTGAGGTTAGGGTAAGGCGGGTTGTGGTGCGCCGCAAAGGCGGTTTCGCCACCGCTACCCTAGGTTGGGTCGCGGGCCCTGTAAGGTTGCGGACCATGTGAAAATATAAGGATCAAACCCTTACGCCGAGCAAATGTCATAGCAATCGCTCAACCACAGGAGTTGACTTGTCAACCCTGGTTTAGTACCTGCTCAACTTAAGTGAAACCCCGCTTTGGGAGTCGGACTAAGACAACGATAGGTCTCCACAACTCGGGTCGGCGTTCGCGAGGCAGTGGATACCCGAGGATGTGCGGGTTTCCTCGCCTATCGGGTGGAGTGTATACCAAGGGTTGAGCGTGAAACAACTGGCTTTCTTAACTCTTTAGCGGGAGTTAAGGGATCGTGGGTAAAGTGAGCAAACTCTGCAGAGTCAAATAGATGGTATTCGAATACGCCGTGCTCCCGGTTATTGGAGCTGTGTCACTTGGGTGATTCCAGCCGCGAAGCTTAAGTAGTTTTGTACATATTTTAACTTGATTAGTTGGTTAATGAACTCTTCATGAAAAACCCCTGAAATCTTAAGAAGTAGTTTTGAGTCCATTTTATAAAATGATTGCAAATAAAACTGCATCCACCAAATGTAATAAACCAAGTATACTCCCTTCCTTTGATGTTCCGTGCATGTAGTAAGTTAGAGTCCCTTTGGGACTTGCTGAGCCGGTTGTTTGGCTCACGGCTTGCTTAATCTATTCTTTAGAGGATCAAGACGAAGGTGGAAGTCTCCCCGTTGAGGAAGTCCCGGAGGATCTCTTCTTCGACGTGGATCCGTGGCTTTAGGTCTTCGCCGCGCTCAAGCGGATTCTGGGAGTCTTCTGTAATGTAATTACACTTTGGGCTTGCACGCCCCGCTGTCAGCTGGATGTTAATCCGTATGTGAAATATATGCTGGACTTTTGTTGTAAGCATGCAATGGTATACTCTTGCGCGGCATTCCATAACTGTTCATGCGTGAATAGTTACGGGTGTCAGTGTCATCTGCGCCCGAAACGGGCGTTACAAGAAGTGGTATCAGAGCAGGCTCTTGACCGTAGGTTGAGACCTAAGGCAAACTAGGAAGCGATTTTATCGCAAAACTTAATTTAAAGCCATAAAAAGGGTTTACGAAAAATATAAGTATTATTGCTGTCTTTTTCCTCTCTCGTTGCTACCTTATCTATCTTAGATTACTTCTGCTTAAGTTTTACTTTGGCAAAATGTTTACTGCTTTTCTTGTCTAGCTTCAAAATTTTCGTTTCTCGGCAGCTGGAAGAGTAGCCGTCGTTCGCTAGACTAGACTGGCCCTGAGTGGTAGTGGTGTTTCTTTGTAATGTAAAGCAGGTGTAATCATGAGCCCTAAGTGGTTTGTGTACCACTTGCATAATATAAATTTATGTTCATTATCTTGTATGTTGTTTGCTTAATTATCGGTAATCCCCCTGTGTTCAAAGCCTTCTCCTGTCCCCTTTCGCTCTCGTTCTTACCTCTTTCGCCCTATACTTACCTTGAAAATTCGATGTCTTACTTATCCCCTCTTGATTGCCAAAGCCGCTGCAAAGCTGACTTCAAGTTCCCAATCAACAGATGGATCCGGTAGAGCAGAGTGGTCAGACCAACAGGCAGGGTGCACCTGCCACAGATCGAGCGACACTCGCCAGTGTTATTGCAATGTTAGAACAGAATCGATATCAAGGAGAGCAGAATATCTTGAAAATGTTAGATCAGCAAGCTCAGCTTCTCGAACAGATTTCAACCCGATCCCCCAGTTTTCCTAGTGGGAGTAATGCTCCTCGGGATGGTTCTCCAATTTCCACACGATGGACGGATTTTCTGAAGACACGTCCACCGGTCTTCTCCACCTCCACTGACCCCATGGTAGCTGAGGATTGGCTCGTAGACGTGGAAAGGAAACTTGACACTGTTCGATGTGATGACAAAGAGAAGGTGTTATACGCATCCCACCAGTTGCAGGGTGCTGCAGCTACGTGGTGGATCAACTACCAACGTACCCTACAGAACAGAGAAATTAGTTGGGAAGACTTTTCAAAGGCCTTCCGCAAGGCTCATATACCAGATGGCATCATGGAAGCTAAGCGTCGAGAATTTTTAACGCTTAAGCAAGGAGGATGTACAGTCATGGAGTATCTACATCAGTTCAACCATCTTTCCAGATTCGCCCCAGAGGATGTTGACAATGAAGAAAAGAAGATGAGTAAATTCCGAGTAGGACTACAACAGTCTTTGAAATTTCATATCTCAGCTATGAAGTTCAAAGACCTGCATGAAATGGTAGATAGTCTCATTAACTCCGAAGAGGCACGAGGTGAAATGGAAGATTACAGGAAACGTAAGGCAGTGCACAAATCTCAGTCTTCTTCGCACATTGCTCAGCGGAGCAAGACCTCGGGATCATCCTCATTTCGATCCCAATTCTCCCGACAGTATGTGAAGCTACCTAAGACTCAGTCCGGGCAGTCTCAGCAATACAACTCTCCTTTACCTTCGGCTGTCAAATGCCCCACCTGCGGTGGGAAGCATCTTGCTAGCAGCTGTCCGCGAAGGACAGATGCTTGTTTCCATTGTGGAGAGGTTGGACACTACAGAGATCAATGTCCCAGAAGGAGTTTGCCCTCAGCTGCTGCAAAACTCGAATTCCAAAATCAGCAGCAGCAGGAGACGAAGTCACAGTCAAGCCCTGGCACTCCCAAGGGAGGATATCTACAGATCAAAGCGGTGGACCCGGTCTCCCGGTAAGCACACCAATTTCACGTCGAGGCGAGGAAGAGGCCGCACCAGATCCACCTTCTATGCAAGGGTGAACCATGTGTCAGCAGAAGACGCAGCTGGAGCAAGCGATATCATTGCTGGTATGTTTCCAATCAACTCCATACCTGCATTGGTTTTGTTTGATCTTGGTGCAACGCATGCATTTATTTCGAAGAGTTTTGCTTCAAGAAATCAGTTGCCTTCTGATTCATTGCCAAGAACTCATGTGGTTGAAACCCCTAGGATTAGAATAGAGTCCCACAGTGGGTGTAGTGGGCTCAATATAAAAATCCAAGGGTAGACTTGAGCGAATTGTTGCGATTAGACATGTCGAGATTAGATGCCATTTTGGGCATGAGCTGGTTGGCCAAGAACAAAGGCAAGGTAGACCGTGAGATCAAGACCGTGTCATTGGTCAATTCTGAAGGTCAGAGAGTGATAGTGAAAACAGACCGAGAAGTTTTGAAAGGTGCAAAGAAGCGTACGATCGACATGATAACAGCAATGCCTGACCAAGTGCCAGTGGTGCAAGAGTACCCTGATGTATTCCCAGAAGAATTGCCAGGAAGACCCCAGACAGGCAAGTGGAACTCGCAATGGAATTGGTGCTTGGTACCAAGCCAATTGCCAAACACCAGTATAGAATATCAGCTAGTGAGTTAAAGGAGCTGAAAAAGCAGTTGGATGAACTATTGGAAAGAGAATTCATTCGACCAAGTGTTTCACCTTGGTCAGCCCCAGTCCTATTTGTGAAAAAGAGGAATAGAGAATTAAGGATGTGTGTTGATTTCGGAGGTTTGAATGCTGTCACGATCAAGGACAAATATTGCCCCAAGAATTGATGACCTATTTGATCAACTTAAAGGAGCCAAAGTATTCTCCAAAATCGACTTGCGCTCGGGTTATCATCAACTCAAGATCCGAGAGCAAGATCGAGAGAAGACATCCTTCATCACCAGATACGGATTATTTGAGTTCACGGTCGTTCCTTTTGGTTTAACTAATGCGCCAGCTTATTTCATGAATCTTATGAACCTGGTGCATATGGACCAATTGGATCGATTCGTAATTGTTTTCATTGATGATATCCTGATATATTCCAAGAGTGAAGAAGAGCGCAGACAACATTTGCACATGGTATTGTCAAGACTGAGGGAACATCAGCTATATGCAAAGTTTGACAAGTGCAGTTTTTGGCTGAGAGAAGTTGCTTTCTTGGGTCACATTATATCTGAAGATGGAGCGAAGGTCGATCCAGAAAAGATATTTGCAGTTATGGAATGGAAACAACCCAAGACTGTGACTGAGGTAAGGAGTTTCCTTGGATTGGCGGGCTATTATCGCCGATTCATTGAAGGCTTCTCAAAAATTTCTCGACCACTCACTCAGCTATTGAAGAAGGACAAGACATTCACATGGACAGATGCATGTGAAGAAAGTTTTCAGATGTTAAAGACCAAATTGACAACCACGCCCGTCTTGATTCTGCCCAATCCAGAAAAGGAATTCCAAATCTACTGTGATGCTTCAAAGCAAGGTTTGGGATGTGTGCTCATGCAAGATGGAAAAGTTGTTGCTTATGCTTCGAGACAGTTAAAGCCGTATGAAGAGAACTACCCACACACGATTTAGAACTAGCGACCATGGTGCACGCACTAAAAATTTGGCGGCACTACTGTTGGGAATCGATGTGAGATATTTTCGATCACAAGAGTCTCAAGTACTGCTCACACAGCGAGAATTGAACATGAGACAACGCAGATGGCTAGAGGCGATAAAAGACTATGATGTTGATCTTGGTATCACCGGGCAAGGCCAATGTAGTTGCCGATGCCCTCACCAAAGGCTCACCCAAGCAAAGTTAGCACCACGAGTATCCGCGAGTGCAAAGGGACATAATACGATGAACTTGGTGATCACGAGCAGGTGAAGAAACAACATTAAAAATTCAACCGTTATTGTGGATCAGTTAAAGCAAAGACAAGATGAAGATGAAGAGATTCAAAACTGAAAAAGGATATTCAAGGAGAAGAGTCGGCAGAGTATGCAATGGATGAGCATGGAATCCTCACCATCCGTGGTCGTTATTGCATACCGACAAGAAGGAACTAAGAGAGTTAATCTTGTCCAAGCCCATTCGTCCCAATTCTCAATTCACCCAGAGGTACTAAGATGTACCAAGATCTGAAGAAGAAGTATTGGTGGAACCAGATGAAGAAGGAAGTGGCAGAGTACGTAGCTAAATGTGATGTCTGCCAGCAGATCAAGATAGACCACCAGAAACCATCGGGATTGTTGCAACCTTTGCCAATACCCGAATGGAAATGGGACAGTATCGGCATGGATTTCATTACTGGACTTCCCAAGACTCGTGAGGGATATGATGCTATCTGAGTCATTATCGATAGATTGACCAAGGTTGCTCATTTCCTCCCGATTAAGCAGACCTACGGGAAGGACAAGTTTGTAGAATTGTACTTAACAAGAATAGTAACACTCCATAAAGTTTTGAAGAAGATTGTCTCAGATAGAGGGGCACAGTTTACATCCAAGTTCTGGGAAAAATTACATGAAGCTATGGGCACAGATTTGAACTTCAGTTCAGCGTATCACCCACAGACAGATGGGCAGACAGAGAGAACCAATCAGATTTTAGAAAATATGTTGAGAGCTTGTGCTATTGTGTATGGTACAGCATGGAACACCTACTTACCATTTGCTTAGTTCTCTTACAATAACAGCTATTAAGCCAGCATCCAAATGGCACCATTTGAAGCTCTATATGGCAGAAAATGCAGAACCCCATTGAATTGGTCAGAAACAGATGAACGCCAACTCATTGGCCCACAGATTGCTCAAGGCAGAAGCACATGTTAGAATTATCAGAGAAAGACTCAAAATTGCTCAAGACCGACAGAAGAGCTATGCTGATAACCGCAGAAAGGATTTGAGTTTCGAAGTAGGAGACTTCGTCTACATCAAGGTCACACAATTCAAGATAGTCAAGAGGTTTCAAGCCAAGGGCAAATTAGCACCAAGATATGTGGGACCGTTTCAAGTCATGGAAGGATTGGAGGAGTAGCTTATCAAGTGCAGTTTCCACCCAACCCGTCAAGAATACACAATGTGTTCCATGTATCTCAGCTCCGAGAGTGTCTACGATAGCCACAGATGAAGTACCTCATCGGATATTGAATTATAGGATGACTACACATATCTTGAAGAACCACTACAAATATTTGAAACCTCGTAAAGGCAACTCAGAACAAGAACGTTAGGTTTTGCAGAGTGCAATGGAAGAATCATACACCTAAAGAGTCAACTTGGGAACAAGAGTCGGACTTGCGTGATTTTCCCAACTTACTCCTGGACCAAGTTAATCTCGAGGTCGAGATTCTTTTAAGGGGTAGGTTGAAAAACCCTGAAAAATTCAAAAGAATTTTCTTAATTTTTGTGGAAATTTTGAGTGAATTTCAAAACTTTCCCTTTCGGAAAGTTTCCTCACCGCTTTCCTCTTTGGCCCGGCGTGTTCCCCTCCTCCGGCGCCCGCCTCCTTTCCGCCTCCTTCCGCTCGCGCCGCGCCGAGCCCTCCTCCTTCGCTCGCGGACGCCGGCTCGCCCTCCCTCGCGCGCGTGCGCCGCGCGCGCCCTCGGACCGCTGCGCCACCCGCCGCCCACCGGTCGAAGGCGCCCCTCCGCGCTGCGTTGTCGCCTCCTCACTCGCTTGGACCCCGCTTGCCAGCCTCCCCCTCTCCTCTCTTCTCCAGCGCGGTCGCGTTTCGCCCACTCCCTGCCGTAGCTCAACCGCCCCTCTCCCGTCGCCATTAAGCCGCCGCAGAGCTCGTGTCACCCCTCCCCACGCCGCAGAGGAGACGCCCGAGCAACTCCCCGTCCTCCCCGCGACCGTTGACGCCGTGCCAGTCTCCTCCCTCCCTCGGATTCCTCTTCCTCCGCTCGGGGTATAAAGTCCCCATTTCTCTCCCGCACCCCCTTCGGTTCCCAAGCACTTCCACCGCCCCCGTTCACTTCACACTCCTCCCAGCTCCCTCCCCGAGCTACCGATTGGACCCCATCGCCCTAATCGCCGCCGCCATCGTTCTCGCGCGGCGACCCCGAGAAGCAATCCTCTCCTCCTCTCCTCCATTTTTCGATTCACTTCACCCTGAGCACCCTCCCTTCATGCTAACGCCACTGGTAACCTTATCTGAGCAGAGGGAGCACTGAGAAGCCCCACCTCCGTCGGTCACCGCCATGCAAAGGAGCTCCCCGTGGCTAGCTTACCCCGAGGCTTCCCAGCTTCCATCTCCACCACCTTTGTAAGTCCTGAACCCCCCTAACCGTGAAATCACCGTTAATTTGATTCAACCGACCTCCGGTGACCTCCTCACCACCGGAGAGCCACATTCTCCCCCTTCGGCCTCCTGCGCTGCCCGTTGGTTCCCGCTCTCTCCTAAGCCCCAAAACGAGTTCCTTGTGTCGAGCTCTCCCCGCTGGCACCCTCCCTCCTCCCCGGCGACCTTCCTGGCGCCCGATCCGCCACCGCCACCGCCGCACCGCCCGGGCGCACTGTAGCGGCGAGAGGAGGAAGAAGACCCCCTCCCCCGCTACGTGGCCCCTCCGCCTCCGTCCGATCGCCTTAAACGCTGCCCGCCACATCCGTTCGATCCCGCGTACCGGTTCGCCGCCACTTTCTAATCACCGCCGTCGGATCTACCCGCTCCCGCATCTCGTCCGTTCGCCCCGCGTCGCCCCGCTGCCGTTCGCTTGAGCCACGCGTCGCCCATCCCTCCCATGCAGGCGCAGCGCGAGTGGGCCGCGGCCTCCCGGCCCGCTTCTCTTCCCAGCTGCGTTTGAATCATGGTGGGCCAAGATCAGAGCCAATGGCCGGGCCGCGCTGTTCAAAGATTTTTTTTTCCCCGGATTTATTAATTTGTAAAATCCAGAAATTCCAAATAAATCCTAGAAAATCTGAGAAAATCCCAAAATTCCCAAATTTCACCACTTTGCTCCAAATAATATCCTGGACCCATTTGTGAACTCCACTTCCACAAATTCATCTCCAATAAATTTCTAAAATTCCATTTGAAGGGTTTATGCAATTTATTCCTTTTAAAATAGTTTATTTTTCCTCGCTTGAATAGTCTCAAGCTGGATTTAATTATTTTATGTGTTTGCGTTAGTTCCGAGATCCCGAAGGTTCAAGTGCGAGCTCGGGATCCGGTGCTTCTACGTTCGAGCTAGCGGGATCGTCAGTTATCGGCAAGTCCCAAATCCTTTGATCATGTTGCAACCCATGTTATTTAATTATGTTATTATGTTATTTGCATTATGCTATTTGTGAAATGTTAATTCAAAGTAAAATAAAATGTTTGGAATGACATGTTATGTAGTTAAACCTACCACCGACAAATGCCTGTTAAACTTGTTGCCATGCCTTTGTAACCCTAGAAATAATTATCATTAATCTAGATAATTGTAGGTTATTACTATCATGCAAAATGTTACACTAATAAGGCTGTGGCAGTGGGCCAATAGGATTTGCAAACCCGACTCTAGGGTAGGGTGGTATGGGACACCGTGCCCTAGAGCGGAGAGTGCTTGCGGGCACAAGGTAGGGTAAGGGGGTTTGTGGTGCGCCGCAAGACGGTTTTCGCCCACCTCTTACCCTAGGATTGAGGTTAGGGTAAGGCGGGGTTGTGGTGCGCCGCAAGACGGTTTTCGCCCACCGCTTACCCTAGGTTGGGTCGCGGGCCTGGTAAGGTTGCGGACCATGTGAAAATATAAGGACTGAAACCCTTACGCTGAGCAAATGTCATAGCAATCGCTCAACCACAGGAGTTGACTTGTCAACCCTGGTTTAGTACCTGCTCAACTTAAGTGAAACCCCGCTCTGGGAGTCGGACTAAGACAACGATAGGTCTCCACAACTCGGGTCCGGCGTTCCGCGAGGGCCAGCGGATACCCGAGGATGTGCGGGTTTCCTCGCCTATCGGGTGGAGTGTATACCAAGGGTTGAGCAGCGAAACAACCTGGCTTTCTTAACTCTTTAGCGGGAGTTAAGGGATCGTGTGGGTAAAGCTGAGCAAACTCTGCAGAGTCAAATAGATGGTATTCGAATACGCCGTGCTCCCGGTTATTGGAGCTGTGTCACTGGGTGATTCCATGAAGCTTAAGTAGTTTTGTACATATTTTAACTTGATTAGTTGGTTAATGAACTCTTCATGAAAAACCCCTGAAATCTTAAGAAGTAGTTTTGAGTCCATTTTATAAAATGATTGCAAATAAAACTGCATCCACCAAATGTAATAAACCAAGTATACTCCCTTCCTTTGATGTTCCGTGCATGTAGTAAGTTAGAGTCCCTTTGGGACTTGCTGAGCCGGTTGTTTGGCTCACGGCTTGCTTAATCTATTCTTTAGAGGATCAAGACGAAGGTGGAAGTCTCCCCGTTGAGGAAGTCCCGGAGGATCTCTTCTTCGACGTGGATCCGTGGCTTTAGGTCTTCGCCGCGCTCAAGCGGATTCTGGGAGTCTTCTGTAATGTAATTACACTTTGGGCTTGCACGCCCCGCTGTCAGCTGGATGTTAATCCGTATGTGAAATATATGCTGGACTTTTGTTGTAAGCATGCAATGGTATACTCTTGCGCGGCATTCCATAACTGTTCATGCGTGAATAGTTACGGGGTGCCGTGTCCGTACGCGCCCCTGGAAACGGGGGCGTTACAGTTCATTCGCGTAAGTATTTACTCTAGGAACAAAAATTATTAACCACGGCCACAACCAATCAGGTTCAGCAAAAAAAAAAAAAAGAACAGACTGAAGGCTACTTACGACAATGCAGTATGTGAACCTGAGTTGGTCCGACAAAAGGTCACTCCAGAACAGAGGCCACACCTCTTCATAGCTTCCTACACCAACCGTAATGCTACTAGCATGTATACAGACATCCGAAACACTGAAAGGCTTGCAACAAGAAGAACAACGCCACACAATAAAGAGTAAAGCCATCATTATTAAGCGATCAAGTGCTGTTCCACTTTCACCATGCATGCTTTTGACGTAAACGCCCACAGAATGCACTCCCGTTACATTTACTTTTAAAGTATATTGTCCACCCTTCATTCGTCAGCTTAAACTCTGTTAGACTATATAGATAGATCATGAATTTAATAATGATGAAGAATTAATTTTTAGATTGCATTGAAATTTATGTTTATAAAAGTTTCGTTCGATTCTCTTTTGTCAAATCTAGAATTGTTGGAGTACTCAAATTAAGCGGTCTGACCGCCTTGTATTGGGCGGTCTGACCTTCAAATTGACCATGGCAGAATAATCATGGCATGTCGACCACGGCAAAATGACCACGTTATGTCGAGCACAGTAGAACGACCATAGCTGAATGACCACAGCAAAACGACTACAGACGGTTTGAGCTACAGTGAATCGGTTGTTGGTCGTAGCTACAGTACCTGGTCGGTGGTCGGTGCTACAGTAACCGATCGATAGTCGATAGGTACAGTAACCGTTCGGAGGTCAAAGCTACAATACCTGGTCGATACTTGGTTATCGGTAGTCGGGTCCTACAGTGCCTGGTTGGTACTCGGTAGTCCATGGTCAGTAGCTACATTACCTGGTCGATGATTGGTATCTACAGTACATGGTCGGTTATCGTAGACTTCACGATTGGTAGTCGTTCGCTTTGATTTCTATGATTCTTGTGACTTTCGAGTACCCCAAGTACTCGTAGTCTTCGAGTACTTATGTTGGGTCAGCGGTATGATCGGGCTGTGCATGGCAGTTACATCGGCCTTACTGAGTGGTCTAAGGTTGATTCGAGGAAAGCGTGGAAATTATGGTCATGGATGATTTGGTTTGTGTTTATTGATGGTTAAGGGTGTGTGTGTGTTATGCGTGTGTGGATTGATATTGGTCAAGTTAGAGAAAACTTATACCGAAAAAATATTCTTTGATTTTTGAATGTGCAGGTTAGGTGTGGAGACTATCATAGTTGGTGATGAGGAGGACTAGGACTAGGAGGGAGAAATCTGATGTCCAGATAGTTGGGGTTGTCACGAGGTGGTCGGATTTACACTGAAGCACGTGAAGATCAAAGATGGATGATGTGTGAAAAAGCCACGGGAGGTGCGGTCCTTAAGGCTTTGACACGTGATGAGTTGGAAAGAATTATGGAAGGTGTCCATAACTGGAAGGTTTAGAGATTTTGAAAAACTAATGTTTGGAAGGGTTTCGGGTCCCTTGATTTTCAGAATCGGTTAGGATTATGTGTCCGTGTTGATGAGAACATGGGATGGGGCTCTAGCATATAAAAGCAAGAAGAAGTTAATGGTTAACTAACGACTGGAGACGGCTTTGGAGAGAAAGATTTTGTGCTAGGGTCTCAGGGGTGCCGTGAGGGCACTTTGTAAGCACAAAACATGTTTTATAAGTAAAACATTAGGTCTATTCCTAAAAAGTTAGTCGGTGCCAGCGGCGTGTTTTCTGGGCATTGTCTTTGACTTGTTCTCATTGAGAGTACATAGTGTGTGGTGAGATAACGTTCCTCCGTTGACTTGATCGCTCACTAAGTCGTCCACTCGATCATCGCCAAAAGTTTTTAAAAATATTTGTGGCCTACTTCTAGTCTACGTCTTAGGTTTAGAGGAACCTAGACATGATGGGGTGTTGAAGTATATTCCCCACCCTTCTTATTAGTTTAATCTTTTCATTAAACTGGTTGGTGCATACAACGCAATATTTACGGTAGCAAGCAATGATTTATTATTGAATTCATCCATTTTCCAACAGTTCACAACAGATTAACAAGCAGACCAGCATCCATCTCACAAGAAAATTGGACACGCAACAATCTGATGAGCATCAAGCGACGGGTGGGAGGGGATGCCAGTGATGGTCTTCTTCCACGCTAGGTGGGCGGAGATGTCGTCCCACCACGCCTTGACATGTGGCTTGCACGTGATGAGCTCAGCCTTGGGGGTCAAGCTCAAGTAGAGCAGGTGCGCCATGTGGTTGAGGTCGGCGAGGGTGAACCGGTCACCGGCGGGGTACTTGTGCTTGGCGAGGTGGGTGTTGTAGACGTTGAACACCTTGGCCAGCATGTTGGAGTGCTTGTCCACGACGATTGGGTTGGGCTCGCCACCAAAGATGGGCTTGAGGACGAGCTAGAACACTTGGTTGGAGACGGCCAAGTAGAAGTGGTGCTACTCCACCTCCAGCCACACCTCCAGCTTCACCGACGTCGTCGGGAGCAAGTCAGTGCCCGGGACTCTACAATTAATGCACAAGAAATTTGTGCAGTTAGTCATGTTGAAATGTTAACAAGGTGTGTGATTTTTAAAGCACGGATCGAGTCACTACTGCAGAAAAGGTCATCACAGACGGTTCAAAAATATCATCATAGACAGTTCCATTAGCCGTCTGAGTTATAGATCAATAATGCAGACTATCACAGATGATTTTTAGTAAAAACCGTCTGCAATATATGGCTATCACAAACGGTTTTCAGTAGAAACTGGATGTGATATATGGTTTATCACAGATGATTTCAACTACAAACTGCCGGTGCTAGCACTTACGAGAAGGACCACCAGAGTCGGCAGAGGCGGCGACGAGCTTAGGGGAGGCGGCAACGTCGTCGGGGGAGGCAGCGACAGGCTCGGGAGAAGGAGGAGAGTCATTGTCTCGGGGGAGGAAGGCGACGGGCTTGGGAGGAGGAGAAGGGTGACTGCCTCAGGGGAGGAAGGCCACCAGAGCCAAAGGAGGAGGGCAACGGCCTCGGGTGAGGAGTGTCGTCGAAGTAAAGGGAAGGAGGAGAAGGGCGACGGGCTACGGAGGAGGAGGGCGACAGGCTCAGGGCGAGGCGGCAGTGTTAGTGGCTAGTACAGTGAGGACAAACCTTAATGCGTAATATATATAAAAGAATAATCATAGACAATTCTATTTAAGAACCATATGTGATATTTATCATCACAGGCAATTTTTATTTAAAACCGTCTGTAATAACAAAACATCATGGATGGTTTTCCTATAGAATCGTCTTTAAATATATTTTTGCTAATTTCATATGTATACTACTATTTTTATAAATGCAAATTAAAAACATATCAAAAATACCAAAAATTCTGAACTATTAACTTTACCCTAATCTACGTGCCATATGCGAGGTCATGTTTTTTTTCAATAAATATACTTGCTGACGTACTCAGAAACGTACGTGCCCACATCATACCTTTCGCCAATCATGCAGTCAAATTATTATCCCCAAAAGAGAGAACGTTTTTGCCAGGCATGCAGCTCTCGTAGGCTTAGGGTCTGTTTGGTTGCCTGCATAGGGGGTGGCTCACATCAGCGTATGTAGAGAGATGGTGTTTGGTTGCCTGCATAGAGGAGAGAGCCTGCATGAGTGGATGCAAAAAATCAACTGGAGTCAGGCTGAGGAGAAACGTGACTGAGGAGCTTCCCTCCTCAGTCTGGCCACGCTCATGCAGCTGTATGAGTACATACAGGCAACCAAATAGCCCCTTAAGCCCTGCGGATGGATGGATCGAGAGGCATGGGCAAATAAGTACATTGTAATGCCTGCAAATCTTACCTTTCGCCAATCTTTCCTTCTGATCCCGCTCTGGAACCACCCCTATTTCGCAGTCTGAAGGCATACAGCTGGCCCTGCGAGTGATCAGGCCTAATATATTTTGGGCAACGTGTGTTGCTCAGCCCCTGCGAGCCCTGCAACACATTAAGGCCATAATTCATCAGCTTTTGTGACGAATATTATCTCATCAACTGATTTTTTTTCCTTTCAGTTGCCAAGCATCCATTGTTTTTTCAGTTCTGCACTCAACGACGGAGGAACTCAGTGTATGTATGAACTCTACTAGCTGGTTCTCTCTCTCTCTCTCTCTCTCTCTCTCTCTCTCTCTCTCTCTCCGTAAGGGAGGATACGAATGGATCTTTTACTGGATCGATGGATTGAACGCGTGATCTTTACACGCTATTACAAAATAAGTTATACTTAATGTCTCATCACAGACAATTTATGAAGAACTATGAAGAACTGCCTATACTGTAATTATCACAGACGGTTTACAAGTGTAACCGTATACCGTCTGTGATACGTAACTATCACATACGGTTCTTACGAATAACCATCTGCGATAGTTCACAAACGGTTATTCATACGAACCGTGTGTGATAATACAAGTCATCATAGATGGTTCTTACGAATAACCGTCTATATAATGCAAATCATCATAAATGGTTCTTATGAATATCCGTCTGTGATAGTTCATAGACGGTTATTAATATGAATTGTTTGTGATAGACAACTATCACAGATGGTTCACGGTTGGACGTGTCTGGGATACACTGTGTTATTAAATGCGTAACCAGTGGGGTCTCGACAAATCTGTCTTCATTGCGCTGCATTGAAGGTGGCGGTCGGCTTTGGGGAGTTTCGCCTATGAAAGATTCAGAGGTTTATCAACTTGTCAATATTTATTTCATGATTAACAATTTTTATATATGCGTATATGCTAATGACTTTAACATTTTTAGCGATAGGACGTAGAATTCACACGGTTCAAAATTTATTTGTGATGATAGTTTTTAATTGTCAACGATGAACCTTTTACAATAGTGCCGTTGCCATCGATGGATTCTTTGGTGGATTTACTTGTTTGTCGGTCAATGGTTAATTACTGGGCCTCTGCGGCTCTCTGTCCCGCGGCCGGCGTGGGCAGTACTGGCGGCAAAAGTTTCAGAAAACTCGCCTCTCATGAACACCGAATTATATTATGACGACGCATACGTAGTACTGGATCAGTACATTTTACCGCTGTGGTCGTAATATTGTTCTATTGTTAGTGTAGGTAAGAGTTAGCAGAAAGCTAGGGGTTAGCTGCTTCGTTCTCTGCATGCATGTGAATGAATATGTGGTCATTGCTTCAAGAGACAGTACGCTGCAGAAGCCTTCAGTACTACCAATCTACCATGCAGTACGTAGCAATGTAGCGTGTTCAGTAAAGCTGTCTCAGGCTTTGATATTAATCTGTATATATAGTACGTAGGCAGTCTGAAGAGCACCAGATATATATGTCATATGCATGCCATTCATGTCACCTGCACTGGTCCACTGAGCCATCGATCGCTACTACTGCCTACGTACGTACTGGAAGTACGGTTCTGCGTGAACTTAATTTCGACCAGTGTTGTTTCCTGCTAGCCTATGTAGATTTTTCCGTACAGTTTTTAGCTTTAATTACTTTCGACAGTCATTATTTATAAGACTAATAGACAGCAGTCAAGAGTTACAGTCCAAAAACACCCCTAAGTAAGATCCAAAGGAGAATTAAGGTGGAGAAATTAATAATTATATGCACGTCCGTCATGATTACACGCATGCACGCATGATCATGTCAGGATTAAATAAAATAAAGGCCTCACTTATTTCGGCTTAAGGTATCTTAATTTTTGCTATTTCTAAATTTTATCTTTTTTATTTTTGACTTTTTGTCGTATTCGTTTGCATTATCTGTTATGAACTAATCTGCTTTTCTTTTTTTAAATTTAATTACGCCAAATAAGTCACCATCAGATACAGTGTAATTTTAACCAGGTATAGTGAAATTTCAGCTATGAATCACTTTTCAGCCCAAATAAGCGGCACCAAATGCATATGCATTACGTACGTATATAATTGCGCCCTAAGGGCATCCATAGTGTATATAACCCAAGGGGCTAAGGTGGGTCCCATCTAAATCTTAAGCCCGACTACATAGTGTATATAACCCAAGTGGCCTTAAGACGGTCCCACTCGGCAGATAAAGAAAAATTGTATTTTAATACTTGTGGCCAGGTCTTTAGCTTGAGGATCAGCCTTAAGCTTTTTTTGCTTATAACCTGCTTAAGGTCATCCCTGTAATGTATAAAGTTGATCTTAAGATGACTTAAGACCCTCTATTTTCATACACTACAGATGCCCTAATAACTTCGTACCACTGGCGATGTACACATGCATGCAGGCTTCCCTCGCGCGCGCACCTCCACTATTCGATCGGCAACTCCTGCTTGTCACCCGCATGCAGTGCAGTCTTCTTGACTGCGCGCGCCTGCCAGTCGCAGTCGCAGTAGTGTTGCCGCGCGTTGTGCAGGAACAGCGAAGCCCATGCATGCCGCGGTCTCCACCTACCAGTGCACGACTGCCGGGGCTGCAGCAGGGCCAGGCCAACAGGCAATAGTCCCAAATTGCCACCTTCGGAAGATTTCTTCTTTCCTTCGCTCATTAAACTGAAGAAAATAAGATTCTCGTGATCGCAAAACAGACACACAGAGAGAGAGATCTCAACAAGATTCGATCTGGAAGTACATGATTCATATGTAATCTATGCATGCATCCTCCAAACAGCAAGCTGTTTTTTAGTGAAAGTAATTCTAGTTAGTATATGTATAGAGTATATAAGCTGAGAAGTAAGCAAATTGATCGAAACAAAACGACATATACGTTTTGGTCCTTGACAGGTACATCGACTCCCAACTTTTTACGGTTCAACACGCATGCATGCAAACAAATCACACACCTGACACCAACAAACTCTATGATTCAGGCATTAGCTCGTTTCTTTTCTTTTGCTGGTATCATTTGGATTCAGCACACAACTTGCAGAATCTTACATGGAATCTTTGTTTTCTTAGCTAAGGCATGACGTGCTCCTCCATTTCTTTAAGCCAGCATTCTTGTCCAGTACTTCACCAGATTGTTGCATGCGCCACAGAAACCGCCTCAGTGCGCGGCCTGCATGCTGTTGTTTAATTGTTCTTGTTCTTTTTTAAAATATATATATTCATGTTGTTATTTGTTGCTTCACTACTTCTTATTTTTCGATTAATACCTGCACAGAACATGCTGCATGGTACGCTCGTTGCAGCTATTAGTCCATGTGCAACGGAGGTAGATATAGTTAATTGTATACTTCTGTAGTTATGTTGTGAAGTTCCCAAATTAAGTGGATCCGGGAAAAGAATTTATGCATTGGTTTGGTCTTAATTAGGTGTGCCGGCATTAAGGATTGCTTAATTTCCTATTCTAGTTCAATATATAGATTCTTCCAGGACATGGATATTCCTTTCAGCTTAAGATTGCAATGTTCGTCACTAGAATCCAAAGAATTGAACTACTTGCCAAGCAACTAAAGGTCCCATTTGTTGAAAAGTTTACACTGTTAATACAGACAGAGGAAAAATCAAATCGATAAGGTATCTGCTTCCATGTTATTGTCTGTATATTTAAGTATTGTTTCTTGGAGCATTGACTTTTGACCAAACGTATGTTGGGAACCTTCCCATGGATTGGATCTGCTCTAATTTTTTTCTTTCCCCTTCCAAACTTTGTACTATTTGACTATTTTGTATGAAAAAAATGACAACTGATCAGTATTTTTTTTGGAACTATGATGGGTTGCAAACACTAACCAACACACACACACACACACACACACACACACACACACACACACACACACACACACACACACACACACACACACACACACACACATATATATATATATATATATATATATATATATATATATATATATATATATATATATATATATATATATATATATATATATATATATATATATATATATATATATATATATATATATATATATATATATATATATATACATACACACACACACACACACACACACACACACACACACACATATATATATATATATATGTATATATATATTGAAATGGGGCACCATAGTGTCTGGGCACCAAGCCTCTCTGCCTTTGGATTGCTTTTAGATACGTGCAAGTGGAATGGAAGTCATTGATTTAGCATGCTGAATCAATCATAGATGGAAAGTCTTAATCATGGAGTCTGGGCACCATGATGCCCCTGTTATTTATACTTATATATGTATGTATGTATGTATGTGTGTGTGTGTGTATATATATATATATCTATATTTGTGTGTGTATGTGTGTGTGTATGGAGTGTGAAAAAAATCACCTTGGACAGAATCATCTGAAATTAAAGTACACTTGGTTGATTCGGCAATGCTGAATCATATAATTAGAGGGTAATTAACGCAAGCAACACTGCTAAATTAATGTTGCCTCCAACTCCTTGTCCTCCTATTGTCAAATAGTAGCACCCTTAGTACATAGGAATCCACAAGAAATGGACCTTTAATTAATTAACACCCCAAAGATCTTTGAGGCCTACGCACAACTTTGTATAGGTCTTGTCATTCTCATGCATGAAGCATACTGCCATTGCCGCTTGTTACACTTCCAATTGTCCATCAATGGAAAAGCACCCGGCCAACCCAAAGTAGGAGCCCTACACTTCCTACCAATGAAATGCCCACCTTGCATAATCGCATTGCATACCACAAAAGATTCAGGCATACGCATAAGACTGTGTCAAGTAAGCTACTAGCTTATAGAGGCAGTAGAGATATTCTACAAACAAAGTTCAGTAGCCCATGGTGTAGTACATACATCCTTCAAAGTTGAGTTGGGTTGAGCCATTATATTTCATTCCGGTTTGATGCAAACAAAAAGGGTAGAAGAGGTTACAGCGAGTCATGGGCGGACCCACCGAGGAGTCAGATGAGGCTGGTGCCCCCGTACCACCGGCCGCCCCCACCCACCCCCCAGCCTGTCTGAGGACAACACCGGCGCTAGCTGCAGCAGCTCCTGAGCTCCCAGTAGTAGCTCGTTTCATGAATCCAAGGGGCTAGCTGCAGCAGCTCCTGAGCTCCCAGTAGTAGCTCATTTCATGAATCTAAGGTGTTGTAAATAATCTTGTTTAGAAGTTGTACACAAGTTTTGGAAGTAATCGAATCCAAAACGAGTAAGAAATCAGAAGTCTAAAACCGAGTCCTAGATGAAGTCGTAACCGAGTCGAAGTCGTATAAGACTCGGAGTCGGAGTAGGTGTTGAGAACCCCGTGTTAAAGTAGGACAACCGGCTATAAAAAGAGGCTTAGAGCCATGTATTTGTTGTACCAAGCAATTGAGAAAATACCAAAAAGAGGGAAAAACCACAAAGCTTTGTGTTGTCGTGTGATTGTGCAAGACGTGGTCGGAAGGACTCACGATCATCGCAAGCGTGATCGGAGGAGTTACGACCACGCAAAGTTTCAACAGCGTGATCGAGAGGCGCCACGATCATGGAAAAGGTACGATAATTCTTCGACTACGTTGAAGAAGGGCGTAACGTGGTCGTAAAGTATTCGATCACGCTGAGAAGGCTACAACTACGGTGAACGGTGATCGCCAAGATCACCGCGTGTTCGTAAGAGTTTACGATCACGGTATTTTCGAGAGCGGCCGGAGGAAGACAGCGCCGATAAGGAGGAGTGGTCGTAATTGCTACGTTGTTTTTACGACTACGAAGAAAAGTTGATCGATAGAGTTTGAAGCGATCGAATCGGTCAAAAGCATCCGGGATCGGTCGTACTCAATTTATTCGGTCGTAAACGACTCTAACAAGTCGTGGAAGATCCTGAGGTCGTAAGACCTTACAACATTTGGTATCGAGCCGTGGTTAAACATGGTCGACACGGCAAAGCGCATCGTGTCGCCGCAGATACCGATCCTCGGTTCGGACAACTATCCGGTCCGGGCGATGAAGATGAAGGTCAACATGATCGCGCAAGGCGCCCGGGTGTGGTCGAACCAAAGGAGAAGGACAAGGTCCTCGATGACCGTCTCGACAAAATGGCGATGACAAGCGATCTATCAAGCCGTGCCGACTCAATGATGCGACGACTAGTCGGCAAGGAGGCGTGAAGGAAGTCGGACTACTCGCGAACCATGCATGAAGGAGTAGATCGAGTGAAGGAAGTTTGACTTCAAACCTTAAGAAGTGAGTTTGAAGCCATGAAGATGGGGAAGAGTCAGACCGTGGAAGACTTCTCTGGTCGATTCAATGAAGTCGTAAATGAGATCAAATCTCTCGGCGACGATCTAAAAGATGAAGTGGCGGTGAAGAAGTACTTACGAGTACTGCCAGAGAAGTTTCTCCCAGTTGTGACTACACTCATGTACTCACAGGACCTCTCGAAGATGAAGATTGAAGAGGTGACCGGAGCGCTCAAAGCACACGAGCAGCTTCTGAAGAGTTATCAAGCCGACAATGAAGGACAAGGGCCTTACAACCAACAAGCATTGTTTGTAAAGGAAGACACGAAGAACCGAGGAGAATCGTCATCAAGGGGCGGTCGTGGACGTGGTCGTGGCCGCGGCGCGTCTCATGGGCGAGGACAAGGACGAGGCTATGGCCAAGGTGATCGTGGAAGATGTGGTCGAGGAGGTCGTGGTGGTCGTGGAGATAGCAATCGCCAGACAGACAAGTCTGATGTCCAGTGCTACACATGCGAGAAATACGGACATTACACTGCCGAATGTCGGAGCCACATCCAGTGCCATAACTGCAAGAAGTATGGTCACTATGCTGCGAATTGCCGGAGTAAGAAGAAAGTAGAGGAAGCAAACCTGGCTCAAACGGATGAGCACAAAGAGCCGACATTGCTATTGTCGCTCTGCACTGCAGACGAACCGACAATGGTTCTATTAAACGAGGAGAAAGTGTTTCGAGTGCATGGAGAAAGCAGAGCAGACTCAAGAGCGGATGGCGATCGGTATCTCGACAACGGAGCCAGCAACCACATGACGGTACGCACTCGATGTTTTACGAATTAAATAAGAATGTGCTTGGAAGAGTACGGTTCGGAGACGGCTCGACCATTCGGATAAAAGGGAGAGGCACGATCCCGATGCAAAGGCAAGGATGGAAGCGAGATTGTCGAATGTATACTACATTCCAAGTCTACGAAGCAACATTATAAGCCTTGGACAATTGATCAAGAAGGTTGTCGGATTGAACTCAAAGACACCTACCAAGATGTACGACCACACCGAACGACTACTAATGAAAGTACAGAGAACGGTAAATCGCCTGCATAAAATTCAAATTGAAGCATGCAGCCGAAGTGTATGAAGACTACAACCGATGATGCGGCTCGGCTATGGCACGCAAGATTCGGACATCTGAATTTCGAGTCTCAACACGATGGCGGAAAAGAGATGGTGGTCGGATTACCGACAATCGACCACCCGAGCAAGTCTCGCGAAGGTCATGCTCGTGGCGAAACAAACTCGTAGCGGTTTTCCACAGCAGACGAGTTTGAGCTTCGCAACCACTCGAATCGGTTCACGTGGATCATGCGGACCAATCACACCTCGCATGCATGCCGGGAATCAATACTTCATGTTGATCGTGGATGACTATTCAAGAGCCATGTGGGTGTACATGCAGAAGAGCAAAGATGAGGCAAAGACGAACTTTCAGAAGTTCGTAACTCTTGTCGAAAACGAAGTCGACAAAAAGGTGAAGTCGGTCAGGTCAGATCGAGGAGGAGAATTCCTCGCGAAAGAGTTCGACTCGATTTGTGAAGAGAAGGGTATTGCAAGACTCTTCACGGCCCGTATTCACCTCAACAAACGGAGTCGTAGAAAGAAGAAACCGGACCGTGGTCGAAACGGCACGAAGTCTGTTGAAGAGCCGATTCCTGCCCGGGAGACTTTGGGCAGAAGCAGTACGACATGCTGTCTATCTGCTAAATCGTGCGACCACGCGATCACTGGATGGAGTCACTCCATATGAACAGTGGTCGGGAAGAAAACCCAATGTCGAGCATCTAAGGGTCTTCGGATGCTTAGCCCATGTGAAGCCATCCACTTATCTCAAGAAGCTAGACGACCGGAGCCGACGGATGATCTATCTTGGCTCGGAACCAGGCACCAAGGCATACAGGTCCTATGATCCGGTAGAAGAGAAGATTCATGTGAGCAGAGACGTGGTCTTCGAAGAGAACAAACATTGGGAGTGGGAAGAACACGAGGACATTGAGAAAGACATGTCGAAGTGGGTAACCTTCGAAGTCGAAGCAGTCGATGCTGACAATACGGAAGAAGCTACGACCACATCTCAAAGCCAAAATTCGATCGGTCTTGATGATCGAAGTCTCACCTAATGAAGAAGAGTCGATGAAGAAGATTCGAACGATAGAATACCAAGATGAGAAGCATAAGTGAGATTTATGCACAAACCGAACCAAAGCGCAATCAAGAGCTACCGCTTTACACGATCGCAGAAGAACTGGAAGCTATGAAGAAGCAAAGGAGATGCATACCGAGAGCAGCTATACAGAAGAGCTGAAGTCAATTGAAGAGAATGACACATGGGAACTCACCGATTTGCCAAAGGGTCATCGAGCAATCGGTTTAAAGTGGATCTTCAAGGTAAAGAAGGATTCCAAGGAGAAGTCGAAACACAAAGCACGACTTGTGGCGAAAGGGTATGTTCAAAAACAAGGCATCGACTACGAAGAAGTCTTTGCCCCAAGAGCTCGTATGGAGACTATACGACTACTTCTTGCATTGGCGACAAACGGTGGATGGGAGATTCACCACATGGATGTGAAGACGGCGTTTTGAACGGAGACATTAAGGAGGAAGTTTATGTCTCTCAACCGCGGGTTTTCAATCCAAGGAGCAAGCCGAGAAAGTCTTGAAGCTGAACAAAGCTCTCTACGGACTTAAGCAAGCACCACGAGCATGGAATTTGAAGCTTGACAAAAGTCTAATAAACACTCGGGTTCGGAAGAAGCAACTCGAACATCTTTGTGTACACAAGGGAGATGCGAAGAACGATCGATCGTGGGCGTTTACGTGGACGACTTGATCATTACTGGATCGAGTTCGAAGGAGATTATGAGGTTTAAAGAAGAGATGAAGAGGCTGTTCAAAATGACCGATTTGGGACTTCTGTGCTACTACCTCGGCATTGAAGTAAATCAAACCGACAACGGTATAACACTTTGTCAGTCGGGATATGCTCGAAAGATTATGGAGAAGTCAGGTATGGAAGAGTGCAATCCATGTCAAACCCCAATGGAGAATCATCTGAAGTTAAGCAAGACAGGCCCAGGATCACCAGTTGATGCCATGACTTATAGAAGCATTGTCGGAAGTCTACGGTATCTGGTGCACACCCGACCAGACATCTCGTTTGCGGTCGGATACGTAAGTCGTTTCATGGAGAAACCGACTCAGGAGCATATGAATGCTGTGAAACACATCCCGAGATACATCAAAGGTACTTTGAATCTCGGATTCAGACAAGAGAGGAGGTGGAAAGTCGTTGCACCGACGGGCTACGATGATAGCGACATGGCGGGAGATGTCGACGATCGAAAGAGCACGGCAGGCATAATGTTTGTGCTTGGGAGAGTCCGATCAGTGGCAATCTCGAAGCAAAAGGTAGTTGCATTATCTTCGTGTGAAGCCGAGTACATCGCAGCAAGCGCAAAGATGCCAAGGAGTCCGCTCGCTCGATTGTTGAGTGAATTGTCGATGAAGAAATTCGAAGGTAACGCTCGTGGTTGATAACAAATCGCTATTTCATCGAGCAAGAATCCAGTTCTACATGATAGAAGCAAACACATAGACACAAGATATCATTATATCGTAGATTGTGTCAAGAGGGAAGATCGCTATCAACTATATCGAACCAAGAACGTAAAGCGGACATATTGACAAAGTCATTGGGCGGATAAAGTTCTCGGAGATGAGGAGAAAGATCGGCATGATTGAAGTCGAGAAACAAGATTAGGGAGAGAATGTTGTAAATAATCTTGTTTAGAAGTCGTACACAAGTTTTGGAAGTAATCGAATCCAAAACGAGTAAGAAATCAGAAGTCTAAAACCGAGTCCTAGATGAAGTCGTAACCGAGTCGAAGTCGTATAAGACTCGGAGTCGGAGTAGGTGTTGAGAACCCCGTGTTAAAGTAGGACAACCGGCTATAAAAAGAGGCTTAGAGCCATGTATTCGTTGTACCAAGCAATTGAGAAAATACCAAAAAGAGGGAAAAACCACAAAGCTTTGTGTTGTCGTGTGATTGTGCAAGACGTGGTCGGAAGGACTCACGATCATCGCAAGCGTGATCGGGAGGAGTTACGACCACGGCAAAGTTTCCAACAGGCGTGATCGAGAGGCGCTACGATCATGGAAAAGGTACAGTAATTCTTCGACTACGTTGAAGAAGGGCAGAACGTGGTCGTAAAGTATTCGATCACGTTGAGAAGGCTACAACTACGGTGAACGGTGATCGCCAAGATCACCGCGTGTTCGTAAGAGTTTACGATCACGGTATTTTCGAGAGCGGTGGAGGAAGACGCTACGATAAGGAGGAGTGGTCGTAATTGCTACAGTGTTTTTACGACTACGAAGAAAAGTTGATCGATAGAGTTTGAAGCGATCGGAACTGGTCAAAAGCATCCAGGACTGGTCGTACTCAATTCTATCTGGTCGTAAACGACTCTAACAAGTTGTGGAAGATCCTGGGAGGTCGTAAGACCTTACAACATAAGGGGCTAGCTGCAGCAGCTCCTGAGCTCCCAGCAATAGCTCGCTTCATGAATCGAAGTGATCGATGGATCGGTTGTGTGGAAGGAAGCTAGCATCACATCATGGAGGTGTACCTGTCGAGCACAATGGCAGGGCCCAAGCTTCTTGCAGGGCTCATCGACCCTCCTGATATTGGACTGCGCAACAAGATGCATACAAAGATGTTACGATCGAGCAACAGCCTGGTATAATATGATAGATTACATTAAACTGAGCAACGCTCAACAAATATTTGCTAATCCATAGATGATTGCGTTAAACTAAGAGCTTGCATGATTCGTTCAATAGAGTACCCAATGATGAGACCCAGGGTGCCAACAACACCTCCAATGGCGAGCCCTCCTACTGTCTGGCTCTGCATTTGCATATACCAACCCAACATTCATTCAGTTCTTTGCATCTCACTCGCGTAACGAAACAACAAGATAGCCTGAAATCTCTCCCTTTTGGATAGTAACAAGTACACACGACTGAGCCGACGATGACGATCATTAGGATAGCGGAGCCGAGAAACACCATCAGAAATGGTAGCTTTATGTATCTGATCATTGGAACGGTCCCGTACATGGGTGCATGATGCGTACATATCGATACTGTCTACATGTTGATAGCTTGTTTAGTTTAGAATGCTAGTATGTTACTATCGTCCTCTTCTCCTGCATGATGCGTACAATAATACATTCTTTGTTATAAATAATCTTAACTTAGAGTTCAAGATGTAGTAGAGTTTGTCTCCGTGTGTAACTTAAATTGAAGTTGTGTCCAACTTGAAGTCTGAATACGTATGCTAGTAGGAGATTATTAACCTATATATTGAGGAGGCTTGTAGCTAGTTTTGTAGGAAAAGCAAGAAAAAAGGGGAGCAAATAAGAGAATAGAGAAATTCAGAAATTCTCATGTATTCTCTCCGTTTATTTGTAGTGTGTACGTTTTCTCCTAGAAAAAAGTTTTAACATTCTTACTGTTCACAGTACACTCCTTAATTTTTGTTTAGTGTAGTGGTGTAGGTCAGTGAGTCTCCTAGCAGGTCCGTCATGGCGGTGTTCACGAGCGGGGCTAGCCTATGCTCCACGCCTCTGCATACCATACGTTTGTATGTGCTGAAAATGTTAAGCTTTTATTTTTTTTATTCTTCAATGATATGTGATAGTTTTGTTGTTTACAGTTACGATAATAAGTTTTAGTTTTTTACTAATCTTTTTTAGATTTTCGTTATGGGTCGGTCACTCCGAGCGTGTAATCAGGTTTGGTCCGAGCGAACCGGATGGACCACGGCCGACACATGTGCACTTGCCCTGAGCTCGTCCCCCGATTGGTTGCTTCTGCATGCATCGGAGACCGTGCCCGTTTGTCTGTATTCACGTACGGCCAACATTTATCCACTCCTCCCGGGTTCCATGCCATGACGTTGCCACCTCGATCGAGCGAACACCAGTATTCTAATCTCATCACTTGATTAGCGATGGTAATTAGCTGGACGTAGTTGGCGATTAGTATCTAGTACATGGCAAAGCTGTGCAAGTGCCAGGGTGAGCAGTAAGTAAAAGTTGCGACTTATGTAGACCTGCTGCTGTGTACATTGAGCTAGCTGCGCGTGTGCAGAGTAGCGCATGTGCGTATCGTACGCAGCACAGGTCTAGCGCAAATGGCCTCTAGCCTTTTCTTTTTTTTTACTGTTGTCTTATTTAAGTTACAACCATTTAAAATATATTGATTTTTTCTCTTATTCATTTACATTGTCCGTGATGATAATGTTTTTTCTTACTTTTATTTTTAATTAGATGAATAAAAATTAACAATTACTATAGTGTAAATTTAGCTAATTAAAAGCTAGCAGGTAATCTTAGAAACTTAAGATCTTCAAAGCGGAGCCTAGTACTGACTACGCCCATCTTGAATTGACTATGCCCATCTTTTGAACTGGTGAAGCGTATACCGTCGATCTCCCTGTCCAATCCTATTTCTTTTCGAATTTTTTTTAATTATAATTTTGTTCTTGTTTTCGACCCTTTAATTAATTTCATCATGAGAGTGCAAGTATAAATAAGGTGGTCATATAGGCGGCATCTTAGGCAGAAAACAAGAACAGGGTGGGAATTAGCAGGCACTAAAACACATCCCTTTTGTCCCAGCAAGAACAACTTTTGTTAGCACAATGGAGAGAGTGATGCTTCATTTGACAAAGCTGGTATAGCTAGTTTATGTATCATGGATGCCAAGCAATAAGCTAAGGTTGCTCGCTAGCTTGGTGCAAGTGGTGTCATGCCATGGACAGAGAGAGAGAGAGAGAGAACTCTGCGTACTTTCTCGCACCGAGCTAGCTATCGATGGAGATCGAGCGAGTGGCATAGTTCAACATTGTTTATGTCTTTTCCTACTCCTATTTGCTTTTACAGGACGGAGATGAAAGGAAGCAAAAAAGTTAGGAAGACCTTGGGTTTGAATGAACTTCTTTAGCTAGCTTCCTATCTAATCCTCTCAACATCTTTAAGAGAAGGAAAAGTATGCATGGTTTATATGACAAGTAGTATATATGTATATACCTACGGCAGATATCAAACACACTAATTTTTAGTTTTTCACTCCAACCTCTCTGTCCTTTTCATGTAGTTAAAAATAGGTGATGCCAAAGTTGTACCCATATATAAAAAATAAATCAAATTAAAGATTAGATATAGATGTAGACTTGAATTAATATTAGATAGGGGCAAATATTTGATTTGATTTTTTAGGTTATATATAATTTTCTCTCACCTAATATTAGCTATTTTGCTTTAAAATTCATAAACTTTTTTTTAAAAAAGAGGTGTATCAAAGCATACCCCAACGATTAAACCTATATATAGGACTTATCGACAAAAAAGAGAGATCGAGGGACACAAAATAAGAGCTAATATGTATATGATCACACATGACATGCCTTTGGCAACAGAGAGAAAAACTAGGAGTCTAGAGCAATACAATAATTAATTAACTCTCCTCTCGCAAAAAAGCTCGTTAAGACTTGAATCAAAATTGCTTCAATTATAATAGTTAATGGATTTAAAATTGAAATAGTTCTATTTTGAGGGGGGGGGGGGAAGGTTAACAAGGCTCTTCTCGATAGTGGCTCGCTATCTCAAATTTAAAATAACCACTTAAAAGATAAATAAAATGATTCTATGTTGAACAATGTTAATTTCAAAAAAAAGTTCAATAATAGCTCGTTAAGCTCGATACCTAGCCCTTGGAGCTGTCTGTATATGTGTATAAGTTGATGCAGACCCATTCCCTTTGATTTTGAGCTAAATCCCCCCAAAAATTTCCTCATCATCCAGATTGATTTGAACCCGACATACATGGCAGTGCATGTTTATATGCCTCTACCCAATATATATGCCGAGCTCAAGGAAGGCACACGTACTGTGCATGAGCTAATTAATTACGAGGTCGATCATTTTGTTTTCCTTTCAACTCTTGCACACGTAGTATATGTACCACCAGTAATTTCATGCACCTGGACACCGGCCAGCCTAGCTTATATAATTAATCAAACGATCAAGTCTCCCATACGTGTAGTCTCAAAAACAAAAAAAAAAGTCTCGCATACATGTCGTCCGAATGGACAATTATTAGTCTTTTATGGAGTATCCTGTTATGTCAAGGTAATAATGTTAATTTAGTTATGCTTAGGTTAAGGTTCACCTCTTGGAGACATGGTTAATGTCGCTGTTATCTTTCACCCGGCCCCGGTGGCCAACGCGCAGTCAAGACTGAGACACACGACTTGTTTACACTTGATTATTAATTTAAGCAGGGACGCCCATTTATACTATGGCCCATTCATATTAATTTTTAGTTTTGATTTATAAATAATAACAGTCTATAAAGAAGCTTATAGATAAGCACTTGCGTATAATTTTAACTGATATAAATAAAATCGTTGCAGTGTGTATTATCATTAACTAGTAAACCCCGCGATGAAAAGCTACTCTGTTTAAAAACTATATATTATAAAAAATATTTACTATAAAAAATAGTTTTCGAAAATCAATACGAACAAGCTAAGTCCACTGGGCGGGAAGAAAAGATGGCAACACGGGCCTGAGATCGAGCCGAAGGAAATCAGGTGGCAACAGTGCTCGTCAGTTCCTCGTCCTCGGCCCCCGAAGCTCACAGAATATACCAATCTGATCGCTCACGCATACAATAACGCAGCAATACTATAACTCTCTCTATATAAACTATACTCACAATAGTACACATCGCATTCTGAATTGAGACACATTTACATTGGTTAGTTGTTTAATTACCTAGCCTTCTATATCTAGCAATCCTAGCCAAAGCCAGCTGGATAGATCAGTAGTACTAGTACGAATCCCCAAATTATGAAATATATACGTAGATTAACCTCAAGTTGAGAGTGAAGGTAAATGATATTATTGTAATTGACCATTGGCCAATTTGTGGAGTTGGAATTTGAATTTTGCATCGTTTGTGTTTTCAGTGGGCTTTGTCAGAAAAACTAGGCCGGTTGTTGGTTTTCGCCGGTGTACTGCTGGCTGTTGCCAGTCAGACCATCGGGCGATATAAACGTAGTGGTCAGACCGTGGAGCGATATGACTGAAAGTTTAATAGTGGTTGCAATCTTCTAGAACATGTGTTTTGCACTGAACTTGACCAGTCTGATCGACCCCTGCTTGGTGGTCAGACCGACCCTGAATTAGTTCAGAGATTTTGGGAAATTGGTTTTTAGATTTATTGAATTATATTTGGTTAATGCATTTATATTGCATGAAGTATATTTTAGCTAACGTGAGCCAAGTTATGAAGAATTTATGCCCAAAAAATAATTTCTTTATCTTGGTATGTGCGGAAGCTTTTGAGTCAACTATGGTCAACAGTGAGGACCGAGACTATGCTCATAGAGGATCGGGGTCTAGAACGGTCAAGGATACCGGTAAGATAGTTGAGCTCAAGCATGGTATGATGAAGGTGAAAAATGTTGAAGGAAAGATTCGGCCGACAAATTGCACCAAGTGACTTGGTCGATTCAAGTGAGGTGTGATCCGGTGGAACCAGAACGAGAGAGACTTACATATGCGTGACAAGCCATTGGTACACATACACATGGAGAGCATGGTAATTGCTTACAAGGGAAGATGAAGACCTGGTCAAAGCGAGGGTATTTTGGTAATTTGCTAAATACCAAAAATTTCATTGAATCAAAACCACGATGCTTGGAAAAATGGTTTAGGTCAAGGAGATGTTAGGAACATCAAGTGGATCAAAAGCTAAAGACTTAGCGAATTCAGACTTATGTGCTTTGAAAAGCATATATGAGCTAAGTATGTGAGTAAAACCTATGTTATGTAGGGTTAACAGATTTCTCCAAATATGCTAGTGGATAATATCAATTAGGGTTAGATGTGGGCTGATTGCTTGAGTTGGGATGGAGACTTGCAGGCAAACCATCATAATCATCCAAGATTTCAACCTTGTGCTCTAGGGTTAGGGTTAGAGAAGAGTGAGTACTGTGGTGTGGTGTGTCTCTTGTCCTCCGGGTAGAGTAACTATAAAGCCTTCATCCTCAAGTAATCATAGATCAACTTTGTTCATACTCAAGGTCTCTCCTTATTTTCGTTGATTTACTCTTGTTCTTGTTGGTTTTGATCTCTTCTCTTTTCTTCTTGATTTTACTGCGTGTTAAAGGCATATAAATAATGAAGATGACTCATAGAGATTAAATCCTATCTACATAGGCATTGTTTTGCAAGATTTCAAAGTTTCCTGGTTTTGCTTGAATTTGACCTATTCTTGATGTTTCTTAATTCCAAGATTTTTTTTGCTTTGATTTTTTAGGAAATTTTGAGTGTCGTGATCTGTGAAAATACATCTAGAGCTATCTTGACCATTTTTAGCCCACGAGCAAGTCATATCCTGATTTTTTTTTAGTTTTTGCCTAGTTTTGATGCAATCTTGCTTATCTTTGGGAAAGGTAAGAACTTTGACAAGAATTCATGTGATCCTTGGATAAATATGTTTCTAAGACGCTAAGCAAGGTGTGTGCAAAGTTTTATCTTATTTGGCTATGGATTTTGGGAGTTGCAAGAAAAGCGGTTTGGACTCGGGCTGATTCAGACCGCAGCTTTGTGTCCAGTTAGACTGCCCGGCTTTGGTTCTTGAAGTCCAGGCTTCCAATTCTATTCTTATTAAACTCTGTAGCTATAGGAATGAAGAATTTAAGTATGCTTAAGAAAAATTCTGAGACACCATTCATCATCTAATTGCCATTACGGTTCTATATAAGTCGGTCAACATATGTATGGATCTTTACTAGCTTCCTGTGCATGGACACATGGTAGCTTAATTAATTAGCTGGAGGAGGGGGAGGGTGAGTCTATCTTGCATTTCCTTGCCTCTCCGGCGAGCAACAGTGCGCGGGGGATCCTGTTCCTCGTGCACATCACGTGCGCTTATGACCGCTCCTCCCGACGCTGTACGGCGATCAATGCATGCGTTTAAATTACAGGCCATGAACAGGCGATGCATATTGAAACGAAACCATCCAAGAACGAATGAATTGGTACCTAGAGAAACACGCACGCAGATAATATGCACAGCGCGCGCGAGAGAGAAGGCAGATTAGCTTGGGGTAGAGGGTCAGGAATGCAGGTGCAGGAAGGGGACCAAATTAATCGTACGTATCGGAGGAGCGGAGGGAGCCCCAGCCTTGCTAGCTCGCCACATGCCGGTGCTTAAGGGTGTATTTGGTTGCCTGAATCTTCTTCGTTCTGGTTGGGTGAATCCGTATAATCTGAGAAAGAGTCTGTTTGGTTGCCTGTATGAGTGGATGTAGCCTGCATGAGCGGATGCAAAAATACGCCCTCATCCTGGATGGGTAGATACGCTCAAAATGAGCTTCACTGGTCATCCCGGATGGGTTGATGCAGTGTATCTTATGCGGTCCCATATGTCAGCCTCTCAGGTTTGGTAGACTGCATCCGCTCATACAGGCAACCAAACAGCATCTCAGTTTTTTTGCATCCGCTCATGCAACCTTACCAAACATCTTCTTTTTCTGAAATACGATTCCACTCAATCTGCATCCACTCAGTCAGGATATACGATACAACCTTTATCAACAAAACAAACATACCCTAAAGAGTGAAACAGAGCCGGACACCATCACTTAATTTAAATAAGGTTCTACCTGCACAGTGCGGAGTACTAGTCATGTAGTATAGCGTCTCTGTAAACGGACGCACTCTTCTAGGCTCAGCGTAGAATAGTTTATTCTATATATAGATCACTCCACGTATATCTACTTCGTATGAAAATCAAGTTAACTAGTGAAGCGGTCAACCACCAATAAATATATGTTCTTTGTTAGTACTAGAATATTTCTTTTCTTATTTTATCCATAACTTTTGATTGGCAATCCCAATTCACGAATAATTTTTACCGGTAGCTTACCGACGACGAGAGAAATAGAATGATATAAACCTCGCCAATAAACGTATAAGGAGTAAACACGTAAGGAGCTTTTACGATTGCATATAAACTAATTTACTGTCAGATGAATACACTTTTATTGTACCGGCAATTTACTGGATGCGTTGTGCTATTTTTTTTCTTATTTTAACCACAACTTTTGATTGGTAGCTCCGATTTCATAAATAGTTTTTACTGATAGCTTAGTGATGACGAGAGGAACAGAATGATATAAATCTTGCCAATAAATGCATAAGGAGTAAATGCATAAGGAGCTTTTATGATCAAATACAAATCAATTTACTGCCAGATGAATAAACTTTTACTGTATTGATCAATTTATTAGACACGTTGTGTTTCTTTTCTTGTCTAACCATAACTTTTGATTGGTAGCTCCTATTCACAAACGGTTTTCACCAGTAGCTTTCTGACGATGAGAGGAACAATCATATAAGTTTTGCCAATAAATGCATAAGGAGTAAACGTATAAGGAATTTTTACGATCAGATACAAACCAATTTACTGCCAAATGAAAGGGATTTTATTGTATTGAGTAATTTACTAGACGTATTATTAAAGTTTACTACCACAACTAGCCATGTCGCATGGATACCACATTTACTCCAGATACATTCATATTTATAGCTAGATGAAAAATGGAACCATTTTGTGATGATGACAGTAAAAATAGATACCACATTTACATTCACATATATTCCCATTTATGGCCAAATGAAAAAAGAACCATTGTGTGATAACGGTAGTAAAGATAGATACCGCATTTACATCTATATACATTCACATTTATGGCTAGGTGAAAAAAAATAAAACTGCTATGTGATGGTGGCAGTAAAAATGGATAACACATTTACATTAAGATGCATTCCAATTTATGGTCAAATTAAAAAAGAACCATTGTATGATGATGACAGTAAAAATAAATACTACATTTACATCCACATACACTCACATGTATGGCCAAATGAAAAATATAACCGATGTGTGATGGCATCCAGATACATATTACTGCATAGCTCAGTGTGATTTCCATTTTTACTGCATTGCTAAAAGAGATTTACTGTCATCTCCATATGGGTTGATTGCGCCGTTACAAAAGATTTTTGTGATCTCAATGTGCATTCACCGAATCTATACAACAGATTTACTGTAACCTCCTTTTGTGTTTACAACACCGTTACAAAAGATTTATTGCGACCTCATTGTGCCTTCGTTATGTTTTTTTAATAAACCTATATAATAGATTACCGCAACCTTGTTGTGCTTTTAGTGTAGCACTACAAGAGATTTACTGCGATCTTCTTTTTCATTTACTATACCTTTACAAGACAGAAACTATCACGCTTAGTATTACTGCACTACTTATACCTTTATTGTGTCTTTAAAGGAGATTTACTGCCACGCTGAGCGCAGGGGATGCGAGAGAGAAACGTGAATTGATTGCAAACTTTGAACGACGATATCTCTTAAGCCAATTGTCCTATTTATAATCCGTTTGAAGCGTTTTGCTAGAAAAATATACCTAACAAAAAGAGATCCATAATGAACATGTTTTAACACTGCAAAAAACAATTACTGCATGGATTTGTTGTGTGTAAGATAATTATTATATTGTCTGAGCACGAAAAAGGTGAAGACATAGAGGTTGACACAGATGGGAGGTAATGGGTTTTCTTTGACTAGGCTTTAACCAAAGTAAGATATAGATTTTGATCCACCAAAGATGGTGGAGCGTATTCTTGCTGCTGAAGTTCTCTCGTTGAATAACTGGTAATATATAGGCAGGCCGAGGCAGGCACCACCGGCCGGATCGGACAACGCGCGCGGTCAAGCAAGCATCGATCGCTCAGCTGCTAGCCGCGCGCCCGCGGAGACATTTCAACGACACGACGCCACAAGCAGAAGCATGCCATATTTACTACTACTGGTCCTAGGTACCACGAGAACGCATCGTCATACTTGTCAAATGTCATGTGTGTACAAGTGTAAGCACGACGGCCGAAGAAAAGTAGCCACTGCTCCACCGAGAGCGCGAACCCAATCTTCCCAAGTGGTCACCCTACACCAATAAAACAACATATAAAAGACCAAAGCTAAGGCACCGTGAAGGCTCGGGGCCTCGGGCTATAGCCAAGAAGGCAAGAACACACGCACGCACGCACGCGAGGTACAGAAAAAAAAAAAGATAAGAGGGAGAGGAGGAGCTAGCTAGCCAGCGAGCAGCATGGCCGACCGCCACCAGCTGGGCGGCAGCCCGGACCCAGCCGACGCGTGGCGGCTGGGCACCGGGGATGCAACGGCGGCGGGGGAGGAGATCAAGGAGCAGGACCGGCTGCTGCCCATCGCCAACGTGGGCCGCATCATGAAGCAGATCCTGCCGCCCAACGCCAAGATCTCCAAGGAGGCTAAGGAGACCATGCAGGAATGCGTCTCCGAGTTCATCAGCTTCGTCACCGGCGAGGCCTCCGACAAGTGCCACAAGGAGAAGCGCAAGACGGTCAACGGCGACGACGTCTGCTGGGCCTTCGGTGCCCTCGGCTTCGACGACTACGTCGACCCCATGCGCAGGTACCTCCACATGTACCGCGAGCTCGAGGGCGACCGCGCCGCTGCCGCATCCTCTTCCCGCGGCGGCCCCGACCACCCCTCCACCTCTGGCGCCGGCGGCGGCGGCAGTGGCACCGGTCATTTCATGTTCAATGCCATGGAGAGTGATAACAACAGCTCGAAGCAGCTTTAATCAGGCATGAATCTTCTTATTGAAGAACTAGTCTTATTTCTATCTTTAGAGAGGTGATTAAGCTATATACACATATATATAGCTGCACTTAGTGGTATTTGCAGTATTAGGAGTAGCAAGCTAATGCGTAGTAGAGAAGCGGTTTTGCTTGTAATATGGGGTGTATTGGTGAGAAGGTGGGGATATCACGGTGGATGGTTGATGAGGCAGAGATTAAAGACCTAGGATGAAGATGACGACGGCGATGCGGCGGAGGATATTTGTGTAGCGTTTCTTCGCATTAAGACATGAGTTCAGTGTTTTTCAAGTTCAGTAAGATTCTAGATTTGCAAATTGATGTTTTGGTGCTCCTAGTCCTAGGCTCGTAGTAAGCAAGCTCATGCATATATGCTGAGGAAGTTTACTGAGTTTTGACTTTTGAGCAATTATGCTTGTTTCTGTAATTCGTAAGTTCATAATTTTTGCTCTAGTGCTGTGTATCTTGTATTGTCTTCATTACCTATAAATAGTGTTATTAATTTGATCAAAGTTACAATTCCAAAAATGGTCTATGCTTAATGTTTGATTTTGATCTACCTTTTTTGTAATTGTATTAGGAAAACGGTTCTATTCTACACTAAAAATAGAAGCACTCGATTGTATAGATTTTGCAGTTAATGAGGGGATGATTCCGGGTGTTTGTATCAATCCATTAGAGGCTACAAGTATTTTGTAGATGCATACGCAATTTAATTTTTAAAGGGGGCATATGGAAGCACCCTATTGTTAATTTGTTAGACCTACTTGTTTTTGCTTCATAGAGAAAACTGTCAGATTTTGAGTACTTACAATGTGCTGGTATTGTTATATCATGCAGTCTTGATTGTTCATAGGACACACAAATTGATGCTTCTTAATCACTGACATAATAAATGGCATGTTCTATGAAGTGGTTTCCAGAGAGTGAGTACCTCCAGTAATTTAGACCGATGCATCACGCATACACTATACATACATGACAAGCACTGCACATATGTCCCTTGTATGTGCAACATGTCATGCAGAAGAAATACATGATGCATGCGCTTCTCTGCTAAAACCTAAATAAAAGTGAGATTGGGTTATATATCTATGATTAGACGAAAGTTTAATACTGACTATCTTTAGTCCTGGAGCTTTGGCAGAAACTCTTTTGCAGGTCTGTGTAGACAATGTTCTTAGAAAAAACTGATACTGCATTCTGATTTCTGAGACTGCAGGGCCTTTTTCCTTCATTTATGCTCATTAATTAATTTCATATATGCACAGCATGGAAGCATGCCTGTAAATCAATAATGCATAATTGATAGTTTTTCCAAAGGAACAGCCCAAGCAGGAATTGACCTTTCAAAGGAGTTATTTTGGCACCCTCGTGGATAGTACGATAATAGCACATGCTTTTTTTGTTCAAATTATTGAATTCTGCTCCACAATGCTACCCATCAATGTACCATGTGCACAGAATCGGTTGTAGCGACTGTACCGAGAGTACTATATTATTTTTGTTGGTACACAACCCTGTAGTCAAAACACAAATCAACAATGCATGCCAACTTTTATTTCTCTCTCTTTCGGTAATTTGAGTGATACATGAGAGCCCTAATTTCATAATTTGGATCTTTACAGCATATAAATTACAAGTTCTGTCATAGCATAAACAGGTAATTTCAGCGGCTACCACGGCCATGCATGTAGATAAATAATAGATGATTTTATCTTTTCTTCAGGTAGAATATATGGAGTATTATTTTTGTTTACCTAGCAAGCTAGTGTATATCATTATTGACATGGATATATCTCATATATATTTTTGGCAAATAGACTAAACTGACGAAATGGAACTCAGATAATAGTCTCATATAATCATATTGCCTCGACTCTCATATTTGTTTTAACTTTTATTGTTGAGTAATATCTACATTTATGCTAGAAAGTGGCCTCCCACCTTGGCCTAGTTGGCCTATTGTACCAGGAGGTTTAATAATCATGCAGCCACGTGGCTGGCCCAAATGGGCTGTCACAAGGGAAAGGACGATATTACCCATGTGATTGTAGATCCAGATGGGAACATTTATAAGAAGTCTCCTTATGGCTATAAATATGTACCTAGGCACCATGAGTGGGGAGGAGCTCATTTTTACGATAGGTCTATGTAACACAGACTTTTATTTTCCATCTCTACAGTTTCTAAGGCTACAGACAACCCCTCTCTGGCCTCCCCGCAGCCCTATTATTCACTATTTGGTCTGTAACTACAACAGTTGGCG
This sequence comes from Dendrocalamus sinicus, assembly GCA_036346575.1. Taxonomy (NCBI): domain Eukaryota; kingdom Viridiplantae; phylum Streptophyta; class Magnoliopsida; order Poales; family Poaceae; genus Dendrocalamus; species Dendrocalamus sinicus. Next base: position 6,953,672 of record CM070643.1, read on the forward strand.
TCGTCCGTGGGATCGGCATAGAAGCGATGAGCCGAGAAAAGAGTGTTTGGGCGTAATGGCACCAAAAAAAGCGACAACGTTGACTCCTAAGCAGAAGAGGAGCACCGCCACTGAGACCGCTGCAGCGAGGGCAAGGGAGCCGGCCCGCGAAGGTTCCTCGTCCCAATGGCAGCAACATACCGGTGAGGCGGCATCTTGACCTGTGACAGGTAATGAGGGTGGCTCTTCAGTAGCTGCGCCAACGATGGAGCGGGAAGCACCGCTAATGGAGGACCTGACTGTGGTGGCCAACAAAAACATCAAGGTACGCATCGCTCAAGCAGTGGTCTTCGCCAGCATCGACCCATCACTGCCACTACGCAGGGAGTGGGGGCCGTCCTTCCTCCAGCGTCGAGCACGGGAGAAAGCCCCCTTGAGGCGATCCTCGGAATGCGGCATCGAGAGATGGTGACCTACGCGCAAAGCCATGTGCGAGTTGCAGGAGAGTTAGAGTCAGCCAATGCTCACCGTGATAGTGGTGAAGGCGGCCGGAGAAGGGACCGGAAGCCACGAGACCAATGCGACAGGCCCCAATGCCTCTCGGCGCTGCGGGTGGACCCTGAATCCTCCCTCTATGCATCAAGTGGACGTGCGCCATACTGTAACTGGCATGACAGCTCGTGTCACATGGCCGAAAGACCAAGTGTTTCCACATGTCACCTGGTCTCGAGGATCGCGCAAGCAAATGTGCTCAACGAAAGTTTGGTGGGAATTCCAACAGGCTATGATTCATTGGACTGAAGGGACGGAGGGACCAAGTAACATCGACCATAGTCTCAGCCCACAGAAATCGATGCCCTTCAATCATGAGAGGCTACTATTAGGGGAGTGGCCCTGTACCAGGAGGCCCAATAATCGTGCTGCCATGTGTCTGGCCTAAGAGGGCTATCACAAGGGAAAGGACGATATTGCCCCTATGATTGTAGTCTCGGATAGGGGTATTTATGTGAGAAGTCTTCTCATGTCTATAAATATGTACATAGGCACCATGAGAGGGACGTGCTCATTTTTTAGGACAGGTCTATATAACAAAAACTTGGCATAGGGGACAGACCGTGTGCGAGCCCAACTCCTCCTACCACTAACTTCATCGATGCTATTATGAAGGGTTGGGGACGAACCACGCACAGGCCTGCCTCACCCTACCACCGACTTCACTAACGCTTGTGCAAAGCGTGGAGGATGGACCGCGTGCGAGCCTAACCCCTCCTACTGCCTACTACATCAATGCTCATGTGAAGGGTAGGGGACAGACCGCGTGCGAGCCTAACTCCTCCTACTGCCGACTTCGTTGATGCTCATACGAAGGGCGGGGGACAGATCATGCGCGAGCCTAACTAAGCCTATCATCAACTTTGTTGATGCTCATGCGATACTTTGTTGATGCTCGTGCGAAGGGTGGGGGACAAAGCACATGCGAGCCTACCACGCCCTACCCGCCGACTTCACTGACTACTGGCAATTATGTTGACGCTCATGTGAAGGGTGGGGGACAGACCGCAGGCGAGCCCAACTCCTCCTACCACAAACTTTGTTGATGTTGTGCGAATGGTGAGAAGCACTTACATATAAGCCTAGGAGTTCCAATGGTAGCACCCCCGGTTAACCGTTTTGCGTGAAGCGAGGATGCAAGTGCAAGCGGGTTGCTACGTGTGCGTGGCCTATCCAGAATGGTGTTAGGCCTAAGCCAGTTTGGACCCTAGGGTGTTACAAATGGTATCAGAGCCGACCCTCGCGGTTATACAGGCGCGTATGGGTCAGGGGCTTGGGCATATGACGCATGGCGCGTGTGGGCCCGGAGTGGACACACGGCATGGTATATGTGCCAAGAGGGGAGGTCCTTGTCATTTTCCCCAGTGTGGGTATGTTGGGCCGACGATGACGTCGGGTCCTTTGAGGGGGGTGTATGTGACACCTCGGCCCCTGTAAAATTAGGCTCATGATGGCCCATATGTGTGTGCACATGAGGGTATGGGTTAATCCCACATTGCTAGTTTACCTTGAGAAGCACTAACATGTACTAAGCCAAGGATTCCAATGGTAGTAACCCTCGGTTAACCGTTTTGCGCGAAGCGAGGACAAAAGTGCAGGTAGGTTGCTACGTGTGCGCAGAATGGGGTTAGATCTAAACCAGTTTGGACCCTAGGGTGTTACAAGCTCATTGGCCATGGCTACAAGCTTAGCTGGCTAGCAGAGTAGCAGTGCCAAAATTTTATTCTTCTACAGTTCTACACATAACATAGTACTGACATACCATCAACTTGCATATACATATACGTACAGTACTATTTTGTGTATGTCTAACTATATTTAGGTGGACAGGTACGTGTTCTGGACTTTTAACTAGTGCGATGAGTATATATAGCGACGTATATATATGGCCTGTTTGGCGTCGAAATGTGTAGATATGCTAGCGTTGATCTGTTACTATTGGTGCTCTAGCGCGTACCTACTCCAAACGGCTGTCAGACGAAGATACGTACTGTATACCCACCGCAACTCTTTTATCAGATATATATTGCCCGACAAGAGCATCTGCATATATTTGCAGTATGCAAGCAGAATCTATCATGGTCGTGTTTGATAAATTTATTTTATATGAGATTTCATTTATCTGGGTTACAGAACTATTGTGATCAGTCGATCTAAACAATCCGCAAACGTAAACTATACTGGCTATCTCTTACTATCACGACGTTAACATACGCCGTAAGTTCACAATGAAATGTGTTAAAATTTGTACAATTTTTTGGCCTATATATGTGTGCATTCCTACCCCGTGCAATTGGCGAAGCCTCATTGACACAAGGCACACGCTCGATCAAAATTCAAAAACTTGGATGTCAAGAATCACTCCGTAGCTCATTCTTCTTAATGAAAAGGCGCGCAGTGCTTCTGCGCGTTCTCTAAAAAAAAAAATCCCTCCGTAGCCATTTTGCTTAAGATCTACATGCACGTACGCTACACTTTAGCTGAAAATGTTCGAAAAAACTTCTTTCGCAAACAAGTTGGATATTTATAATTAACAGTTTTGCTATTACACAGGCGACTAAATTTTTTTTTTATGTTTCAGTCACCTAAAATTGCACTCTCAATGAACTAAAATTATAGCCCCACTAAAAAAACAGCTACAACTTTAGATGATTTAGAGTGCAACTTCAGGTGACCTGAAATTGTACTCTCAATCAACTAAAATTGCAGTCCCCCTTCAAAAAAACATGTGCAACTTTAGGTGACTAAAAGATAAAAAAATTTCAGTCGCTTGTGCAATAGTGTATCCCTATAATTAAATAGGAGAATAAATGCTACGCCGCACAATTTTGTTAAAAAGAAAAAGAAAAAGAATCATCCTTCCGCAAATCGAGCTCCTTCCGCAGGCAGACTACGAGGACGTCCGGCCATGGCAATCTGTAAGTTCACTTTTCCGTTGCCGTTGATTGATCTTGGTATCTGACCACGTAGATCAATCAGCTTATATATATAGCTCGTTGTAAGGAATATCACAGACATCATACCTTATCCATCCAAGAGATGAGTGAGAATTTCAATTTCTCTGGTTTTGGTCAATTGGGGCGCCTCCAACTCCAAAGCTAGCCTCCCTAGGGCATCAGCCTCGACCTCGAGAGATGTCGACGGGTGCGTGAACGGCAAGACAACCTTCTGCCGATCGCCCATGTTGGGTGGGCGGATCATGAAGGACGGGCTCACGCCGCAGGCCAAGATATCGAAGGGCTCGAAGCGCGCCAAGGAGACCGCGCGTCCAGGAGTGCGCCACGGAGTTCATCAGCTTCGTCACCGGCGAGGCCTCCGAGTGGTGCCGCCGGGAACGGCGCAAGACGGTCAACGGCGACTACATTTGCCACTCCAAGCGGACCCTCGGCCTCGACCCAGGGGCGAAACTAGAACAAAAATAACCGGAGTTCACCACTTCATCATATATATAATAATATATATAATTTTCAATCAATATTATGCCTAATAGTAATATGTCTGATAATTTTTAGCATCAATACTTCAATATGATCGATAGCAGTATATGATAATAAAGAAGTAACGATGGAAATACTTACCAAAATAAATAAACCTAATAATAATATTGGTTAGTTGCAGCAAACTGAATTAAATAAGTACGAAATCACATACAAAAAGTTGTTCAGCATTAGTAAAATACATCATCCGATCTCATTGGCCTATAAAAAAGAAAAAGTTTTTAAGTAAAAAAAAGAATGATCAAATATAAGTAAAAATATTACTTTTTAATATTTGTGTTCTTTCAAATTCATAAAGCGATGAACCACAATATCATTGGTAATTTTCTGTAATTTTTATTTTTTTCCACATAACAAATAAGTCTATCATTTATGGAATAATCATCAAATAATTGAAAAGGTCAATTAGATATTTGTATGTTCAACAATTCAAGATGGCAACAAGGGCCAAGCGGCACTGTAGCCAGATGGCAAACGAGGGCCACCGGTGGCATCGATTTCTCACGTTTTCTTGTGAATATTTGCTGCCTGATTGGGTGTGGCTGTAGCGGGCGTGATGCACATCTTCTGTATGACTTTATGAGATGAACAGGTGTAGAGGGTTGTGCGAAGTGACATGCTTCAGGATTGATCAAATAGACACCATGACCTATTGCGATCCTCTCTCTTGGGATGGGTGTTGCGGTGACCTCGTGTGTTGCGGGACAGTGAAGACTCCTCATGAACTACTGCTAGCTACTAAAAATTTAGGTTGCTAGTAATATTCCTTTTGTTTGGCTTCAAAAATTACTGGGTGCACTAAGTTTAGATTAGGGGGTTTACGTATGGAATAGAGATATTAATACCTGTAGAAAAAAAATTTGGATCTGGTGTCCTGTGACACTGGGCCCAACCAAATAGCTCTCGACCAGTACGCCGACGCGATATACAGGTACCTGCAAAGGTACCGCGCGCGAGAGCGAGGAGCTCGCTGCGTCGCTGCACAACGGCAGCAGGGCCATCTAGATCGACGTCAGGGCTGAACTCTCCATCTTTAGGGGCAGGAACGAGCAAGTCAGAAATTAACCGTACGTTCTTGCACAGAGCTCTCTCATCTGACGTTGAGATTGCAATAATCCCTATATAAACACGTCATGGTTGTATTTCTTGTGGTTGTTGCCTTCGTTGGTGATGTGAACTAGCTTTGTAGTTTATGCAAGTATGAGTTCGTGAGTGAGTTCTACGCCCCATATGTACCAAAGTTGTACCACCCTCATTGTTTGTTGAATGCAATAGATGTGTACTTGAAAACATTTCAATTTGTTTGGCGCCTGTTATGAATAGCGCTTGTATTCATATGAGGTCAATGGGCCAATATATATATACACAAAGTACAGGTGGTAAATATGCAAAGAACCCCTCATAACAATGGGGAATAACAAACTATACATATATCTCTAACACCCCCCCTCAAACTCATGGTGGATCAACAACACTGAGTTTGGAGAGGTAGAAGCTGTCTTTGTCTTGCGCGAGTCAGGCCTTCGTGAAGAAATCCGCTATCCAAGCTCAAGGCACATACTGAAGAGTAATCACCTGATCATGCACACAAGTCCTCATGAAAGAAGCATCAACACCAATATGCTTGGTGAGCTCATGCTTCACAGGATCACGAGCAATACTGATAGCACCTGTACTGTCTGACAAGAGAGAGGTCGGTGTAGTGACAAACACCAAAATCCTCAAGTAACCACCGTAGCCAAGTAATCTCTGCTGTCAAGAGAGCCATGGCTCGCAACTCAGCCTCTGCACTCGAACGGGACACTGCAATCTGTTTCTTCGTCTTCCGTGCAATAAGAGAACCCCAAGAAAAACACGAAGCGAGAGATAGACCGACGATCGAGGGATCGCTGGCCCAAGTAGCATCCGAATAGGCACGAAGTCGTAACGAGTGTAACGTGGAAAGAAGAGACGGCGAGAGATAGTCCCGAAGGTATCGCAGAACTCAAGAATGTGGTGTAGTGAACCTGAGTGGGAGCTGAAACAAACCGACTCGAATATGAACCGGATAAGTGATATCCGGACGAGTAATGACAAGGTAGACAAGACTCCCAACAAGATGACGATAGCAAGTCGGATCAGAAAGAGGCTCGCCATCAGAGAGTCTGAGGTGAACATTGAGCTCCATGGGAGTCTCAACAGTACGCTGATCAGTGAGAGAGGCGCGATCAAGAAGATCCTGAATATATTTCTCTTGGGACATAAAGAAACCATCTGAAGTGGAAGTAACCTCAATCCCAAGGAAGTAACGAAGAGGACCAAGATCCGACATAAGGAACTGCTCACTAAGACGAGCCTTGACAAAGGCAATGTACTCAGAATCATCTCCCATAATGATCATATCATCAACATACAGGAGAAGAAGAGTCCGACCACGAGACGAAGTGTGGACAAAGAGCGCAGGATCATGATCACTAACTGAAAAATCAGCAGCAGTGACCACAGAGGAGAAGCGCTCAAACCAAGCACAAGGGGCTTGCTTAAGGCCATAGAGAGAGCGACGAAGGCGACAGACCATGCCCTCTGGAACAGAATACCCAGGTGGCGGATGCATGTAGACCGCCTCACGCAACTCGCCATTAAGAAAGGCATTCTTGACATCAAGCTGAGAAACAGACCAGTGGCGAACAGACGCCACCGAAAGAAGAGTGCGAACAGTGGTCATGTGGGCCACAGGAGCAAAAGTCTCGTCGTAGTCAACACCATGCTTCTGCTGGAAACCACGAGCAACAAGACGCGCCTTATAGCGCTCAAGAGAGCCATCAGAGCGAGTCTTAATCTTATAGACCCACTTACATGTGATGGGATGAGAATGAGATGGAAAAGGAACAAGATCCCAAGTACCAGTACGCTCGAGGGCAGCAATCTCCTCGGCCATGGCAAGCTGCCACTTAGGGTGAGTAACAGCATCCTGGTAGGAGACAGGCTCACGAGTAGCTGCGCCAGCAAAAGCAAAACGAGCAGGAGGCCGAATCGACTGGCGATCGCGGAGAGCGTAGCGAGGAGAAGATGACCCATCAGGGGAAGATGGAGCATCAGAAGAAGATGGCTCATCTGGAAGATCCTCAATACGAGGTCGACGAGTATAGAAGATAAGGGGAGAAGGTACTGTAGTGGGAGGAGCCTGCGGAGTCGTAGGAGACGACACAGGCGGCGGAGTCGTAGGAGACAACACAGGCGGCGACAACGGCGGAGAGGCCACAGGGGGAATATGTGGAGACTCAGTGGGACAGGTGGACGGGGGCAAAACAGATATAGGTGTATCTGGAAAGGTCAAGAAAGACAGAGACTCCACAGAGGAAGCCGAAGGAGAGGCAGGACGTGGGTAGAATGGACGAGACTCGTCGAAAGTCACATCCCGGGAAACCCGCATCCGACGACCAACAGGATCCCAGCACCGATAGCCCTTGTGCTCGCATCAGATCCCGTAAAGACACACTCAACAGATCGAGCGGTCGGTTTGGTGCGTTCTCGAGGCGAGGAGAACGTAGCAAACGCAGCCAAACAGATGAAGGGTAGAGTAGTCGAAGAAGACCACGAGACGCTCAACAGGATCGCCCCGAAGAGCAGAAGAGGGCTGGATGTTGACTAGATAGGTGGCGATGGAAACGACCTCGGCCCAAAAGTGAGGTGGAATAGAGGCGGCGATCATCAGAGCATGAGCCGTCTCAAGGAGGTAACGATGCTTGCGCCAGCGACACCATTCGAGCATGAGCACCGGGACAAGAGAGGCGAGCGAGAGTGCCCGCTCGGCAAGGAAGGCGCGCAGTAACGAGAGAGGTACTCGCCACAGAATCGGCACGAAAGACACGAATAGGAGTGGAGAGCGTGTGTGAATCATAGTGGCAAATTGTTTATAGATAGACAAGGCCTCACTACGAGAAGACATGAAATATATCCAAGTATGGCGAGAAAATCATCTATAAAAATGATATAATATCGATGACCCTTTCAAACGAAGGAGCCGGACCCCAAGCATCTGAATGAACAAGATCAAAAGGGCGCTGAGACACAGACTCACTATGAGGATAAGGAAGCTGAATCTGTTTACCTAACTTACAGCCCTGACAATGTAAAGACACGTCTCCTGAGACAGACCCCAGAAGACCACGACGAACTAAGGACGACAGACGAGATCCACACAGATGACCAAGACGGTGATGCCACTGTTGGAAAGAGCCGATGAAGCGAAGTGAAGCGGAGAGACTGGCGGCGGTGGTGGCAGCGGAAGGAAGATGAAGCCAGTCAAGCTCCCAGAGACGCTGTGAGTCACGGCGCCGAGGGCCAGAACCAACCAGGGCTCCCGTGTGGCAGTCCTGAACACAGCAAGAGTCAGAGTCGAGAATAACCTGATAACCAAGGTCAGTAATCTGCCCAGCAGAAAGAAGCTGCATAGTAAGGTGAGGAACATGAGCAACAGAAGGAACATGAAAGGATGAGTTGCTAAGAGATCCTCTACCAGAGACAGAAAGAGATGTACCATCAGTAGTAAGAACACTGATAGGAGAATCAAGAGGAGTAATAAAAGACAGAGTGGAAGGATCAGGAGTCATGTGAAAAGATGCTCCAGAATCAAGAATCCACGGGGAGGTACCTGACTGTGTAGGGGTGGTTTCTCGGTGCGAAGAGTCGTGAGCGTAACTTGTCGAGGAGAACTCGAAGCGCAAGCGGCGCCGAAGTCCGCTATCTCCTGCTCGGTGAGAGAAGCTGCTGAAGAAGTCGATGCAGACGTCGTCGTAGAAGCACTAGTGCCAGTAGAAGAACGGCGTGAAAGATGCCGCTTCTTCTTGTAGCACTGGGACTCAGTGTGGCCATCCTTGTCGCAGTAGGAACAGTGAGGACGGACACCTCCAGACGGAGGACGGCCACCACCACCGTGGTAGCTATTGGAGGAGGCGGTGTAGCAGCGGACGAGCGGCGAGCACGAGGGAGTGGCATCGGACAAAGCACCACTCAAACGAGTCTCCTCTGCGCGTATCTCGGTAAGAGCCTCCAGGAGAGTGACACGAGGGTGGCGTGCAAGGAGCTGGGCACGCCTTTGCTCGAACTCAGGACGAAGGCGAGTAAGGAACTCGTAAACCCGCTGAAACTCCAGGTCAGCACGTACATCCAGGCAGCACGGACAGGTACGACAGCCAGCAGTGCGAAGTGAGTCCAACTGACGCCGCATGCGAGAACTCGAGCGTAAAGCGTCAACGAAGAGCATCACCTGCTGAAGAGAGTGCTCTGGCGGACCACGGACAGTGCAGGGCATCACCGGAGGGCTCGAGCGCCGACGAAGATGAGTCCACATCCGAAAGCCGGGGAGTCCCACAACCTCGCAGAAATCGAGGTGGACATCGGCGATGAAGACAAGAAGCGGCTCGGCGTCGTCATCGTACCACCGAGTGTAGGTGGTCAGACGATCCTTGTAGGAATCGAGCCTCCGGTAGGTAGAGGCAGCATCATCATCGATAAGGCGGCGGCCTCGGCGGCAGACCTTATCGATTGTCGAGGGCAATGCAACAGCGAGGCCGTCGGAGGAATAGGGCAAGGCGGCGGTGACATCGCCGAGAGGACGCCCAGAGACGAAGACCACGCATGTGGATGCGCATGTGAGACACGAAGTCGGTGTAATTAACACCATCAAAAATCACCGGCAGCGAGGAGGGAAGCGGTGCCCATTGGTAGGCGGCGCTGACGGCGCGGCGACAACAACGAAGTCTAACAGCGGCGCTGGACGGCGCGCGGTTAGAACGACGTTTTTTTTTGCTTTTTTTTAAATATCCGGTCAAACTGACCGGCCGACCGACCGAAGTGCCTACAAACCGACCGAGGCAAGAGACGGGCCTCGGCCGGAGGTGGAACGACGGCCGGCGGGCGGAATAAATGATCGACGGCGGCGGCTCTGCGGCGACCAGGCGGCGGGCGGGCGGCCTACCTCGGCGGCCTCACGGGAGGATCGGCGGCGCGACGGCGGCACCGAGTCGGCGCGGAGGCGGAGGGCCGAGGCCGCCCGAATCCGCGGCGGCTCGGGAAGTCGGCCGGAGGCGGCGGGCGCCAAATCTGGCCGTGGCTCGGGAAGGCGGGAGGCGGCGGAGGCGAGTCGGGCAGGCCGACGGCGGCAGGGGAGTCACCGGGCCGACAGCGGGCAGGGGAGTCGACGGCGGCGACGACGACGGGGGAGTCGGCGGGGCCAACGGGGGAGTCGACGGCGGCGGCGGCGAGGCGACAAGCGGAGCGACGGGAAACCCTAGGTACGCTCTGATACCATGTTATGAATAGCGCTTGTATTCATATGAGGCCAATGGGCCAATATATATACACAAAGTACAGGTGGTAAATATGCAAAGAACCCCTCATAACAATGGGGAATAACAAACTATACATATATCTCTAACAGCGCCCACTTAATACACTGGTTTAGGCTTCTGCTTTTAGCTTCTAATTCCTTAATTTTGTTTCTTTTCTAGCTTTCGGTTTTTTGGGCTTTTTTGCCTTTTTTCTGTATTCCTTTTGCATTGTCTGTGATAGAATAATTTGTTCTTTCCGTTTTATTTTTTAAAAATTTAAATACACTGAAAAAACTACCCATAATTACAGTAAAAAAAGCATCAAACAGTGAAAAAAGCCAAATGCTATCAATTTAAGCCAAATAAGCACAAGACACCTTTTCTGTTCCATTATAATTGATTTTAGCCTTTCAAATTGCACAATGAAGCACACACTTTATACCTAACAATTGTTTGAAGCATCCTGTCTACATGGCACATAGCGCATTCCTTAGAAAAAAAACAACTGTTTTAATTTGCTGGCAATATGTATAGTTTGTTTCAAATATCATGGATGGCTACATGGGCTTATTTTCTAGAGTTATTGAAGAGTTTGCTAGTAGAATGGTTTAATTTATTGTAGAGCAAACCGATCAATTCGACCCTAAATTGTAAGTAGTGGACAGCAGGACTCGGTTTCCCAAAATCGCCTGCACCTGGAACGAATAGGATGTGCTATAAGCTACAATACTGTTGTTACTGCAAGCAAAATCACTAAAAGATTCGAAACAAAAATCTTAAGATCAAGAATCTTCAAAATTAGGCCAAAACCAATCAAAACCGAATAACTACAAAATTCTTCAAGACTTAGTGCTTAGATGGATGTGATTTGATCTTCATGAGTTATCTCCATCACTTACATGCTTATGCAATATAGTAAGATTAAGAAGGGGAGAGAAGGGATCAAAACTAACTAGAACAAGAACAAATAAGCCAAAATAAGGAGACTATGAGTGATGAATAAAGTTAATATATTGCTTCTTGAGAATAAGTATTTTATAGTCACTACACCTGGAGGACAAGAGAGCACACCACGACACTCACTCTTTCTCTAGTATAACCCTAGAATACAAGGCTGGAATGAGCTATGGTTGGATGGTTAGTATGCAAGCCTCTATCCTAACCCGTTAAATAGATAAGACAACCAGTCCACATCTAACCATAATGGATACTATCCACTAGCACATTGGAGGGAAACTCGTTAACGTCACACAATACGGGTTTTACATACAAACTCATGCACGCTTTTCAAACCACATGAGCCTGAATCTGCTAAGTTTTTAGCCTTTGATCCATTTGATATTCTCGGCATCTCCTTAACCTAATATGCTTTTCCTAAGCGTCGCTCAAGCGCTGTGGTTTTGATCCAACACAGTTTTCGTATTTGGAAAATTACTAAAATACCCTCGCTTTGACTTGGTCTTCAGCTTCCATTACAAGTTATCACCATGCTCGCCACCTATAGGTGCGCCAATGGCTTCCTATGCATCGGTAAGTCACTTCCGTTTTTGTTCCAACAGACCACACCACTTGGTGCAACCCATCACTCGAACCTTCCCTCGCACATTTTCTGCCTTCCTTATGCCATGCTTGAGCTCAACCATATCACCTGGCATCCTTGACCGTTCTGGCCTCAGCTCCTCCATGAGTGTAGTTCCGATCCTCTCCATTGAACATCGTTGACTTCAAAGTTTTCCTGCACATCCAAATATAAAGATACTATTTTCAAGCACAAGTTCTTCATAACTTCACATACGTTAATCAGAATATGTTTCATACACCATAAATGCACTGACCAATCATAATTGAAATCATCCAAAAACTAATTTCCCTAAATCACAGAACCAAACTTCAGGGCCAGTCTGGCTGCCAATCAGAGGCCGGTCAGACCAGTTGAACATAGTGCAAACACGATATTCTGAAAAATTGCAACTACCAATAAAACACTAGCCATACCGGATGACGGTCCAACCGTTGTGCTCATACCACCCAAACGGTCTGACCGGCAACATACCGGCAGTCATGACCTCGTGCCCAAGATCGTTGTCACGGCGCACGCCTACGGCAGCCGCGACAGCAGCTACACCTTCTCTTCCTTCTGGATGTGCACCGGCAAGTCATACAGGCGAGCCCAAGGCTCATTTGATGGTGTTGTACCTGATGTGAAAATCAGATAAGGTGAATGATGCCTTCAAATTTAACCACCTCAAATAGTATTCCAAAACTTCCACTCCGCTAGCTATTAGAAGCTAGGAAGATCATATTTGCCAACCAACAAAGACTCACAAAAATGCAGAAGCAAATGGAGTTCAACTCCTCAGGGCCGGTCTGACTGCTACATGGAACTAGTTGGACCAGTAGAGCAGTCTAACCGGACTCTGGTTGGACTGCAGGCCTGGGGGCGGTCTAACTGCACCCCTGGTATCAGAACTGAAAATCAGCCTGAGCAACAAAAGGTACAATCTTCAAAATACATCTCCAAATGATATAAAACTTTGCACATATCTTACCGAGGATCTTAGAAACCTAATCCATCTAAAGATCGCATGGATCTTGGTTAAAATTTTAACTTTTCTCAAGACAAGCAAGATTGTACCAGAATCGGACAAAACTCAAGAACTTAATATATGACTTGCTCATAGGTTAAGTATGACCAAAATTTCTCTAGATGAATTCGTATATGTCATAACAAGCAAAAGCACCCAATGATTTGAGGCCAAAATCTAAGGAACAAGATATCACTAAAAGAGCTCCAAATCGAACCAAATCAGGCAACCTTCACAATCTTTCTATAGTCGGTCCCTAGATGGATGCAATATGATCCTTATTAGACATCTCCATTACTTACACATCTTTAGAACCTAGCAAGATCAAGAGGGAAAGAGTGAGGGCAAAACATTAAACAAAATAAGTGCAAAATCAACAAGATCAAGAACACATTATGTATGATGAACAAAATTGACCTATTACAGCTTAGATGTGGGTTTTATAGTCACTCCACCATAGAGGATAGAGCTCACTCTCCCAAGAGTGCTCATCCAAAACTTCCCCTCAAAGGAAACCTCTCTCGAAGCCTAAAGAATGGATGATTGGTTAGCCTTTTCTCCATACATGCCACCAATCCATCCCACTCATATAGATGGTGCAACTAGCCCATATCTAACTATAATAGATACTATTATTAGCACAACTGGGAAAACCTATTAACCTCCCACACACCGGGTTTTACATTCACGTAAGACTTATGCACATTTCTCAAAACACATAAGCTCAAACCCACTATGGAACAAGCTTCTATCCACTTGGCCACTTCAGTGTCTTATTGACCTAAAGCGCTCTCCCAACACCCTCTAAGCACCACGATTTTTTCCCATCGTTATTTTTGGTATTTTGACTTCCCTGCCAAAACATCCCCGCTTTGACAATGGACTTCACATCTTTCCCGAACCTAATTTATGGTCATCTCCTCATTTACAGGCAATCTTCATGCTTGCAACATGTAGGTTCACCAATGGCTCATGCATTAGTAAATCTCTCCATATCTGTTCCCCACCAAGTTTTACTTACGCCAAATGCACCATTCGATGAACCATTATTCGAACCTTCCTTTCAATATTCTTTTCCTTCCCTGTGCCTTGCTTAAGCCTAACCATCCCACATGGCTTCCTTGATCATAAATCAGCTCATCCCCAAGCCTATTTTCGATTTATGCCATCTACCATGGTTATTTCAAAGCTTCCCTGCACATCAAAGTCCAAGAAATCATTTTTGGGCACGAGTTTTTTATGACTTGACCCAAGTTAGCCTAAACATGCTTCATGCACCATGAATGCAGTGACCTGACTTCAAAGCTCAACCATGACCATTTAACTTAGGACAATTTGAGCAATACAGGTTTTCATGATAAAGAATTTGTTGAATAGATTCCTGAGATGAATTAATCCTAGCTTGTAACAAATCACAATTAGAACAAGCTTTAGAAGAGTTAAACTTGAGCTTTTCAATTTCATCATTAGCAAGTTTTAATTTTTCATCACAAGAGTTATGTGCCAATCTTAATTCATCAAATCTAGTAGTTACATTCCTAAGTTGAACCAAGTTTGACGCATTAATTGATCTACCAATCTCCAACTCATAATGTAAAACTTGACAAGACTCACATGATTCATCATTAAGAATATAAGCTCTAAGCCTTTTAATATCAGAATTCAAATTCTCAGTAATAAAATTATTTTCTTTTTAAATTTTTTATTCTTTTTAATTCAATGGCAAATTTAATCAAACTATCTTCAGGCTCATCATACGACGGTCTTACCTCATCGGGATTATAGTCATCATCGTAATTGCTTGCCATAAAGCATATGCCCGTGAAGTTGTTGTTCTTCTTTTTACCTTTAGAATCATCATCATTGTCGATGTCGTTGCAACTCTCATATTCCACATCACTTAAATTAAGATGCTCGATAGCCGATATGATCTTTTCAACAAACTTACGATGGGAATTGCCACCCTTGGTGTTGTTGTTCTTGGATGGCCGACGATGATAGTTCTTGTCATCCTTGGTCTCCTTCCCCTTGAGCTTGGGGCAATGCATCTTGACATGACCTGGCCCATCACACTCAAAGCACCTGATGGAGCCTGGAACATCATCTCGTTTTCTCATCCTCATGTTGTTGACTGCCTTGTATGCACGTGAGGAAATCAACACCAATCCTCTTCAGGAAGCTGCTCGAACTGTTCCTCTAAAAAAGAAGACAAAGCAGATACAAAAACACAAGATAAAGAACTCGATGAAGTAATCTGCACAAGGTTAGTCATAAGTGTTAAAGATGAAGATTTCTCAATCTTAGATTGCAAAGCTTCCATCTCATATGTTTTCAATCTAGAATAAAGATCATTCATGGTTAAAGTATCTAGATTGACAGTTTGACTAATAGTTGTGACAACCATCAATCACTCAGAATCTAAAGATCTCAAAATTTTAATTGCATTATATTTATCAGTACGAATAACATTAACACCGCACAAATTACTCAATATTTTCTCAAAACGAGCAAAGAGATTATCAATAGATTCACCAGGCTTCATAGCAAAATCAGAATATCTTTTTGATAAAGATTTTTACGTACTTTCTTAATTTTAATACTTCCTTCATGATAATTACAAGGAGTTTTCCATATTAAGTGGGTAGAATTAATATGAGCTACGCCATCAAATTTTTTGTGAGAAATTCCTTACAACAGCAAGTTATGAGCTTGAGCATTTAAATCAATATTTATTTTATTTAGATTAGTGACAGTACTAGGAACCTTATAAGGTCTAGAAACTTTACTCCGAACATCATTACCTTAAGCCTCAATGTAAGCTTGCATATGACACTTTCAAAAAGTAAAATCAGTACCTTCTAGCACGGAGGGGCGGTTCACATAGCAACCTGCTCTGATACCATTTGTAGGATCAATAACGACAATCAGAGGAAGGTGAATGATTGCAGTTGTTATTCGAAACTCAAAAGCAATCTAACTCGTGAGATGTAGATTTCAACCGCTCGACGATTGACCACTCTGCTCTCTTTAATCTTCACCTAGTTAACACTCGTAAGCCTCCTACTGTTTCCCCTTCAAAAAAAATACTCGTAAGCTTCGACCGATTTGCTTTGAATTGTAAGCTTCGATTGCTTTGCACTGAGTCGTAACTTCAACAGTTTGTATGTACTTGAGACTTTGACTACTTTGCTCGTACTTGATATCTTTGACACTGGGAGCAAAACCTATCAATCACCTGCGCCTTCGAGGATTCAACACCTTCGACTACTCGTATTTCCTATGTTTTCCTGACGGTGATTCGACCCCTTTGTACGTAGATGTAAGCTCTAATCCAACAGTAATCACTAGTTCAAGATAATGTTTATTGCTAGATTTTTGTGGGTTTACAAAGTGCCATCACAAACACCCCTAATAGCCTTGCCAAAACTCAAGCTCCTCAATGTTCTCCTCCAAAAAGCGTAACCTTTGTTATGCCCCTCTGACTCTATTTATATCCTCCGATTCCTTAAGAGTCCTCTCCAGATAGATCATGAATTTGAGTTCTAATCCAAATGGATCTCGAATGCAAGTCGTAAACCAACTCCTACAAGGGACCTAAAACCCTTCCAAACTCGGATTTTCTAAAATCTCTAAACCTTCCAGTTATGGATACCTTCTATAACTCCTTCCAACTCATCACGTGTCAAAACCTCTAGGACCAGTTTCTCCACACATTATCCACTTTTGATCTCTACGCCTCCAGCATGAGCCTGACCACCTCGTGACATCATCGATCGCCTGAACCTCAGCATTTCCCATCCTAGTCCCGGTCCTCAGCAAAGACCAAAGAACATTTTCCCGACATAAATTCTCTCCAACTTGATCAACATTAGTCCACATACACATAACATACCCTTGTCCATCCATAAACATGAATCAAATCATCCACGACCACAATTTTCACATTTTTCAGAAATTAACCTTAGACCATTCAGTAAGACCGGTCTAACCACCAAGCACACGCCGGTCATACCACTGGCCCAACACAGGTATTTGAAGATTATAAGTACTCGTGGTACTCGAAAGCCACAAGTAGCGATGACCAAGCCCTATAGCTACAACAACCGACCATAAACTGTAGCTACCAACCACTTATAGGTACTGTAGCTACTGACAATCGACTACTGAGTACCGACCAGGTGTTGTAACATTAACTATCGAGTATCGACCAGGTACTGTAGCACCGACTATCGAGCCCAAGTACCGACCAGGTACTGTAACACCGACTACCGACCAGGTACTGTAGCTTACAACCGGTTCACTGTAGCTTTCGATGGGTCTCTGATTGCTATAGTACTTCAGTGTCTTCGACTGCTATAGTATTCCGGAGTCTCCGACTGCTCTCTGATACAAAGGTGCATTGACCAAAACTTTCACAAATATAAATTTCAATGCAACCCAAATATAAATTATTCATCATCACTATATTCACGACCTATCCACACGGTCTAACAATTTCCCACAAAATCCCAAAAACCTCTCAGCCAAATTCAGACACAATCAGTCTAACCACTATAGACCGATCGGTCGGACTGCTCCGGTCAAGCCAGTCAAACCCCGGTAACAGGGAGTCGGTCAGACTGTGGCACCCATGCTGTTTGACCGCTCGGCCAACACCGGTTGGACCACCAACCGTTGGCTGGTCGGACCTCTCATATTTTCTCTCACACACACAAGCGATCGCCTCTCTAAAAAATAGTCGCCAACTAAAAACCATTCACACCGCATTGGCAGTCCGACTGCCCCCAAAATCCAGTCACACTAGACATCGGTCAAACCATCGCCCATGGCGATCAAAGCGCTCGCATAGCGATGATCGTCTCAGTAGGCGGTTAGATCGCCTTGATCGTCTGACAAAACTTAAAACATGTAAACTTTCACAGTCACAAATTTCAACTTGACATAATTGACAATTTTTTAACACAAATAAACTATACATATTCTCAACGTAGTTCAACATATGGTGTGCAAGAAAAAGGCGGTGGGGCGGCGAAGGACGACTGGACCAGGAGGGGTGATCTTGACGAAGATACGGTGGCAATATGCACCGTCTGCTGCTTGCCTTTTCCAAGAAAGGCCGGTGCTCTGGCGTGGAATTTTCGGGTTGCTCACACGCTTTACATGCTGTTGCAATGCTAAGTGGTTCCGCCATGCGCCGACGTGCCCCCTATGATGAGTTGATGTTGTTGGGTTAATCTTGTTGCATGTATGTATTTGAGGAGTACTATAGACGTTATATTTAGAAAAGTACTGTAGACATCATACTCAGAGGAGTACTGTGGACATCATGGTCGTAGAGTCATTGTAGCAGTCATAGTGTCGTGGTCATGGAGTCACGTAGCAATCATAGCGTCATGATCGTTTGATCTCTGTAGCAGTCGGAGGCCTACTGAAGTGGTCGGTGCTCAGAAGACCTGTATGGTCGAAGTGCCACGCTCAAAGGACTCAAAGCCTTTGTGTGGTCGTAGGCGTCTGAGTTAGTCTCAGCGAGACTGAGTCTAGTGGGTAGTGCACGAGTCGTAGGGATTGTGGCCAGGAAAACCGGATCAGAGTTAGTCGTGGGTGAGTGGCCTACATATGCGGCCGGTTTATATCTATTTAAACCATGTAATTTGCTTAGTATTTGAGCCATAGAATAACAGAGTAAACACGGAAAAGGTGCGAGCAGTTAGCACTGCAATCTCGTGCCTCGGTTCTTTTGTGTTCAATCTTGTTTATTAGTTCCGTCATCTTGTTTCTAACTCTAGCAAACCACTTGTGTGCGTCCATCCACCGTGAAAGTGTGCATTTGAGATAGGCTAGGCCAACAGATGTGACAGAGAATATTATCAATCCTGCACTGCTAGAATATCTTAGACAAGTTTAGTGCATTTAAAGCTAAATGTAGGCTTATGAACAAGCGCAAGTGTTAATTCTTAGAGTAAGCTTTTCATGAAAGGTTTTACGCTTAGTTGATTTATGTTTTT